>LHPF02000045.1:0-320433 GCA_002245815.2 Micractinium conductrix
CCGCGACCCGCGGGACCCCAACCCCGAGTTTGTGTGGAACAGCTGGCTGCGGCAGCCGCTGGTGGCTGGGCCTGTACGACCACTGCCCCCGCTGCTGCAGGTGTGGCCGAGGGCACGCGGAGGTTGGAAGCAGTCGGAATGCGAAAATCAGATGGACTCGGGGAAGGAGCAGCACTGCTGACAATCAAACGAGCTTGCGACACGCCGCCCCTGGTGCCGACCGCCGCCCGCTCGCTGCTCGTCCTCCATTGTGCCTCTGCGTACAGGGCGCGGTGGAGTGCAGCATGCAGACGCTGCCCACCGGCAGCCGCTTCTCCATGTGTCTCATCTCGCGCCGCTCACGCCGCCACCCCGGCACGCGCTACATCGGTGCGCCGAGGTCGGCTTGTAATGCTGCCTGCCTACCTGCTCGGCGACGCGCCTGTGCTCTCACCTGCGGCGACGCGCCTGTGCCCTCGCCTGATGCTGCTACGCCTGTTGTGCCTTCTTCCCATGCAGCCCGTGGTTTGAACAGCATGGCGGGCCCCGGCAACGAGATAGAGTGCGAGCTGCTGACATGGACGCACCCCGAGCAGCGGCAGTACGCAGGCGCCGCCCACACAGCACCTCCGGCAGCTTCACCGCCACCACTTTTAGCGGCGTGCCCGACGCAGTGGCTGCCGGCGGCAGCAGCAGCGGCGCAGCAGCAGAAGCGGCAGCAACGAGCCGCTGCGCTGGGCGCGTGTGGTGTGGCGCCGCGGCACGGTGCCCATCTGGTGGGGCGTGAACCTGCAGAGCCTGGCGCAGGTGCGACGCCCTGCTGGGATGGGTTTCTGACGGCTGCGTTGCTGCTGGCGCCGGTCGGTGTGCTGCTTGCGCGCGCATGCCTGCTTGCGAGCTGCCTGCTCCTGGCACGCCGCTGTGGCTGCACCATGCTCTGCCCTCCTGCCAACCTCTGTGATGCCTCCCTGCAGGGCCTGCAGGCAGAGGTGTTCGTGCGAGAGGAGCACCCCTACCAGGGCACAGCCTCCTACTTCAGAAACGTGCAGCGTCAGCATGCGCCGCGCCCGGTCATCCGTCCGCCTGGTGCCAGCGGCGGTGGCGGCGGCGGTGGCGGCAGTACTCAGCAGCACCAGCGGCAGCAGCAGTAGCAGCTGCTGCAGGCGGCATCCGCAGCGGGCCCAGGGAGCAGCGGACCCAGCGAAGGCTGGACTCTGGTCGAGGACGGCAGCGCGGGCAGCGGCAGCGAGGCAGCAGGCGTTGCAGCGAGGCGTCGCTGCCGCCGACGTCACCATCGCCGCGCGCCCCTCTGCGCGTGAGCAGCGACGAGGAGACGCGGGCAGGCTGTCGCGGTCACCTGCATCAACCTGCTGCACGCCAACCCCAGAAAGCTTCAGAGCTCATGTTGTCCAGCCACTTTCAAGACGTGCGTGCGTGGGTGGGGCCACGGCGCCGCGGGCAAGGAAGGGGCAGAAGCGGGGCCTGGACCGCAGACCTGGACATGCACCTGGTGCATGTAAGGCTGCTGTCTGCTCCCTGCGCTCTGCTGCTTTGAAACGTAGTTCGTGCCTCTCTGTGTGCAGGCCATGCGCCATGTGCGGCGACGGCTGGGCGGCGGCGCCCCAATTCAGGTGACACTGTGGTAATATCAGCCTTTGGTGGTTCACGTCCTGAGGCATGGCACAGCATGACAGTCGGCCATGCCTTGCAGCATTGCATTCTCGTGCGTTCAAGCAGTGCCGACGTCACCCCCACGCAGGTGGTCAACTTTGACTGGCACGGCAACATGGGGCGGCTGAGCGAAGAGAAGGCGGTAGAGGGTTTTTGGTCGCTGATGGAGCCATTTGTGAAGCAGGTGGGCTTGAGCTCCGGCGCCCGGCACAAACAATGCAGGCTGGCGGGGTCTGGTGGGAGAGCAGGAGCCGTTTGTAGGGCAGGCTGGCCCCGGCGCGGCGCCTGGCAGCAGGAGGGGGGGGGGGGGGGACGGGGGGCCTTCATGCAGAGCAGCTGGTTGCTGCATGTTGTGAGGGGCGTCATCGCGAGCCTCTCCCTTGCTGCCCCGTGCCATCGTGTGCAGACCGGCTTTGCGACGGGCTGGATGGAGGCAGACGAGGGGGTGGGGCAGCCGCGCGGCGGCAGTGCAGTGCAGCCCAGCGCGCCCGCCACGGCCTGGCCGCCCTGCTGGCGCATGCGCTGGCAGGCGCAGCAGAGCGGCGTGCTGCGCTTCAACTGCGCAGACTCGCTGGACCGCACCAACGCAGCCACCTGCTTTGCCATGCTGCCGGTGCTGCAAGAGCAGCTGCGCGTGCTGGGCTTTGAGCTCGAGTGCGCCACGCCGCCGGCCGCGGCGGCGCTGCTGCGCAGCCGCCAGCGTTCCAGCGCCGGCGACATTGCTGGGCTGGCGGCGGCCAACGACACGCTCGAGGCAGCGGCCAGCGGGCTGCCAGAGGTGCGGCGGGCAATGCGGGGAAGAGATGTTGCCGCGGGATGGTGGCCGCCTGCGCCGGCATGATGTGCGCGTCTTGCAACCGTGAGGTTGCATGCTCTCTTGAAAGCCTATCCCACTTTCCTTTCATTCACAAACGTTGCTCGGGGCCCGTGCAGGGCTGGGAGGTGCGCCAGCACGAGGGCCGCCTGCTGTACATCGACCACATCAACAAGACCACCCAGTGGGCACCCCCCTCGCCACAGCAGCGCCCGGGCTCCGCCGGCACGGGAGCAGCCGGCGGCGGCGGCGGCAGCCGCCCCGGGTCGGGTGCGCCACTGTCGGCGCGCATGATGCAGAGCGCCAGCGACATGCTGGCGCGGCTGCAGCAGCGCAGCACCAGCAGCACCTCCCCCTCGCGCGCCACCCCGCTGGAGCGCTTGGAGCGTCGGTCCAGCCCGCCGCGGGTGGCCTCTCCAGAGGGCCACTACTGGAGCCGCACCGGCAGCTCCAACAGCTTGAACAGCGTGCCGCACGCAGCCTCCGCGCCCGACGTCACGCTCGGCGGCTCACGCCCTTCGACCGCCTCCGAGGCACCCCCCAGCCCGGCGCTGGCGCTGGCGGTGGGCCCGCAGCAGCCGGAGCAGGCGAGCGCTGAGCTGTGGTCGCGCACCCCACAGCCGCAGGGAGCTGGCGGCCAGGCAGGAGGACGGGGCATGCAACGCATCAGATTCTGCTTGCCGCCCCCTGCCATCTTCAGGCAGCCCTGAATGTGAGGCTCCCGCCCTGGCTGCACTTTGCAGGACCCCCGTCGTCCCTGGGCCTTCTTTGATTACGACATCAACGATGTGCGGGACAGGCTGTACCGCGACGCAGGTGGGCCTGGAATGGCGGGCAGCCACCGGGCCAAACCAGGGGGCAGGCACTGCACCGCTGCACTGTGCTTTGTGCCCCCTGTGTGCTGCTGCCTTTCGCCTCTCGACTGCGTTTGGCGTGCAAAGCGTCCCCGCTCAAAGAAATGTCCGTCAATGCAGTGTCTGGGCACGCGGAGATGTCCCATTCTTTTCCCCATATTTGTTGTGTCTCCCCACGACCCCTCCCCCCCCCCTGCAGTGTCCGAGTACGTGGAGATCTTCCGTGTGCACGGCGACATCCACTCCTTCCTCTACACCGGCTCCCCGGCCATGCACTCCCACGTGCTCAGCCTGGTGGTGCAGGTGGGCTGGGGCTGTTCGGGTTGATGGTTGTTGGTTGGCAGGAGCTGCTGCAGATGAGTGGTGGGGAAAGTGCACGACGCAGCAGCGAAGCATTTTTTTGTCTTCTTGCTTATTTTTTTGTCGACAGGACTACATCCCGCGTGCTCAGTCCGGTGGTGCAGGTGGGCAGGTGGGCTGACGCGCGCCGCGCTTTCGTGCTGAAACTGCCGCACTGCCACACTGGCGCGCACTCTTTTCCGCAACACTCGCTCGCGTCCTCCTCCTCCTCCTCCCCCTCCCTTGTGCAGGGCGGCAAGGGGTATGGCGCCACCAGCGGCGTGGGCAAGCTGCAGAACCTGCGTGTGGCGGTGCAGCGTCGCTGGAACAACACTGTGTCGGACACTAGCAGGCAGCAGGTGGGGCCAGGCGGGTGGGCGGTGGTGGCCCGGTGGCGGCGGCGGAACCCAGCAAGCAAGCGAGGGGTGCAGGTTGTAAGGGGCGGCAGAGGAGCAGATCAGCAGGGGGCACTCCAGGATGGGCGCTCGGTCAATGGCAGTGGGTCTCCTCCTGTGCACGCCCTCCTACGCCCCCACCCTCTTCTCGTGGTTTCCCCGCGTCCCTTACGCCAGGCGATGGAGCTGTTCCTGGGGCTGCGCATCCACGACTCCCCCGAGCAGAAGGGATACTTCCCTGGGCTGCAGGTGGGCAGGGGAGGTAACTTCACGACGCCCGCCAGGGGTGGCCAGGGCGCAGGGGTGCTGTCGTGATAGCGCGTTGAACCGCTGCGCCCTGCCGCCTGCTCCTCTGTGCCTCACAACCTGTCCGCCCGCCCGCCCGGCCCCCCCTCCCCCCCCCCCCCCCCTGCCCGCCTGCAGCTGGGATACACAGACAGCGCCCACGCTCAGCTGGGCGGCGTGGAGGCCTTTGAGGCGCAGCCTCTGCCGCCGCCAAGCTCCGCCGCGCACTCGCGCACGCCCTCCAGCGTGACGGCGTGGGGCCCGCTGGGGGCGGGCGTGGACACGCTGGCGGCGAGCGTGGCGGCGCGGCTGCCGCAGCTGGAAGAGCACGCTGCGGCAGGAGGGGGGACAGACGTGGAGCGGTGTGACGACGACGACGACAGGGCGCACGCGGTGCCGGGCGTGGCGGCGGCAGTGCACGACGGCGTGCTGGGCGTGCGCCAGTCGCTGCTCGACCTCGAGCCCTTCCCTGACGACGAGCTGCCGCCAGCGGAGCGCCACCTGCATGCGCAGCCACCGCTGGCGCAGCAGGAGCAGCAGCACGGCGTGGACAGCTGGGGTGGCGATCTGGAGGCTGAGCTTGCGGCGGCGGCGGCGCCTCCGGCAGCGTTCGACCCGCTTGGGGCGGTGCCGCACCCAGAGGCGTCGCCGCCGTCTTCGCAGCAGCAGGAGGAGCAGCAACAGCAGCATCCCGAGCAGCACACAGCGCTGCGTGGGGATCAGCTCTTCAGCCTCGACGCATCGGGGGCGGCGCAGCCTGCGGCGCCCAGCAGCGGCAGCGGTGCCCCCCAGCCAGGCAGCCTGCCCTCACAGCTGGCAGACCTGCTGCTGTGACCATCGACTTGCTGCTCCACGCGCGGCGGCGGTGCAGCGCTGCGTGCTTGCACAGATCGCGTGTCCCTTTGCATTCACGTCGCCCACCAACCGTGCTCTCTTGTGCATTAACCTGTAACAACAGCTGCGGTCGCCTGCTGACGTCAGCAGGCAGGTTGTGTGCAACAGCTGATCAACAGGCAGGGCTGAGGCACGGCCACTCGCAGAGCGGGCGCAGCGCTAGTGCCGGCACGCCCGCCGCTATGCCCGCCGCTATATGCACCTAACTGCATTCGCCCGCCTGCATTTGCCCGTCCTTCGGGTAAACCTTGCACGTACGCAGGCACCCATAGCAGGGTCGACAACGTACACGGCCACCACGGGCACTGTGTGCGGCTGCCGACCCGCTCCGCAAACCCCGACAGGAGTAGCCCGCTCCTGTCCTGCCGATCTCATTCTTCAGTGAGGCTCGTGCACCCTGCAGGCTCGTTGCTCCAGCCCCCTGGAGTGCATCATTGCCTTTGCAGGTCCCGCTCTCAGGCCCTCAGGTCAGGTCCCTCCGCAGGCCACAGGCTCTCAGGCGAGTTGCACCCGACCGATCCCGATGGGCAGGACCCCGCGCCGCGCGAGCCGTCGACCCACACCGCCACCGCCGCCGCCACCGCTCGTCCCTGCGGCGCACGGCGTGGCAGCTTGCCCCCCCCTCGCTGCCTGTGAACTGCTGCCTTGCTTTGCATTGCACGTGGAGATTGTGTCTCCATCGTAACTTGATCCTTGCAGGCATGAGTGAGGCCGGCCCCGGCGCAGCAGCGCCGTCGGGCGAGGACAGCGGTGGCGGCGCGCTCGCGCCCGCCGCCCAGGAGCGGCTGCAGCTGGCTGCAGATGTGGTGGACGCAGCCTACGCAGGCCTGCGCCCGTTCTACAGCAACCTGCTTGATGACATGGGAGCCACAGATTCGTTCCTGATCTGTGGCCACTCGCTGCTGCTCGAGCTGCTGGCCGGCGAGCGGCTGGACTGGTCGCACGGCGGGCAGTTCCTGCAGCTGCGAGCCGCGCTGGAGCGCTTCATTGCCGGCATAAACGCGGCCAACACCACCGGCCTGCGCTACTGGGTGGTACTGTTTGACGCCAGCGCGGCCGTGCTGCCCGGCGCGGCGGCGCAGGCGGCCCTCGCGCTCGCCGCCTCGTGGCTGCCCGCCCTCGGCGTGCCGACACTGCGCTTCTCGGCGTGGTGGGGGGAGGACTGGCGGCAGTGGCTCGAGCGCGTGCGCCCCTCCATGCTGCTCCTCACAGACCTGCCGCAGGGCGACCCCTCGGGCGGCGCCGCCGCCGCCGCCAGCAGCGCCGCGCAGCTGCAGCGCGCCCGCCTCTTCCTGCAGGCCGCAGTGGTGGCCAATCAGGCCCAGGGCGTGCAGTGCGCGTTCATGAGCGAGCTCCGCTTCATGGCGGAGGGCCACCTGTTTGGCTTCCGCACCGGCTGGCGCAGCTGGGTGCCGAGCCGCCGCGGCACCGCCGACCGCAACGCCCTCAGCGCGGCGGCGGCGCGCGACGTCGGCCTCGCCTTTGAGCGCTCCGCCGCTGAGGCAGACGGCGGCAGCGAGGGCGGCGCGCTGGATGCGGCTGCCCTTGCGCAGGAGATCGTCGGCAGTGCTCCGCCAGGTGTGCCGTGGTGCTGCGCACGCTGAGCTTGCTCTGTGGGGCTTGCTGTGGGGGATGTGCTTGCCTTCCCAGATGCACGCCACCTGTTTGTGTGGCCTGCCAAGCGAGTGCCCTGGCAGCTCAGCGCGTCGCTGCTTCGCCGCTGTGCCATCAATGCAGGCCGCGTGCGCGCAGCCCTGGGCGCCGCCTGCTGCGGCCTGGTGGCTGCGCAGGCGGCCGCCGACGGCGTGCCTCCCACCGCGTGCCAGCTGTACGCCCAGGCCTGGTGCCTGCACGAGCTGCTGCTGCGCCGGCTGAGCCTGCAGGAGCGAGCGCTGCGCCTGCCCGAAGAGCCGGCGGGAGAGGCAGGCGGCGCCGACGGGCACAGCTGGCAGGAGGTGCAGCGGGGCCTGCACACCTTCCTCTCCGCCTTCCACGCTACTGCCGTGGCGGTGCTGCACAGCAGCAGCTGCAGCGGCAGCGGCGCCACCGCAGCCGGCGGCCTGGCTTGCGACGGCGCCGGCGGCTCGGCGAGCGGCGGCGCCAGCCTGGCCCTCGATGCCAGCATGGCAGACTGGGTCGACGGCCGCCTGCTGCACTGCGTCGTGCAGGCGCTGTGGCAGGGGCGACCTGTGGGACCGCTGTCGCCTGAGGAGCATGTCGAGCTTCAGGCGCTGCTGCAGCAGGCGGCACAGCATGCCGCCTCCGCCGGCTTTGCTGGCGGCGACAGCTGGGCTGCGGCGCTGCGGCAGGACGCCGCCCCCGGCAAGGCAGGCGACGTGCAGCACCTGCTGCAGCAGCTGCTGCAGCCGGTGCCGCCTCAGCACGTCGGCTCGCCTGCAGCAGAGGCAGGCGCGCCTGAGCGTCGGGTGCTGCAGGAGAATGCCCTCGTGCAGGCTGTGGTGGGCAGCGGCGGCGGCGTCAGCGCCGGGCTGCTGCTGGGCCTCGGTGCAGAGGAAGCTGGCGAGTATGTGGAGGGCTCAAAGGCTTACGATGCCTCCTTCCACTGGCACAGCGGTGCGCTGGGGAGAGCAGGGGGAGGTGCCGGTTGCACAAGGGCTGGGTTGTTCTGGGTCTCACCTGCTGGGGCCGCCCGTTGAGCCAGCCTCCTGCGCTGCCTGCCACCCTGGGCATCATGCGTACGCGACTCGGCAACGCCCTCCCTGCCCCGCTGCTGGCCCCCGTGCAGGCAAGCCCATTGATGCGACACAGATGGACGTTGCCGCTGAGGAGCTGGAGGTGGGACTGACTGCTGTACGACTGCACTGCACTATTGTACTGTACTATGCACTGTACTGTGGGAACACGGAAAGCCGCGCAGGCTGGCAGGCAATGTTGGCCCAAGTGCGGTCCAGCGCAGGCTTTGACCAGCGGCGGCGGCCGTGCGTGTCACCCAGCCAGGGCACCACCGCCTAGGAGGCCCCCCCGACCCCCCTGCAGGGGGGTCGGGGGGCCTAGGCAGCTCCTAGCCTGCTACTTGCATGAAGCATCGAGCCCTCCCCCTCCTTCTCTTCCCTCCTCCTCCTCCGCAGGTCAAGCAAGACCTGCAGGCGATGACCCTCGAAGAGGTTGCAGCCTGCGACGCGCTGCCGCCCTGGGTTCGGTGCGCCGCACAGTGGGGTGTTGCTGGAGCAGGGGGGAGCGTGCCGGCAGCAGCAGCTTGCAGGCGCTGGCCAGCTGCGGCCACTCTGGCTGGGTCGCGATCGAGTCGTGAGTGCGATGCTGAAGGGTGCAGCAGCAACAGGCATCAGGCGGCCGTGGTGCCGCCTGCTGCACGCTTCGGCGTCCGGGCCACGTCTGACACTTGCCGCTGCTCCTGCCCTTGAATCATCATCCCTGCAGCCGTCGCGCCAAGTTTGCGCTGGAGAAAATAGAGTTCCTGTTGAAGGGAGGGTTCAGGAATGATGCAGCGAAGCGAGAGAAGGTGAGGGGTAGTGGTGGCTGCGGCGGGGTGGCTGGCTGGCTCTGGCGGCTCCTGTGCCAAGCCCGGCTTCTCCCATCCTTCCAGCATGCCTTCAAGTCCGGGACTGCCGCCGCTTCCCGGCACGCAACAAACCAAGCCGTCGCTGCTCACCCCCCCTGCCATCCGCCCCTCCCTCCCTCCCTCTGCAGGAAGCCAAGAAGGACCTGATCCAGAAGGTGGGGGCCACCAACCGTGCCTGGCAGACGTACTACCGTCACCTGGAGCAGTGAGTGGGAGGCTACGCGGTAGTGGTGGGCGGTTCACTGGGAGAAGTGAGCTAGGGTGGCTTGGGTGGCTCGGGGCTCATGGGGTGGGCACCGGGCTGCCTTGCGGCGCGTGGCCTGCCAGCCAGAGTGGCCCTTTGGAGATGGATGGGCACGGGTGTGCTGGCTTGGCTGCGCAGCAACACAGCGCAGCGCGCAGGGAATCCGCGGGGCCGCGCCCCGCAGCGCCGCCGCTGCCCGGCGTGCGGGTGCCTGCCTGCCGCCGCCCCACCATGCCCCCAAGGTCGTCCTCCGTCTCATGTTACCACCTCCCCCTGCAGGTATGCCAAGAGCCTGGATGCCACCAGGTTCCACCACCAGCCAGCCGGCGGCAAGGCCGGCGGCGGCAAGGGCGGCGGCGGCGGCAAGGGGCACGCGGGGCAGAAGCAGGCAGGCGGCGTGAAGAAGGCAGACCTGCTGCGGCAGAAGGCGGCCGCGGAGCGCGCGGCCAAGGCTGGCGACAGCGCAGAGGAGCAGTGGAAGCTGGTCAGGAAGGGTTTGGAGGACAGGTGAGGCCGACAGGGACGTGCCGGAACTTGGTGGCAGCGCCCCGGGATGCATGCTGCCTGGTGCGTGCAATGCGGCACACCCCGCGTGCCTCAACCCACAAACAAACATGCATGGCACACTGCGCCCCTCCCCCCCCACTGGCGCCCCCCCCCCCCCGGTTGGACAGGCTGGACCGCTCCCCGTGGACCGCTGAGCTGGCAGCTGACGTGGCAAGCCTGCTGTCCGGCCTGGCCTCCAAGTCCCCCGCCGTCTACCTCGCGGCAGCGAAGTGGCGGCTGCAGCAGCTGCTGGGCGCCTGGACGGCGGCCGCGCGCGCCGCCGCTCGCGCCACCACCGCCAGCGGCAGCAGCAGCGCCGGCGTAGGTACGAGCGGAGACATGCAGGCTCAGCTGGTCGTCGACATGTGGGCGGCGGTGGCGGACCTGGTGGAGCGTGGGCTGCTGCAGGCTGGCAATGAGGGCGTGCCTGACAAGGCTCGCCAGGCGGCGGGCGGCCTGTGCCTGGAGGCTCTGCGCGCGCTGGGGCTGCGCGCCAGCGAGCAGCACGTCGCGGCCCTGCTGGGCTCCTCTGGCGGCGCCGGCGGCGACGGCAGCAGCAAGAAGGAGGGGAAGAAGAGCGGCAAGGGCAGCAAGACCGGCGGCGACGCCGACGGCGGCGGCGACGCTGCGGGCCCGGGCCTGGGCCTGAGCGATGCTCGCTTCCAGCTGCGGCACTGCGGCCACCTGCTGCCGCACGAGGCGCCCCCGGAGCGCGACCCTCGAGTGGAGAGCTTCAACCCAGACATGTGGCAGCGCCAGGTGGGGCGGCGTGCACGGCACGCCTGGCTGCCGCACGCCTGGCCGCTGGCCCTGCTGCGCCGCATGCCTGCTGCATGCCTGGCACGGAGCGCAGCACAGCAGCACCCCGGCCCTCGCCCTGCCCCACGCCCCCACCTCGTCCCGCCTGCCCAGGTGCTCGACTGCATCGACGACGGCGCCTCCGCTCTCGTCGTGGCCCCCACCTCCTCTGGCAAGACTTTTATCTCTTCCTACTGCATCAGCAGCGTGGTGCGGCGCATGGACGACCCCGAAGGCATCGTGGTGTTCGTGGCGGTGAGGCGCCGCCGCCGCTGGTGGTGGCGCTGCCGCTGCTGCCGCTGGTGGTGGTGGTGGTGGTGGTGGTGGTGCTGCGGCTGCTGCCACTGATGGTGGTGGTGGCGCTGCCCCTGCTGCTGCCCCTACTGCTGCTGCTGCTGCTGCGCTGCTGGAAACCCGTTTGCAGCCGATATGTCCTGTGCCGACCCCCCGCCGCTCCGCCCTGCCCCCTCCCCCCCCCTTCCTGCAGCCCACCAAGGCGCTGGTGAACCAAGTGGCGGCACAGGTGGGGGGGGACCAGAAGGGATGAGACACTGGCAGGCGCTGCGCGACAGGCCCCTTGCGGCGACAATTCTTGTAGGCACTGTGCATCGCGGTGCTGCCTCTGGGCGCAACGTCTGCAGCATGCACCGCCTCCCCGCAGGTTTACAAGGACTTTGAGGCGGCTGCAGGGGTGTTCACTCGGGACTACAGGTAACAAACAACACCCAGCCAGGCCTGCCTGCGCGCCTGCTGCTCGCAGCCCGGCCCGCGCCGACACCACGCCTGCACCCGCGCCTGCGCCTGCGCCTGCGCCCGCGCCCGCGCCTGCCGCTGCTGTCGTGCTGGCAAGGCGACGTACGCGGGGTCTGCTGGTGCCGGCAGCCCGGCCAGCCCGTCCTTTGCGTGCGCCGACGTGCATCCTGCGCCGTACTTGCCTGCATGCAAGCAGCTGCAAAGGTGCCTAAATGTGACACCGACGTAGCTCCAGCCCAGCCGCCCAACCTCCGGTCTCCCTCATCTCCTCTGCAGGCACAACGTGGAGGGCTGCCGCATCCTGGTGACGGTGCCCGCCTGCCTCGAGATCCTGCTGCTGAGCCCCAGCAACCAGGCGTGGGCGCGCCGCATCAGATACGCAATCCTGGACGAGGTGAGGGAGGGGGCGTTAGTGGATCAATCAACTTGTGATAGACGGCGGGGTCGGGACCGCGGGACGCCCTGCTGCGGCGTCTGGTTGCCTGGCAGGGCAAGCGGTGCCCTGGTGACCCCCGTCTCCCCCAGCCTGCCTTGCCTGCTTTCCCTGCCTTCCCCGTGAGTGCTGCACTTCACGCACCTGCGTCCGCGCACCACCCCCTGCAGGTGCACTGCATGCGCGAGGTGCACTTGGGAGAGGGCGGCGTGCGCGACGGCGCAGGTGCGAGGCGGCGGCAGCAGCAGCAGCAGCGGCGGCAGCAGCAGCAGCAGCAGGTGCACGTGATACCAGGAGAGCTTGAAGCAGCAGCGATGCAAACCCCAGCAGCCTACTGCTGCTGCTGCTGCCCCTGCTGCACCGTCGCTCGCCTTTCAGACTCGACCAACCCCTGTCCCATGCACTGCAGGCTCCACCTGGGAGCACATACTGCTGCTCCTGAGGTGCCCCTTCCTGGCGCTGTCTGCCACAATCGGTGAATGCGTGGGATGGCCGACCATTCTGTGCTGCTGCCAGTTGCCGTCCTGAGCTGCTGCCGGCTCAGCCTGCTTCCTGCCACCACCTGCCACACCTGCCCTCCTGGCTCGCTTTGACCCCCCGCCTGCACACACTGCTGCCACGCCTGCCCGCTTCCCACCAACTGCAGGCAACCCCGACGAATTCGCGGCCTGGCTGGCCGGCGTCAAGCGCCTGCAGCGGGAGCAGGATGAGGCGGCGGGGCGGCGGTGGGCCATGGCCGGCCGGCGGCGCTACGAAGTCGAGCTCATCCAGCACTCTGTCCGCCACTCTGACCTCCGGCTGCACACGTACGTCCCCGCCGCGCTGGAGGCCGGCAGCGCCGATGGCGGGGGCGGCGAGGGCAGCGGCGGAGAGTTCGGCTTCGGCGGGAGCGGCTGGCAGCTGCCGGCGTCCGACCGCGTGGCGAGCCTGGAGAGGCTGGGTGCCCGCGGCAGCGGCGGCAGCACCGCTGCCCAGCCCTGCGGTCGTCTGGTGCGCATGAACCCACTGGCGGTGCTGGAGGCTTCCGACCTTCAGGTGGGTCGAAAGGCAGCAGGGGGCAAGGCTGAGGTTGGTCAGCACGGAGAGGTGCAGGCTAGCAGGCGCTGCCCGTCCGCATCATGGGGCATGCGGTGCAGAGCTTGGCCTCTTGGGCTTGGCCTCTTGGCCAGCGGACGACCACCTCACAACTGCTGCTGCCCTTGCTGCAAGGCTCTTTGGCTCCCAAGTGGGCCTCATGAGCACGTAGATGGTCCAAACAGCTGTATGATGCCGTGCGGTCTCACCTGTCTGCTCACGTGGCTCGCAATGCGTCTGTCCGGCTCCCGCAGGGCTCCTTCCCTCCCGAGCTGTCGCTGGAACCAGTTGATGTGGAGCAGCTGTACGACGCTATGCGTGCTGCGGTCGCGGAGGGCCACGTCAGCAGCAGCGTTGGCGCGCTGACGCTCGGCAGCCAGGCGGACGACGCGGGCAGCGCCGGCGCCGGCGCCTGGCATGCACAGGCCGCGGCGCAGCTGGAGGAGCTCGCGCCGGAGCTCTACTTTGCTGGCCTGGCCGGCGGCGGCGCCAACCGTGGCCCCTTCTTCACCCGCCAGCAGGTGGGCGCTGCAGCTGGAGTTGGCCTTGAGGCAGCTTCGGATGGCTGTGTCACGTGCCTGTGCGTCCTGCCGACCAACAGGTACTGACCAGCTTCTGGCCAGCTTCTCCCCTCTTCCCTCTCCTGTAGGTTCGGCAGTACGAAGCAGCCCTCAAGCAGCTGCTGCTCGGCTGGGCCGGCGGCGACGCGGCAGAGGGCCGCGCCGCGGCGGCGGCGGCCCTGGCGGCGGTGTGCCGAGAGTATCAGACGCCCCCTGAGCACGACGTCATGCTGGAGGTGCGCTGCGCTGTGCCATGCTGTGCTTGATCTGATCGTGGGGTGCTGCGCTGGGTGCCACCTGAGCACGATGTCTGCTGGAGGTGTGCTTTGCCGCGTCATGCTGTGCAAGGCTCCACCCTCGCCCCTCCTTATTACACAACCCTAGCACCCCCTCACGCTCGCAAAAACCACAGGATGGCGCCGCCATGGTGGGCCTGGTGCTGGACCTCCTGCGTGCAGGTCGCCTGCCCGCCATCGCCTTCTCCTTTGAGCGCAAGGTCTGCCACATGCTGGCAGAGGCGGTGGTCGGTTATTTGGAGGTAGGTGCTGCGCCGTGCTGTACTGTGCCGTGGCGTGCCGTGCTGGGCTGGGCTGGGCTGGGCTGCGCTGTGTCGTGTCGGGATGTAACTGTGGGTGCCACACGGCCACTTCTTTTAAAGCTGAAAGTGTATCACAGATTGGGGCCGAGGACATGCGCGCAGCACCACGCCGCGTTGCCTCTTGTTTTCGTCGCCGCGTTTGCCCCCACACCTCTGCTGTTTCTTGCCGGCCGCCTGCCTGCATGCCCGCAGAAGTGCGAGGCACAGGAGAAGGTAGCCAACTATGAGCACTATCGTGCGCTGCGCGACTCGGCAGAGAAGGCGGAGAAGGCTGGCAAGGCGGCACGGGACGCCAAGCCTGACAAGCGGCAGGGCGGCGAGCAGGCGGCGGAGGAGCCGGCGGGCGGCGGGTGGGATGAGGACGCGGTGCTGCCTGAGTTCAGCCTGGCAGGTTGGTGACGGTGGCAGTGGATGGGATGGGGTGGGGGGGTGGGGGGGGGGGCTGGGGCGCTAGCTGCTGCAGCCGCTGCTGCTGCTACTAGTGCTGCTGCTGCTGCTGCTGCTGAAGTCGGCTGTCGCGACTGCTCCACCATCCCGGTCGACCTTCTGTATGTGATCACCCTCCTGTGTGACCACCCTCCTTGCCCCGCCCCAGGCAAGCCCAAGCGCCTGTCCACCAGCGAAGTGGAGGGGCTCATCTGGGAGACGGCTGCCGCCAGCGGGTGGGGGGGCGACAACCCCCTGGTGCAGGGCCTGCGCCGGGGCATCGGCATCCACCACGGCGGCCTGCCCAAAATGTACCGCCAGGTGCGTGCGCGTGCCAGCAGGCGCTGGGGCGGCAGTCGTTGGCTAGCGGGGTGGCTGCGCATGGTTTGTAAGTGCAAGCGATGCCTGGGAAGGCGGGGAGAGCGAGGGAGTGACAGCCCGCCACTCGTGTCCCGAGCATCCCTGAACATGAATCTGAACTTAAATGACCCATGCATGCTTTCGCAGGTTGTGGAGATCCTGTTCCGGGCCGGGCACCTGCGGGTGAGTTCGGGGTGGGTTCGCTGCAGAGCGCAGCGCAGTCCTGCGATTGGGCGCAGCTGCGGGGGAAGCTTGGCTGCGCGCACAGCCTGCCCGAGCACTGCTGTCGGGGGGCCTCACCGGCGCCCGTGCGTGCAAACGCCGCGCCGCCACTTCCCTCTGCCCTCCCTGTCCTGGCCCCTCCCGAGCAACAGTTTGTGATCGCCACTGGCACGCTCGCCTTCGGCATCCACATGCCCTGCCGCACCGTGGTCTTTGCGGGGGACCACCTCTTCCTCAACTCGCTGCAGTTCCGGCAGGTGCGCCGCCGACGGCCCACGGCTCCTACTGCCGCTGTTGCTGCCGCTGCCGCCGCTTCCACCGCCGCCGCCCCCGCCGGCTGCTGTTGCCTGCTCAGAGCAGACCATGAACCGTCGGATCAAGCATCGCTAGACCTCCTGCTGCACTTCCACGCCCTCCTTCATTGCGCGCAGATGATGGGGCGCGCCGGCCGCCGTGGCTTCGACCCTCTGGGCCACATCTGCTTCTTCGGCATCTCGCAGCGCAAGGTCCGCAGCCTCATGGTAAGGCCGGGGGGGGGGTGCTGGGCAGGGTTGGCAGACACGGGCGGGACCGCAGCACGCGTGCAGCTGGCTGTTTGCCTGCAGGTGCTGGCGCAGGTTCCGCTTGTCCTTGCTCCTGCATGCTAGCCTTCATGTGTCCCTCTTCATCTGCCCTATGTGCCTCCCTGCAGATCTCCCCAGTGCCGCACCTGGTGGGGTGTCCCTTGCTGAACTGGACGCCTGCACCACCAGTCCTGCAGCCTGCATCCTCACCATGTTTGCCCTCCTCATTGCCCCTCCTTCCCCAGATCTCCCCAGTGCCGCACCTGCTCGGCCACTTCCCCCTGACCCTCACCATGTGCCTGCGCGCGCTGGCGCTGCACCACATCGTGTCGTCCTCCCCCTGCGGCGGCGCTGGCAGCAAGAAGAAGGGCGGCAGCGCGCTCGTCTCTGCCAAGGGCGGCGGCGGCGGCGGCATCGAGCCCTCGGCCCTGGTGTGTGCCTTCGGACCCGCTCCTTGCAGCGCCCCACCGCCCCGCTGCTGCCGTCGCACGATGTCCCGTCGCTGACCAGCTCCTTCACCGAATGCACCACGCTGCCGCAGGTGCGCGACACGCTGGCAGCCATGTTCCAGCGCCCCTTTTACGCGGAGGGCCAGCCGTGGCTGCTGCAGCAGGTGCGCCACCTCTTCTCCTTTGCGGTCGCCTACCTGGCACGCGCCGGCGCCATTGGCGAGCATGACGAACCCATCGGTGAGACGCTGAACGAAGCCCAATGTACCACCGGGGCTGCATTCTTGTGAAGCAGCACCTCTGCAGCATGCATCTCCAGCAGCGAGAACGTAGAGCGCAGTGGCTCAAGTGTTAACCCCTCGTTGCATCGACGGCTCGCACTCACCCTTCTCCTCCACCCCTGGCAGGCCTGGCGGGGCTGCTGTGCCACCTGCACTGGACGGATCCAGCCAACTTGGCGCTGACCAGCGTGCTGCGCACCGGTGTGCTGGACGAGATCTGCAAGTGAGCGTTGGGTTGAAGTGTATCTGCAAACCTCTCATCAGTTGTACAGCCATGCACGGGGGGGTGCGCGCAGCAGGCGGCAGCAGCTTGTGTGCTTGGCGGGCGGCCATGTGCACGTGGGAGGCTAGCCATCTGCCGTGGCGCCGACGTAATCCCTCCTGCCTCTGCCACGCCGCAGGGGCGCCAAGCCCGGCATGTCGCCTGCCGCTTTCGAGCCCATTGCCGAGCAGCTGCTGACGGTGTTCAGCCACATGTTCCAGTGCATCCCCCTGCATCGGGCGCTGCTGGCCGACCCAGAGCGCTTCCTCGAGTCACCCTCCAAGGTGGGCAGGCCGCGTGTAGCTGGCACTGGCGCATGCTGCCACTGATCGCGTTTTTTCCTTTCTTTGTGCACCAGGCAGCCGTGGGGGTGCCACGCCTGCTGCTACCAGTACTGCTGGTCGCCAACAGTAGTCGCTACGCTGCCACTGTGCTGTACTGCACTGCCACCACATGTGGTGCAGTACTGCTGCCCTGGCAGACAGCTCACGCGGCATGGCGCCACCCTGTGACTGTCGCTTGACCAACACCTCACATCTCCTGAATCCCGATCGACAGGTGGTGCTGGAGCCGCTGCCGCCGGCGGTGCATGCAGCCATCAGCGCCCACAACCAGCAGGCGCTGCAGCTGTGTGTGGGCTACGTGCGTGCCTACGTGGCGGGGCTGGGCGGAGAAGGTGGCGAAGCAGAGGCGGCGCTGCCGCTGTCCGGCCTGCGGCTGCCGGTGGTGCCGGATCGCGTCTCTGCAGGTAGGGGTTTTGAGGTTTTGTGCCTGTTGCCGCAGAGCTCACGCTGTTGCCTTTGCATCATTTCTTGCTAGACAAGGGCCGTGCTGTCCTCCCTGCACCTGGCTCGGCAGCCACGCTTGTGCCTGCCTGCCTGCAGTGGCACCCGCCAGGCTGACTGCTCCACCGCCTGCCCTTGTGCCCGCAGGTGCCGCGCCGCCCGACAGCCTGCTGGGCCTGCTGGGCGTGCAGCGTGTGCGCTACGCCGTGTGCTCCCCCTTCGCAGCCCTGTCTGGGGTGGGCGACGAGTTCAGCAGCATGGACGATTTGGGTGAGGCGGGGAGAGGGGCGGGCAGGCGCCACTGGGAACAGCAGGGGGTGCTGCACGCCGCAGACCGGTCCACACCCTACAATTCCCCTGCACATGCAGTCTGCTGCCTGCCTTGCAGTGCCTGCCCTGACCCCTGGGCCCCTTTGTCTCCCCGGCCTTGCCGTCGTGCAGTGCGCAGCGTGCGCAGTGGCGTGCTGCTGGACGTCGCCACCCTGCCCACAGTGGGCATGGCCGACCGGCACGGCAGGGTGAGGTTGGGGGGCGGCGTGGGGTGCACAGTGGGCGATAGTGATGGATGCAAGCACAGGCGTGGCGTGGTGCCAGGCGCTGCCCATCAATCGCAGCATCGGGGTGCTGCGGTGGCGGCCCTTGCCTCCGTCTCGTCATGCACCCTGTACGACTGTCTACCGCTCGTGCAGCCCGTGCCGCTGAATCGCTACGCCCTGGATTACTGGAAGCACGGGCAGAAGGATGCGCTGGTGGCGGCCAATGGGATGCGGGAGGGCGACGCCTGGCAGGTGCGCTTCTGCTGGTGCCGCGTGCTGGCTGCACCACGCACGCCTCACGCGCACACCTGTTCGTAACGTGCGGGCGGTGCCTGCCTGCCTTCATCGGCACAGCGCATGCACGACCTTTCTGGCCCTCGGCCAGGTGCCGGCACGCCACCTGTGCATCAGCCAAACCCCGCCCTTCCGCTTCTTCCCCCACCCTGCCCGCCCGCGCAGGCGCTGTCCGCTTTCACAGACATCCTGCGCATCGTCTCGGTGGCGCTTGGCCAGACGCTGCCGCCGGACAGCTTCCACCCGGTTGCCCATTGCATGGACCGCCTGGCCCAGGAGTACAAACACAAGTTTGCGGTGTTCAATGCCGCCGCCCCCGGCCGGCGCGGCGGCTACTGAGCGCCGGCGGCTGCCCAGCGCCGCAGCCCCCGACCGCCGGCAGCAGCTGCAGGAGCGGCGGCTGAGACACGCAGCTGAGCTTGCATGCGCATGCCCCGCTCGCTGCCCTGCACCTGGCGTCGGGAACCTCCCTGCGGCACTCGGCGGTCCTGCTGCATCCTCCCCTGCCCGCAACCATTGCCGTGCATTGTTACACATCGACACTTGACTCACAGAGGGGCTTGGAAGGAAGATCATTGATGCGGGCGCATGCGAAGGAAAAAGTCTCGGAGCAGAACGTGAGACAGCGACAGGGGCGGCCTGTGCGGCGCGCTCCGCCCGCATGGGAGAGCGGGCGAGTAGTAGTGTACAGGAGGAGGGCAGTACAGGTTCAGCAAACAAAACCGTGAGGGGTGTGGGCGACTGCTGGGGTTTGGAGCAGAGATGAGGCAACAAGTTTGGCAGGGCGCGAGGGCGTTGTTTCTCTCGAGGCGCCGGCGGGGAAGAAAGTTGGGTGTACAGGGGAGGGGCCGCGGCCCGTTGACGCTCAGCGCAGGGGCCAGCCGCGCACGGCGCGCGCCAATGCGGCACGACCGGCGGCGGCGCCACGCCTGGCGGGATGCTACCCAAATCGCGGCGGGCTGAGGCTGCCGGCATCGCGCACCGCGCGCTGACACACGCGCCGCCGTTTAATGCTGGTAGGGCTGGCCAGGGAAGCTGAAGCCCTGCTGCTGCGCCTGCTGCTGCTGCTGTTGGTGCTGCTGCATTGCCATGGCGTGCACCATTTGCGCCATGTGCGCTGCTTGCGCCGCCTGCTGCTGCTGCTGGAAGAACGCGGGCAGCTGGCCGGGCGCCGTGCTGCTGCTCCGGTGGCTTTTTGGCGGGCTGGGGCCGTTGGCGCTGCGGCGGAAGGTCGAAGGCGTGGGCTCCGCCGACATCAGCGCCTCGTCGTCGCTGTGCACATCCTCGCTGCTGTCCGTGGGCAGCAGGGGCACGGGAAAGGGCAGCTGGATGGCCGCCGCGCTGCCCTGCGCCGCCTGCGGACGATGGGACGGGCGGGAGAGGAGGGACGCGTGAAAAGCGAAGGGAAAGAAAGTAGCTTACACAAGCCAGCGAGTGAGCTTTCTAGGATAGGCATATGCACGCTACACAGCCCGACAGCCAGCCGCTGAACGGGGGCCTCCGCCGGACGGCGGCGCACCTGGAGCTCCTGGCGCAGCACCTCCATGAGCACGGCCGTGGGCACGGCCGGCGCGTTGCCATACTCCTTGACCACGAACTGGGCGACACGCTCCTGCGGTAGGGGACGAGGGTGGGCGGGGCGCGGGCGTTCCGAGCTTGCCGCCGGGCTCGGCACAGCCCTGCCAAGCTCCATGGCGGTGTACAGAGCCGGCCCAAGGGCGGCGCGACCCCTCCCGACGCTTCCAGCTCCAGACTCACCAGCGCCTGGCGCGCCCCCGCCTCCTCGCTGCGCTTGGCCTGCTGTGCCGCCGCCGTGTAGAGCTGAGAAACTGCGTTGGCGGCGTGCGAGAAGGCCGAGTACAAAGTGCGCTCGGAGTCGTCTGAAGAAGCTTTGCGCTTCTTCCCCGCGCCGCGGTTCATGCTAGACATGCGAGACGAAAGCGGGAGAAGGTCGGGGGAAGGGAGGAGGAGGTCCTGGGGTGGGAAAGAGGAGGCCAAGACGAAGAGGGAGCGGGTCGGCGACGCTGGGCGCGGCGTGCCGCATGCGGTCCTCGTGGCCGACAAGTTTCTGGCTCGGGCCGGCGGTGCCTCTTGCCCTGCTTGCTGAGGAAAAGAGAGACCTGCATCACACGGGCACGGTGCAAGAGAGCAGCAAGTAGTCGAAGCTGAGCCAACCTAGCACGCGGTGCGGGCAGCGATGCGCAACGCGTCGGCCGTCTGGCAGGAGGAGCCTTCACCACCAGCATGCTTTCAAGTGTGCTCACGCCTCTCCTCGCATGCTGCCTAGTGAGATTGTGTCTGCACATTGCGTAAAGCTTACGCAGCCAGGCACGCGTGACGGCAACGCACGGCTGTCCAATGACGATACCTCACAAGCTGATCGGTGCGACGTGGCCGTGAAGCAGGGCTGGCAAGGCACAAGCACCACGCTTGCTAGCTTGTGAGTTCGGCATGGGGAGCCCAAGCGAGGCGCTGCATGCACGCAGCAGGAGGCACGCAGGGGCTGCCGTGCCGCCGCTGCCACCGCCTGCTGCTGCCGCCTGCCGCCGCCAGTGTGCCCAGCGTCATGCATGCGCCCCCAGCATGTGCTACACCACTCTCAAGTGCTTTTCAAAGCGTGTTGTTGCCTCGGCAGAGCCCTGCGAGCCCTCCCTGCTCGGCACCAGTTGCGCCCGCGCCGTTGCGCCACCCACACAAGCGTGCGCGCCTGTCAGGAGAATTGTCAACAATGCGTTGCGGCGTGACAACCGCCGGAGCGTCGCTGGCGCTGCCCGGCACCAGGCGCCAGGCTCGCGGCCTCTCTGTGCGCGCCTCCGCCGCCCCGGCGGCACCAGATGCCCAGGCCAAGCCACTGAGGGTGTCCATGGTGTCGTGAGTGACGGGAGAGACGAGCGGCTGGGCACCGGCGGCGGCAGCGGCGGGCGCCGCCAAGCAGCGCCAGGCCCGTCGCCTCACTCTGCGCCGCTTGCCGCCACCTTGCTGCAGCCTGGGATGCCCTAAGAACACCGTGGACGGCGAGGTGCTGCTGGGTGACTTGTACCGCTCTGGCTTTGAGATCACTGACGCCCACGACGAGGTGGGTGCTGCGTGGAGCAAGACAGATTTGCACGGGCGTCCTGTGCCGCCACCCACGTCTTTCCTGGCTCAGGAACCATCGAGGAGGCAGGCTGAAGTGCGCTGCCTCGTGCAGCTGCTGTTGACAAGGCTGGCAGGAGGAGGCACGCTGCCAGCAGCGCAGCGAATGTGCCGACCAGTGCCGCAGCTGCGCAGCGCTCGTCCGCCCATCTCCCGCTCCCAACCGCTGCCCCCGCCCTGCCCTCCCCCACTCACCTCCTGCCTCCCTCTTGTGCCGGGCAGGCCGATGCCATCGTGGTCAACACCTGTGGGTTTGTGGAAGACGCCAAGGATGAGTCGATCGAGGTGGGGGCATGGAGGCTCCGCCGGCGCAGTGGGTTGGCCGGGCCAGGCTGTGCCCTGCCTCGCTGTGCGCTCCTCCTGCCGCACCCTCGTCCCCTGGCCGCCACCGACTTACCCCATTTGACCACCCTTCCCTCCCCATCCCAGACCATCATCGAGGCCGCCCGCATGAAGTCGGAGGGCAAAGTGCGCAAGGTGGTGGTGACCGGCTGCCTGGCGCAGCGGTACAGCGAGGAGCTGGCGGCGCAGCTGCCCGAGGCTGACCTGGTGATAGGGTGAGCCCCGCGCTGCTGCTGCCTGCGCCCCCATTCCTTTGGTTTGCTCGCTGCCTGGAGCAGCAGCGCCACAGCCGGGCGCCGTGTTGGCACATTGTTTCACGGACCTGGTCGGCGTGACGCTCCCGACTCTGTGCCTTCTGTTGTTGGAATCAGGTTCGAGAAGTACGGGGGGCTGAGCGCGTCGCTGCGCACCATCCTGGACGCGCCGCCAGACATTGACATGGACGACTACCGGGCACGCAGCCGGGTGCAGGTGGGCGTGGGGCGCTCCGCGGCGGCTGTGCAGCAGCGAGAGCGGCGAGAGGAGCACGGTGGCGTTGTCCAGAGGGAGAAGCTATGCAGCAGGGGAAGCAGCCGGTCCCTCGCTGCAGGCGGCCGCACCCAACCCGGCCCCATTGCTGTTGACAAACCCGCAGGTGGGCGACGCCACCGTGGCCTTCCGCCCCGAGTGGGACCGCCACCGGCTGACGCCCCGCCACACCGCCTACCTGCGCGTCGCCGAGGGCTGCTCCCACGCCTGCACCTTTTGCGCCATCCCGGGATTCAGGTGCGCAGGGGTTACAGGAGGGGTTGGGCAAAGGGAACAGGCAGGCAGCGGGTGGTCTCCCAGGTGTGCAGGCAGCCCGGTTGGGGACCCGTCCAATCAAAGTGTTCGTACATCGGAAGATTCAGAAAAGTGCACCCTCCCGACAAAGAATCAACAGCCCTGTCCCTCTCTGCTGGCCAGCGTGTGTCGGCCTAGCTAGCCACTGCACCTCTGCTGCCTGAGCCAAATAATTGCTTACAGGGCACGAAACACGAACAAAGGGGAAGGACAGGGGCTCGCCTCTGCGCAGCATGCTGCTTGCTGGTGTTACAAGAAACGCTCTGCTATCTGCCCTTGCTGCTACCGCAATCACATCCGGTACTGGCAGGCGGCGCCTGCCGGCCAGCAGCGCAGCTGCTGCCAGGCGCTGGCAGGTATCGCCTGCCTACCTACTGCTGCTGCTGCACAAGCGGGCGTCGCCGCCCCTGCGTGCTGCCAGCCGCCCCTGCGTGCTGCCCGCGCATCACTCAAAGTCCGAGTCCTCATCGCCCACCGCGTACACGTGCGTCTTGGTGACCACCACCATGTCGTCCGCGCCGCCGGCGGCACGCCGGAAGTTGTCGTGCATGAAGACTGGAGGGGGGGGGGGGGGGGGGGGGGGGGGCGGAGGTGGAAGGGGCCCCCAGCAGCAGGCAGGCATTCAGCGGCATGAGCGGGCATGCACACGGCCCCAGACCGGGACAGCCATGCACCAAGCTAGCTGCACCAAGCTAGCACAAGCCCTGCCAGCCCCACCCACCCGAGTCCACCACGTGCTCGTCCTTTTTCACCAAGTGGTAGTTTGTGACGGTGGTCAGGCCGCCGTACGACACCACCTCCGGGTCGGCCACCTTGACAGACCTGCAGGCACGGAAGGGGGTGCACAGAAGAGGGCAGGAGGGGGAGGGAGGTGCAAAGGGTGATCGACAGAAGCCTCTAGAGGGCTTGGGCCTGGGGAGACGTGCGCGCGGAGCTTGCTGAACTGGTGGTGCCACGATGTTGCAGCGCCGTCGGCGTTCGTCACTCCAGCGCACCACCACTGCGCCCAGCGACGTTTCGCGCCACGGCCCACCAGTGACGGCGACCAGCGTATCACACACCTGAAGTTCCACAGCACGGTGTAGTTGCCGCAGGAGGCGACGATCCAGCGCTCCTGCCGCCCCTGCTCCGTGATCCACGTGAAGTGGCCCTTCTCCAGGGGGGCGTTCTTGGTCAGCTTGACGTCCTCTAGGGGTGGGGGAGGCAGGGCAGGGGAGGGCGGGGGAGGGCAATCAGGTCGTTTGGACCTGGGCGCCAGGTCAGCTATTAAAATTCTGGAGCGAGGCGCCCTGCCCAGTGTGCGTGCGCCTGCACTGCCCGCGCTGCCTGCTGTTTGGCACGCCTGCCGGACATGTCCGTGACCCCGCCACGCACCCGGCTTGAGGCGCAGCAGGCGCGGCGCGGGGGCGTTGCTGCCCATGCGGTTTGTGAAGCCGCACAGCTCCTTGCCGCTCTTGGGGTCCTGCATGGGGAGGGGCAGCAGCAGCGGCACAGCGGTCAGCATGTGTGCGTGCACACCACAACATGCAGCGCGCGCACCAACACCGAGCATGCGTGTGATACATCTGCACTATTACACAGCAGCTGCAGGATCAGCAGCGCTGCTGACCGCGTACCTTGTACGTGGTTTTGAGCACCATGAGGTAGTTGCGGGTGGTGGCCAGCGCCCACTTGCCTGCGGGCAGAGACGCAGGCAGGGGGCAGGCGGTCAAAGGCACGAGACACAACGTGGTGTGTTGTGGGGGAAGCAAGCACGTTTCTTAAGTTGCATAGTCCAGCAAACTGCAGTCGCTCTCCGCCGCCAGGCAGCACCCCTGCGCCTCCCCTCCCCCCGCCCTCCCCCCCGCGCACCGTCGTACGTCACGTCCACCTCTGTGATGGGCAGGCCCATGCCCGGGATGGAGGTCTTGGCCTGGGTCAGCGTCTTCTCGCTGTACAGCCGCACCTGCGGGCGGGCAAGGCAGGAGGAGGGGTCGACAGAGGCGGGCGGGGCAACAACAGCGGGCATAGTGCCTGTCAGGCTGCGGTGCTCTCGTGAGCAAGGATGTCTGTCCAACGCCGCCGCTGAACTTGGGCCCACGCACGTCCCCCACCCCCGCCCAGCCCTTGGGTTTCACCCCTCCCCAGCACCCCCAGCTGTGCTTGCCGACGCACCTTGCCGTCGTCGGCGCCCACCACCACGTACCCGTCGCCGCTGGTGGCCATGCAGCTGCAGCCAGGGAGGGAAAAGACAGAAGCAGGGTACGAGTGGCTGGGGGGGCCGCAAACGAACCCAGTGTGAGGAAACTGTACGGCTCAGCGGGAACGTGTGCAGGGCTGGCCTGCGCTGCGGCCCCGCTGGCCGTCTGCTGCCTTCCACCTGCTCCGTCTGCTGCCCACACCCTGCGCATGGGCAGGGCGCAACGCCAGCCCGCGCCGCTGCGAGCGTGCCACCCAGCCCTGCGCACACGCGCTACTCCCCCTGCACCTGAACTTGGTGCCGCGCGCGTAGTCCTTGCCGCCGGCGTAGGTGATTACCGAGGGGGAGGCCGCCTGCGAGACCAGGCCGTGCGGGTCGCGCATGTCCCACCGCGCCAGCCGGTTTGTGTCCAGCCCCAGGAACACGTTGGTGTCTTCGGTCTGCACAGCAGCACGCACGTGGGGTTGAGGGAGGCGTGAGCAGGCAGCAGCATGAGCAGGCAGGCAGCAGCAGCGCAGACCCTCCTGCCGTCACGCTCCAGCGGCACCAGGCCTGCCGACCGACGGTGCAGGCGGGGCGGCACCCAAGTGGAGGCGCGGTGCGCAGGGGCCCACCTGCGCGGCCTTGTTCTCGGTGGTGATGTCCTTCATGGAAACATCCACGCCGTCCTTTTGGAACTTCCACTCGCTGATGACCTGCGTGGGCAGGCAGGGCGGGGGGGGGACCGCACAGGCAGGCAGAGCGGTCGTTGCAGGGTGCGGCAGGGGCGATGCATGTGCGGAAGGGAGCGCGCGCACCAGCGGTGTAGCCGGCGTCACCACGCCGCCGCCGCTGCACCCGGCACAACCATCTGCTTTCCCACACGTCTCCACACCCGCCCGCTCTGCCGCACCTTGCCGGTCTCAATGTCGGCGTGCCACAGGCTGGCCCCCGACAGCGGACTGATCATGTTCATGCGCCGCTCTTGGTTCATCAGCAGCGCCTGCGCCAGCCGGCCAAGCAAGAGGGGGGCGGCGAACAAAGCGAGGGTGCGAGTTGTTATGGTGGCTAGCGCAGAGTGAAATGAAAATGGGTGCACACATGCAGCAAGCACAGGACCAGCGCCGGGGGCCCACCTTTGGCGGCGTCATCGTGGGGGTGCTGCCGCCGCCCAGCCCCGCCGCCGCTGGCGGCGGCGTGAGCTTGAAGCTGAGGCCCAGGTCCTCGATGCCTCCCTGCACGTTTTTCAGCACGTCGATCTGCATTTGTGCGGGGGGCAGTAGGAACGGGCAGTGAGCGGGGCTGCAGCGAGGCTGCAGCGGGGGGGTCTGGGATCCACCGGCCTGCTGCGGCGGCTGTTAGCTGGTGTTAGGCGCTGCAGGCCACCACACCGCGCATCAAGCGCGTGCGGTGGTCGCCTGCGGGCGCGACCCCGGCTGACGGCCGTGCTGCGGCCGACACTGCCGGCTGGCGCTGCCAACCCGAGCGGCTCCACTGAGGCGGCCCCGCCCCTGCACCTGGTTGTCCCGCATGAGGTACGAGCGGTCTGTGGCTCCCATCACCACGCCGTGGATGGGCGACATCTTCTCCGCCACCATGCGGTCCTTGGCGGGGGTCTTCAGCTCCTGGCGAGGGAGAGGCAGGCGGCGGGGGACACATGCAGGGCGGCCCGGGGCGTCAGGAGCAGGGGAGGGTGATGTCCCCGCCTCCTGCGGCGCCTTGGCAGGGCAGCGGACGCCAAAGCTGTCGAGTGACCTGCGCTGTGCAGCATCCCCGCGCTGCCCCGCTCACCCGAGCGTCAGGCTTGTCACAGTCCATGTCCTCTGCCCAATGCTGCCGCGACTCATCCGTCTCCACGCCATTCAAAGCGCCGGCAAAGTCTCCGAACAGCTGACGGGTGGCAGAGGGGAGGGGAGAGGGGTCGACGGAGGGCAAAAGGATGGGATGGTGGGGGGAGGCGGCATTTCACTCTTGGCAGGCACCCCGCGTGGCGGTACCCCGCCACCCTCGCCTGCCAGGCCGCAGCTTTCCCTCCCCTGTGCCTGCCTGCCCCGCTCCCGCCCCTGCCCGCCCACCTTAGCCTCGCTGGCGTCGGTCTGCTCCTGGCCAAACCGGTTCTCAAACGACGCCTGCACGCAGCGTGCAACGCCAGGGTCAGGGATGCGCGTTAGGCAGGCCCAAGTGTGCCGGGGTGGCACGCCTTGTGCGCGGCCCTGCACTCCAGCAAAGCATGCGCGGCAGAGGCAGTCGCTGGTCGCACCTTGTTGTATTTCTGGAGGAACCGCTCGAAGCCGCCGGCAGACCCAAACTTGAGGCTCCACACGTCGTCGCCCGCCAGGAAGGTCACGCGCTTGTCCTTGGCGTCAAAGCTGAACTGGTCGTCCACCAGGGTGTCGATCGGATCCTGGGGGAAGGGGGGCAGGGGGGCGGTGCAGAAGGGGGGCTGTCGACGGGGAAGCACACCCTGGCTGCTGGGTGCTGGGCGGTTGGCGGCGGCGGTTGGATGGGGTGTAATGCCCGCTCGTGCGGAGGCGCACGCGCTGGTATTGACGGTCTGTCCAGCCGCTTCGCAGCCGCTCGATTCAGCTGCCAAGCATCGGCAGGGAACCGGGGCCGGTCTGCTGTGCGGCTGCGCCGCGGCGCACCTGCGCGCCGTCCACCTCCAGGTGCCACTCAGGTGCCTTCTTGTTGGAATCTTCATTTGCGTCAAACAGCTCCAGCGTCGCGTTGCTGGCCACCTCCTCCCAGTCGCCTCCGGCACGGCTGGGCAGGTAGCGGAAGAGCGCAGTAGGCGCCTGCGTGGGGGGACCGAGGCGCAGGCCACTGTGTGCAGGCGGCGGCGGGTGGGCGGCGGCGGCAGCCGCCGCTTCTGCCTGGCCCGCCTGGGCGCCGCACGCGCGGCTCCAGGCTTGCATGCAATCTAACCAGCGCACTTGCGCTTGTCTCTGGGGCGGTGGGCACAAGTCCCGCTCACCTGCTGGCCTTGCGGCGTGACCGCGGGAGCCTCCGCCGCTCCGCTACCCTTCAGCCAGCCCCACATTGTGATCTGCCGCTGCTGCGAGCTGCGCTGGCTCCGGCGACCTTCCTGAAGCGCCCCGCCACACAGGCACCGCCTTCAAACGCGGACAGGCAGCGGCGCGCTGTGATCGAGGGCTTAGTGGAAGCGAGTTCGAGTATAAGGCGGACTGGCAACACCTCCCGCGCTCCAGCTCCCCTATCCTTGTGCATGCCAGCCACGCTGGCGCCGCTCCGCCTCGCCTTCTTCGCTCCTCCCTCCCCTCTCCCCTCAATGCAAGCCCATCGCAGAGACCACGCACCTGCGCTCGTTCACCACACACCTCTGCACTCCTTGACCCGTAACCAACCTTGGTTTTGTCTTTTCGTCCACTCGCAGGGGCAAGTTCCGCAGCAAGCCATGGGCCAGCGTGCTGGAGGAGGCGAAGCACTTGGTGGACTCTGGTGTGGTGGAGCTCAACCTCATTGCAGAGGACACAAACCAGTGAGTCACTGGGCAGGCTTGGGAGTGCACGTGAGGAATAGTGGTGCGCTGTTGCAGCGTGCCTCTTCGCTCTGGCGGGTGCTGCGCCGACGCCCCGAGTATCCGCTGCTGCTGGCCGCCCGCCCCTGGCCAACGCTGCCACCCCCTGCCAACGCGCCCCCCCTCTCTGCCCCGCCTTCCCTTGTTTTTCCTGCAGGTACGGCATGGACCGGCGCGACGGCAAAGGCCTGGCGCAGCTGCTGCACGAGCTGGGGAAGCTGGAGGGGCTGCGCTGGATCCGGCTGCTGTGTGAGTGCTGCAGCCGGCACCCGCCTCCTGCCCCCTGCGCAAAGGCATCCGGCTTTGTCTGCCGCACGCAACTCCCACCATGCACCCACATCTCCCTCCTCTCCCCGTCTCCCTCTCCCAACCGCAGACTGCTACCCCTCATACTTCAGCGAGGACTTGATCGACGAGATTGCAAACAACCCCAAGGTGGGTGCGCCTGACGCGCCAACAGGGAGGGTGTAGCGCGAGGGTCGGGGGGGGTGGCCCAGGGAGTGGGCACGAGGACGGCGGAGGCGGCACACAAGGGTGCGGCGCTTCGGCGCTTCAATCGCCTCTTCGATTGCGACTGGCAGTTCCTGCCTTGCTGGGTGCACGCCAGGCAGCAGGCGGTGTTGCAGGACGTGCGACGACACCTTACCCTCTTGCCGTTCACCAGCCTGCCCCCATCCCGCCGCCGCAGGTCTGCAAGTACATCGACATCCCGCTGCAAGTGGGTGGGGCGTGCGGGGCGGGGCGGTGCTGAGCAGCTGGGTGCATGAGACGCCGCCTGCTTGCCGCCCGTGCCGCAGCTGACATCAGCCTCCCTTCCTCGCCGTCACCTCCTTCCTGCCCCCTCACTGCACCCCTCGCTGTCCCCTCCCCCCCTCCCCTCGCCGTGCAGCACATTGCAAACATGACGCTGCTGGGCATGAACCGGCCGCCGCAGGCGCACACCCTGGCGCTCCTGCACAAGCTGCGGGAGCGCATCCCCGCGTTGGCGCTGCGCACCACCTTCATTTCGGGCTTCCCTGGTGAGGGAGTGGGGGGCGGGCGTGCGGGCAGATGGGTTGAACGAGTGCTGCACCACCTCCCCGCCCGTCCTCAGGTGTGGGAGGGGCGGCTAATGCGGGGTCAATTGGCCTGACCTGCCCCTACGCCCCCATCGTGCAGGCGAGGCCGAGGCGGAGCACCGCGAGCTGGTGGACTTCTGCTCCACCTTCAAGTTTGAGCGCATGGGCTGCTTCCAGTACAGCGAAGAGGACGGCACCCCCGCGGCGGAGCTGCCAGAGCAGGTGGGTGGCAGATGGAGCAGGGATTGCACGGGTGCAGCCGCGCCGCCACCCGCCTGCCTTGATCACGCAGCAGCAATTGCCCACGTGGCTGCTGCTGCTGCTGCTGCTGCTGCTGCCCATGCCGCCTCACATGCTCCCCTCTTCCTGCTCTGTGCAGCTGCCAGCTGAGGTGCGTGAGGCGCGGCGCGACGAGCTCATCTCCCTGCAGCAGCGCGTGGGCGAGGAGTGGGCCAAGACGCACGTGGGCCAGGAGGTGCGGAGGGGGCGCAGAGGCGGCGGCTGGGGGCAGTAGCCTTTCGGCACACACTCGTCGCCGCTGCCGTTGTTGTGAGCAGCACCTGGCTGCGCCATGCCACTGCTCCCCCTGCCTGCCTCCCTGCCTCCCTGCCTGCCCCTCGCCTGCCTGCTTGCCACTTGGGTGTCTCGCCCCTTCACTCATGCATGTCTTGCCCCCGCTGGTGGCTCTCCTCCTCTGTGCAGCTGGAGGTGCTTGTGGATGGGTTCACAGAGGACGGAGAAATCTACGGGCGCACGCAGGTGGGTGCCGGGCTGGCCAGCGTGTGCGCACTGTGGCGCCCACCTCTGCGGTCGTGCACCAGCCGGTGGGGGGAAAATGGCCGCTCCCCCTCCCGCCCACCCATCAACCACCCCATCCCGCCCCACCGCTTGTGCCCGCCCACCCCCAGTGGGACGCCCCCGACATCGACCCCATCGTCTTCCTGACCATGGACGACGGCTCCCCGCTGGCGCCCCTGGACGTGGGCCAGCTGCGGCGCTGCAGGGTGGTGGGCACCAGCCTGTTCGACCTGGAGGCGGTGCCGGTGGAGTGAGCGGTTCCCACGTGAAGGAGATGGTCAGGCGTCGTCGGATTTCGGTTCCGCCTGCCACAGTGTGCCCCCCTGCTCTATTTGCTGCTCAAGTCTTCCCCGCTCTCCTCTGTTCGGCTGCCCTGCTCGACCCCTGTTCTGTCTGCCCCGCTCCATTGTGTGCGTTCGCAGCATCCTCTGTCCCTCCGTGCTACTCCCCCATGCTGCTTCGCTCCTGCAGCCACCTCTGCGCGCCTGTGATCCTCGGCACTGCTGTTCGAAGCCGTGCTAGTTTGCAGGGGGCAGGCAGGGGATGGCGTGCTGCAGTAAAAGGGCCCTGGGGCGGTCGAAAGAATTGGGGAATTGGAGAAACGAAAACAGTGGCGGACGGCAGCTAGGGCATGAAGCGAGGCGTAGGCTGAGCGGGACGGAAGAGCGGGACGCAGCAACGGCAAAAAAACAAAACAACGTGCGTGGCCCTACGGCGAGGGCATGCGGCGCGCAAGGCGGCCAGGGCGGGAGAGGTGAACACACGTGGTGGTGGGGGGAACGAGCGTTGGGAAAACTGGTGGCAGGGTCGGCGAGCCGGCTGGCTGTGTGCTCGCTGCAACCTGCTGCAGCGCTGCACGCAGGAACTGCAGATCGACTGCCAGCCACGCAGGCAGCCGTGCGGCCGGCCACACGGGCGGTGGAGCGCCAGGGCACCTCATGATGCCTACCGCGCGGCACCCCGGTTGTGCTCGTCAATGTCGGGGGCGTCCCATGGGTAGCAGATCCAAGGGTTGCAGTCCAGCTCCTGCTGGGGGGCAAGGGGGCAGGGGGTGGGAGGGGGGTGTTTGTGGCGTGGGGAGCGGCACCAAGTCGTGGTTGCAGGCGCCCTTGCAGGCCTGCAGAGCCTGGTGCCAACGATTAATCAGTCAGCTCTGCTGCTCAAGCCCCCTCCCCCCCCCCCCCCGCCCCACCCACCCACCCACCCACCCACGACACGCACCTGCGCAACGAATTCAGGCACTCCCTCGGGCAGGCTGCCGACCTTGGGCCGCTGCGGGGGAGGAAGAGGAGGGAGGCGGGGCGGCAGTCGGCGGTTGGTCGGCACGCACCAACGCCGCTGTCACGCGCCCTGCGCCCTGCGCAACTCCAGCAGCGGCATGACTTCGTCTTGGGTGCCACACCCACCCGCCCGCCCGCCTCCAACCTGCTCCACCCACCCACGCTCCCCACCCACCAGCTTGTTGTGAATCACATACACGCCCAGGTGCGTCTCCGGCACGGGCGCGCCCACGGCCGCCAGCGCCGCCTCCTCCTCCACCACGTCAGCCTGCAGCTCGCGCACTGCGTAGGCCAACGTGGCACGGGAGTCGTCCACCTGGCATTCAGCGAAAGCGCAAGGGAAGCTGGTCAGGAAGGGAAGGACGGAGGCGAACGAGCCCAGGTGGCATCGCAATCCTGGCCCAATCTGCATCCCGCCTTGCTGCACCCTGCACCCTGCACCACCGCCTTGCTGCACCCTCGCCACACTGCACCTTGCGCCACACTGCACCTGCAGGAAACATGCTGTTCGACCCACCCACCCCTCACCTCGTCCACCACCAGTATGCGCTTGCCCACAAGGCTCACAGAGTCCTTCTCAAACCACTGCGGGGCGACAGTTGGCAGTTGTGCGGGCAGGAGTTGGTGGGGTTACTAAGAAGCGTCGGGTTGCTGCGATGGTTTGCTGCGGGCGACGGGAGGTGCGGGGGAGGCGCGCCTGGCTGCCAGCGGCACGGCGCCCCTGCCCGCCACCGCCAAACCGCCACCCGCCGCCGACCTGTGTGCGCTTCACGCCCGCCTCGTGCGGCCGCCCCTCCAGCTCGTCGCTGTACAGCTCAAGACCGATCACCTGCGTAGTTGCAGGGGTGCGCCAGGTTTGTTGCCGACGCTGCGATGGCAGCACGGCGGCAATGCCCCTGCTGCCCCCCCCCGCACCGGAAGCCCTGCTGCGGCGGCGGCAGCGGTGCATCGACGGCACAGTCTGGCTGTTTCGTCCATTGTAGTTTGGAATGCGGTGCACCACCGCAGGCTGCCCGCGCAAAGCAGCAGCGCACCTTGATCTGCGCGCAGCCGCCCTGCTTGGAGGCGTGGCGCAGCACGGAGCGCAGGATGCGCGCAGGAATCAGGCCGCCTGTACAGGGGGAGGCAGGCCAGCGGGTGGGTGGTGTGAGGCGGTGGCCAGGGGCCTGCAGACAAGCGGCGGCGGCCCTGGCTGACCAGGCAGCCAGGGAGGTGCGACGAGAGATCGAAGGGAGGAGATTGATCTCCTTCCAACCGCGCGCTGCTCCCTGCTGCTGCTCACCGCCAGAGATGGCCACAAGGTAGTCGGGCTCCCCCCAGCCTGCCGCACGCAGCGCATCCAACGAGCTGACGATGGAGCTGTTGGGCGGCATTGGGAGATGGGGTGGGAGGCTCGATGTTAGCACTGCCGCTGCAGAGGTGGCGGCGGCGGCAGCAGCAGGGTGGCCGTGGTCCGTCCCCGTACCCTGAATTTACCCGTGCAGCTCATCGTAAGTGACGTGCATACGGGCCGGGGCGCAAGCTGCCGGCGCCGCCGGCTCGGTGCAGCAGGCGTTCAGGCTGACGCTGGCCACGGCGGACTCTGCCGGTTCAATGCAAATACCCATGGTGTATTTGTGCGACGAACGGCGGCGGGGCGACGAACGGGGCCAGGGGTGGTGGCGGCGCGCGCTCGAACTTGCGCGCAAGCAAACTTCCGGCTGCAGCCACGAAGCGGGCGTGCCAAGAGGTGGCTGCAGGCACTCGTCCAGCTCCTGAGGCGCGACCCAGCACATGCATGCACGGCGCGCAAGGCGCAACCGTTGCGCACTCGGGCGCAGGGGCGAGAGCGCCGGCAGTGTGGGGTCGACGGTGCTGCGCACCTGGGAGGCTGGTCGGGCTGAATGGGGCAGTGTGCAAGTGCTTAGCTGACAATCGTGCGACAGGGGCGGCGTCTTGGCTGCGCCTACTTGTGCCGCCTGAGCGTCGCCCGTTAGAACGTTACGGCAGCTGCAGGCAGCAGCAGTGCTGCACGAGCACCACTGATACCAAAAACGTCGTGCAGTGCCCTCTGCAGGTGCGTCTGCTTTGCACATTATGGGCTTCACAGCTGCCCCTGCGCCCGGCCCGGCCCACCGCCGCCGCTGCATGATGAGCCATTCAAACCGACAGGCGCCGCCGCCGCCGCCTGCTGTTGCCGCCGCCGCTGCTGCTGCCATCGCTGCTGCTCCAAAATTGCTTCTTCTCTTGCTTCTGACGTTTATTTTGCATGTGTCTGCTGCGCTTGGCTCTATGAGTGGCAGTTTAGCACAGGTCGCCTCCCTGTAGCGTCGCACTGGCCTGCCGCATGCCAAGCATGCTGAGCACGGTGTGCGGCGCTGATGTGCAGACGGCTTGTGTGAGCCCGTCATGCAAAGGGCCCATCCTTCGCCCCTCCACTCTATTATTACGCTTGCAAGTCGCTCAGCCGGCCCTCCAACGCCACACCATGCTCAGTGCAGCCCACACCGTCCTGCACGCCGCCGCAGCCCCTCGTCGCCCCGTGGCCAGGCCAGGCCGCCGCGTGGTGCGTGTCGCCTCCCAGACGGCAGACCCACTCGCTTGCGCGCTTCCCGATGACTGGAGCGAGCCTCCCAGCCCAGAGAAGCGCGCACTCACATGAACGCGCTTCTGCTGGGCGCCGTGGCGCTGCCTGCCGCTGGGATGCTGGGTCCCTTCGCAGCCAGTTTCGTGCCTCGCAGGTGAGATCGGCGCGAGGCGACACCATCGCCCCTCAGCCACGAAGCACCTCACCTGAGCTCTCGCCTCACCCACGCCGGACGGTGGTACACTGCCACACATTCTTGACGGTGCAGCTCGAGTGGCTTCGGCGGTCCGCAGCCGGCGCTGGACGCGCAGGGCACCCCAGTCACGGCGAGCGCCTGGCTGGCGGATCACAAGCCAGGCGATCGCTCGCTGGTGCAGGGTCTCAAGGCAAGTGGGGTGGCAGGTGAATCAGCACCATTCGAGAGATGGGAGAAGTGGGAGGGGCGAGGCGCTTGGGCAGCGCGGGTCCTGCCCAGCCCCATTCACGCACCGCTTCCGCGCCAGCGCGATCGCCGCATGGATCCGTGCGCCGCCGCCGCCCAGCTGCCCCCCCGTTGCTGCTTCCGCTGCCTGCAGGGCGACCCCACGTACCTGGTCGTCGGAGAGATGGGTCTGGAGAGCTACGGCGTGAACAGTGTCTGCACCCACCTGGGCTGCGTCGTGCCGTGGAACGCGGTGCGCGTGGGGGCATCGGTGGGCCTGGCGGGGTGCGGGGTGCGGCCTGCGGGGGCTCGCAGAGGCTTTTTAGAGGGAATGGTGCAGCAGCCGGCCTGTGCAGGGTGTGCGCATCCGGTACCCGGTGCAGCGCGCGCCTGCCAGCCATCGCCCCCATGTCAGCCATCTTCGACACTCCCCTTCCCGTATTCCCGTCCCACTCCCCGACCACGGCAGGCGGAGAACAAGTTCATGTGCCCCTGCCACGGCAGCCAGTACGACGCGCAGGGCAAGAAGGTGGGCAGCCTGACTGCTGGTGCCTGCCGCGCCTGCGCAGCTGCTGCTGTGTCAACCACTGCTGCGCGTGCTTTGCAGCGGTCCTAGGTGCACCCCTGCTGGCCTCGCCTTCTCACTCTCGTCCCCGCTCCTTGTGCGCCCCCCTCCTCCCCACCCCCCATCCCTCGCCCCCTCTGCCCTCCCATCCCACTGCCCGCTACGCCCGCTGCCTTCCGCTCATCCCTCCCGCTGCCCCTCTGCTCATTTCTCGCGCTGCCCCCCTGCCACCACCGTTGCAGACCCGTGGCCCGGCGCCGCTGTCCCTGGCGCTGGTGCACGTGGGCACCGACGAGGACGGCGGCGTGGCCCTCAGCCCCTGGTGCGTCGGTTGCGCAGTGCATGTGCACATACCGTAGGGGGGGTGCGGCTGCCGAGCTGCGCGTCGCACCCAGGCGCGTGGTTTCCGGCGCAGGCCCGCGCGGGGGTGAAGGCGTCGTGCTGCCTCGCCTGAAGAGCATCTCGCCCCTTCTCCACCCATGTGCTGCTGCTGCAGGAGGGAGACCGACTTCCGCGACGGGCAGGAGCCCTGGTGGGCGTGAGACGCCGAATATTATAATACATTAATGTCTGGAGGCCTCCCGGGCGCGGCTGCTGCTGGGGGACCCAAAGCCGCGAGGGCCACAGCAGCCTCCTGCCCGCCCCGACCCGACCAAACCAGCGCCCCGCTGCACGCCGCGTATAAGTGTACACTTCTGCGCTCGCCCATTCCTCGTGTCGTTCAACTTCGTTTCCATTTGATGTGATGTGATGTATCCACCGCCTGACACATTTACACAGCAGCATACAGGCCCAGCTCACCGCCCTCCCCCGGTCCGCCAGCAACTGTGCCGCGCGCACATAGCAAGCAAGAAGCAAGACGAAGCCTGCGCACAGTACTCTCAACATGCCGGCGCCTTCATGCCCATCCCGCCTGTCGATCTATTCACCGTGTAACAAAGAACAATGCAGTTACATGCAGTCGTTCGGGAACGCTCAGCCGGCCTCATTGCAGCGCAGTTCAGGCAATGCCCGCCGGCTTGGCACGCTTGCGCAGCGGGGAGCGGCCGGGGCTGGCGTCGGCGCTGCCCGCCGCGCCCTCGACGCCGACCCCTCCCAGGCGCACAGCGCTGCCCGTGCGCTTAAGGTAAGGCGGCACCCGTGCGACGATGCCCAGAGCGCAGTACATCTCCTCTGGCACTGTGGGGTAGCGTCCGTAGCGTCTCGGGTAGCGCTGGCTGCCGCCCAGCATCCACTGGGAGATGCTGTCCTGGTCGCCCAGCCAGACGATGCTGCAGGCGGCAAGGCCAGGGCAGGCACCAGGGTGTAGGCAAAGGGTGCGCGCAGCGCGATGGAAACTGACGTGCGTGCTGCGGGAGCAGGTGGCGGGCAGGCGCCCCACCTTGTGTCTTTCTCGGCGCCCGGCACATCTTCAATCCACTGCAGTACGCCGCCATCATGGTACGCGCCCTCCTCGCGGAGAGCGTCAAAATAAGCGGGACCCAAGCCAGACACAAACAGGGCCTTCTCATAAGCCTCAATATCTTCTTCACTCATGTCCCAGTAACGGCTCTCTGCTTCTGCTTTGCTCTGCATGTACTGCATGCAAGGGGCGAGGCAACCACGGGACAAGTGAACGGTGACGCAGGGTACAGCACGCTTGAAGGGAGGTGCGCCTCTGCAGTTGGGCTGCACACATGCATTCGTCTCCCTCCTCCTACTGCACGCAGGGCCACTTGGCAAGCTGGAGCAGAGGGCCAAGCGTTTCAACATCAGGCAGGCAGCATGGTGTTGGCCCCAGCGGCAGGCTGCTGCTGGCGTCAAACAGCCTGCAGAGCGGCCGCGCATCAAACACAGCGGCTGCACGCGGTTTGTCGGTCATAGGCCTGGCAGCGCTCTTTGGAAACGCCCCGCATGTGCCCCTCACCTTCCAGATGCGCACAATCTTGAAGGGCACGCCCAAGGCGTCGAGCGCCTCGGCCAGAGCCCTGTCTTCGCCCAGCAGCATCGGGCGCACGGCCTGCGTGTGGCACGCGACAGCCCCGGCACACAGCATTTGACACGCATGCTGCAGGCCCACGCTGGTGATCAATCAATCAATCAATCACGCTGGTGAGCAAGTGATCTCCTGATGGCAGGGCAGGCAGCTGACCAGGAGCTGCCGGGCAGGGCAGGCGTGCTGCAGCACGCAGTTGAGCAGAAGCCCCAGCACCGACCTGCTGTGTGACGCCCTCATACAGAGAGTTGGGGTAGGCGTGGTGGCAGGGGAAGCCCAGACGCCCACCGTTGTCCAAAAACCCAGGGCAGTCGAGCGTGGCGCTGAGCAGGGGCAGCAAGCCGCCGGTGCTGCTCAGAGCCACCATAAGGGGCCGCTCGGGGGTCGCATCTGGGGTGGGTGGGTGGGTGGGTGGGTGGGGGGGGGGCTGTCAATAGAGTGCACAGCACGTCCACTAAAGCAGTCCAGAATGGGCGTTCAACCTGAGCGGCTCTAGCAGCACAGCAGTCCAGAGCGGAGCAAGCGCAGTTGCTGCAAGCCTGCACATTCCCGGCCAGCCCAGCCCAGCCACAGCTCCCTGGCCGCACCCGGGCTGACAAAGAGCTCGTACGCCAGCGTGACACGAGCCCCCTCCGTCACAGGCAGCACCTCGTGCAGGCAGTCTGGGTAGAAGGCGGCCCACTGCACCTCCCCCGCTGCCGCGCTGGCGCCCCAGTCGTAGACCACAGCGCACCCATCGTGCTGCATGGCACGGCGGGATGCTGGCTTGGAAGGCGCAGCGCTGCGCTACGCAGCACTCTGGCTGAGCATGCAGGCACAAGCATGGTGGCTTGCACTACAGTCCCTGCCTCGTGGCTGCACAGGTCTGAAGCGGCACCGGCACGATGCAGCACTCCTCACCTGCACGCGCAGCTGGCCGCCAGAGTGGCCTACCGGCAGGCACACCAGCAGGGACCCCACCAGACCGCCGCCACGTGGCGTGTCGCGGTGCGGGCGGAAGAAGCCACCAGGCGTGTAGACGTTCAGCGCGTGCAGGCGGGCAGACAGGCGGCTGGCGGCGACATCGGGCAGCATGCGGCTGCGCACGGCATCCAGCATGCTGGCATGCTGGGCTAGCTTGTAGCCGCAGATGAGGCGGTCAGCGGGCAGGGCCAGCGCGCGGCGGTAGCTGTCGTCCAGCACTGCAGACGTGAGCGGTTGGGGCGAGCGCAGTCGTTGGGGAGATGGCAGGGCACTTGGCCGGCAAGCTCGCATCTGCATGCACAGCCACTGGCATGTGCCCTGGTTGCATTGCCTACACCGACCCGCCCATCTCACCCGCGTCTCCCCCTTTGCCAAAGCTGGCGGGCGCGCACAGCGCCTGCAGCGCCGCCACCGCCGCCTGGCCGCCGGCGGGGAAGCGCAGCACCGCCGCCTCGCTGCCGCCTGCCTCCAGCTGCACCGCCAGGTCGACGGGCAGGCTGCCCAGGCTGCCGCCGACGCTGAAGGCTGCAACCAGGCCGCGGCTGGCGCTCTGGACTAGCGACAGTGCTTGCTCTTCTGCCAGGCTTTGCAGCGACGGCGGGCCCCACCGCTCGCCGTCGTACCAATACTGAGACGCAAATCCGGCGCCTGCATCTTCCTCACTGCCCTCTTCCTCGCTGTCCTCGCTGCCCTCCTCCTCCTGCTGCTGCTCCTCATTGCGTGGTTCATCAACTGCAGGCAACACGCAGCAGCACCAGACAGAGGCAAGGCGGCTCCAGCAGCGGCGGTGCCGGCAGCAGCGGCGGCGGCGAGCACCGCAGAATCCAAGGAGGGTGCCGCATCCTCCTGCTGCGGGCAGGTGCGCACCAGCAGCAGGCGTGGGTTCCAAGAGGTGTCGGAGGCTTCCAGGCGTGCCAAGGCGCTCTGCAGGTCACGTTATCGCCTAGCTTGTCACTTGAAACACAGCAGAGACGAGGAAGACGCCTGGCGGCTGCTGAAGGGTAACGTGCTCCCATGCGCCGCCTCCTGTGGCGGCGCCCATTCCGACCGTTGCTGTTTTGCGGACGTCCCTGCCTGTCCCTCTCTCTCTCTCTGCTCAAGGGGTTTGGTTTTCGTCTCATGAGCTGCTTCGCACGATCCAAGCTGTTACGTACCAGCGCAGGAGGAGTGGCACAGTGGCTCTGTGCAGCTGAGGCGATGTCATGTGCCGTGCGTCGGGAGGCGCACTGTGCGTGGGAGTGCGCCAGGGTGCGCATGCAGGGCACGTTCGGTGGGGTGCAAAGACGAGGCACAGGGCTTGCCAGGCAAGGCAGGATGACAGCGCAAGGAGCGTTTTTGTGGCGGGTGATGTGCAAGGGTGCGCTGGTTGGACGACGGGTGATGTGCAAGGGTGCGCTGGTTGGACGACGGGTGATGTAGACCGAAGCTCTTGGCTGGGCGACGGGCCATGTGCGCAGTGGCAGGGTGCAAAGAACAGGTGGCATCACGCTCACCCCTTTCTACCATCATCATGCGCAGCCAGGTGGCCCGATTGCATCTGCCAGCCGACGCACGCCTTGGCCGTGCACACACACTGCCACTGCCGGCGCACCCGTCCAACTGCCCCGCCTTGCCAGCTGCCATTGATCTCGACGTGTAACAAAAACTCACAACACATTTCGATGTATTTACGAAAAGACATGTTCAAGGCCCGTAAAGCAAGCAAGAGAACAGGGCCGACCGTCAGATCGCCTTGCGTGCCGCCCGGCGCGCCCGTTTAGCCGCCAGCTCGGGTGACACAGCCGCCCCGGCGCCCGCCTGGCCCTGCTGGCCCGGACCGGCACTAGCCTGGGCCTGAGCCGGCCGGTTCTCCTCCCCATGCTGTTGCTGCTGCTGCTGCTGGCCCGCCTGCTGGCCCTGCAGGCGGGATTGCAGGCCGCGCAGCGCAGCATGCGCCGCCGCCTGCTCTGCCGGCCCGGTGCCCGCGGAGCACTGGAGCAGCGCTGCCACAGAGGAGGCCAGCGCGGCGACGTCGCGCAGCCACCCCTCCGGAGGGAGACTCAAGCCTCCCAGCAAGCAGAGGGCGCCACAGAGGCGGCTCACTGCCGCCCAGGTGGACGCAGCCTGCCGGTGAGGGTGCTGCGGGGGGAGCTTTGGCAGCGTCGCCGACAGCATGCGCACCCCGGCGGCCAGGCGTGCAACCAGGGGCGCCGTGTCGGCGGGGCGGGAGCCCCACTCCGTGGCGTGGAAAGCGTCGGTGCAGAACACGCAGGCGATGACGGCCAGGCACTGGGAGATGCCTGGGCAGACTGCAGGCAGGCAGGGGTGGGAGGGCAGCGGGACAGGTGCCTTGGGTGGGGCAGGAGAGGTGGCACATCGAGCCACAGCGCCGCATCACCTCTGCGGCATGCGTTGCAGCGGCCAGCTTCACACTTTCCCCTCCCATCCACCAGCCCACCGCCGCCGCCCCCCACCCCCACCACGTACCGCCGTTCGCCACCAGCCAGCGCGCCACGTCAGCGAGCCACGACAGCGTGTCTCCAGGTGGCAGCGCGGCGGTCACAGCGCCCAGCGGCACCCCCATCGCCGCCTCCACGGCCCGCAGGTGCATCATCAGGTGCGTCTTCCAGCGCTGGCCTGCCGCATGCCGGCCTGCCCCCCCGCCGTCATGGCCGTCGCCGGCGGCCGGGCCGCGTCCAGCGCCGCTCGCCCGCCGCCCCTCACCAGAGCGGCGGTGGCGGTGGCGTGGCTTCGCGCCTCGGCGAGGGGCGTCCCCAGGGCGGCCAGCAGCATGCTGGTGCCGGCAGACACCGCGCAGCAGGCCGAGGCCTGCAGGAGCGCCGCCTCTTGGCTGAGGAAAGAGTCTGCTTCAAATGGGACGCCGCCGGGGAACGGCGGCGGCAGGCCGCCGCTGCGCCCAGCCAGCTCCTGGGCCAGAGCCATCTCTTGCTCCTCCAGCCGCTCAGCCACCTGCGCCAGGTCCCTGCAGGAGGAGCAGCAGAGGAGAGGCAGAGGGGAGGGAGGGTGGCAAGAGGCAATGCGTATGCGTATTACCGCATGCGACGTTTACGCACATGCAACACTTGCAGGGCGCCAGGCAGAAAAATCACAGAATAGTTTACAGATGCTGGGTCGGGCCATGATCAGGCTGTATGGGCACAAGGCGGGCAGCGCTGGTGCTCGCACAATGCTGCGAGCAGACCGCCGCCGCCCTTCCTCACTTGAGCAGGCGGCGGCGGTCTGCGGCGCGGGTGGGCAGCTGGCGCTGGTCGACTGCCTGCTTGCAGGCGTCCAAATACTCGCACGCATCTTCAAACGCGCTTTCCGCCATCTCGTCGCCGCACATGAGGGCTGCCATCGTCAAATAGCGCTCGAGCAGGCTCTCGCGCAGCACCCACTACGCGCGCTCCCACGGCGAATCATTTTGGGGCAAGAACATCGCGGCTGATGAGATCGTGAGGGCAGCAAGTGAGCCTTGAGCTTGGAACCTTCCCGCCTGCCGCTGCATGCCGCCGCCGCCCGCTGTGCACAGCACGACAGCCGACGCAGCACAATCCCAACAGGGATCCCGCGTGTTGCTGCCTGCCGCCCTGCGCAGCTGCTGCTGTGGCAACCACTGCGGCGCGTGCTTTGGGGCGGTGCTCAACCGAGCATCACATCGCGCACGTAAGGCTGGCCAGTGAGGAGCTGTGCGGGGCATGCAAGCGCAGGCAGGTAAGGGGGATACGGAGGCAGGTGCACGCAGATGAGAGGGAAGCCAAGGCAGATGGGGAGCAGGCATATGGCACAGGTGGAAGATGGCGTGCAAGTTTCTGAGCAGTGCGGTGAGGAGCGGGGTATACGGCACAGGGAGATGGTGGCATGCACGGGGGGCTACAGGGAGTTGTGGGCACACGTTGGGATCGAAAGCTAGCAGCGCGAGGACGAGGTGGGGAGATGGCACTCAGGCTGCATCACCAAGCAGCTACGCATTATGCTCAGAAGAGGAACACAAGCACTGGCATCAGCCACCACACCACCTTTCCCAGCGTCCCAAACAGCGAAAACGGCACATAGAAGAGTGTGAGGGTTAAGAACATCGCCAGTCGGACTGCTAAGTCTGCCCACGACGGCTCGCCCACCCACCGGCGGATCCACCGGCGGATGCCGTGGGTGCTGGCAGAGGCGCTGCTGCCAGAGCTTTGGCTGTTGCTGCTCTCGGGCCCGCTGGGCACCTGGGGCTGCAGCGTGGCGAGGCAGAGGCGCCGTGCAGGAGCACAGGCTGCAAGGAGCGGGGCCAAGGGACACGAGACGGCAGCGATGAGCACAGCGGAGGAGAGGCATTGCACCGCATGCATCACTATTTCCAGAAAGCTGTGAGATAGCGGTACGCATCTCAACTAACAAGCACCCTGAGACTCACCGCCGCGCGTCAGGAAGCTGCGACGCTGCGATGCCAGCGGCGTCAGCAGCGGGCTCCGGCGCTGCAGCCGCGCCGCCCCCAGAGGCGCCCTGACTGACACACACGAGGCGGCCATCAGGACTGCAGGCGCGCGCAGTGAGCGGGCCCGAGTGCGCAGTGAGCGCAGTGAGCGGGCCCGAGCGCGCACGAAAGCGAGCGCAGTGGGCGAGCTGTGTACGCTGCACGCTGCCAGTAGCACGACACGGGTCGCACCCTCCCCTCTTCCTCCTCGGCTCCCGCTGGCCGCTCCCGCCGCCCGCCACGTCACCACTTGCCACTGCCCCGTAACACACGCCATCAATTGGAAGCTGGCCCCTCATGTGGGAAGGGCACCTAGGTAGCTCAGAGCCCAACCACTTGAGTAGAGAGAGAGAGCTGTGAGGCGGCAATCTCTCGTCTCGCCCGCCTGCCCCCACCTCGTCTTGACCGCGCGCTGGAGCACCTGTTCACCTTTTCTGTCGCCGCTGCAAGGTCTGACGGCTCTGGTTGCTGGGTCTCTGCCGCTGTGCAGCGCCTGCCTCTTTGGGGGGCTTGCAGGAGGATCTGCGTGCGCGTGGGGCAGAGAAGAAAGGCGCGGAGGGGCGGTCGAGGGGTGATTGGAGGAGGAGGAGAGACGACCAAGGGCGTCATGAAGCTAGGCGGGGTATTGAGCGTGGCATGCAGCAGTCGTCATGTGCTCTTGAGGGCTGCCAACTACCTGCGGCATCACTGTCCTTGACTCCAAATCAGCTGTGGGCCAGGCCGCAGCTGGGTACCAGAGCAGCAGGGAGCGAAGACTGGGGGCGCTGCAACGGTCTGCCGTCACACTGCCTCCTCAACTCCTGCCCCTCCCTCCTCCATCAGTCTCGACTGCAGGTGCTAGGCCTTTGGCCCACACTTGAATTCTCCTCCATCACGGGATAGCACACATGCACGTGATTTTTGGCTCAGTTCTATTGTCCCTTCAGGGCCTCAACTGCTCGCAACTGCTCCTGTCCCCCCATGTTTGTACGGCCTGATCCCGCCACTGCCAGCACACCCCTTTCCACAGGGTGTGGAAAGGAAGAAGGCAAATGGGTCGACCACCAGACCATCTCGCGTGCCGCCTGCCGCGCCCGCTTGGCAGCTTGCGTGGGTGATGCAGCCCAGCCGGCGGCCGCGCGGCCCAGCCAGCCAGGACCTGCACCAGCCTGGGCCTGAGCAGGCTGGTTCTCCTCCCCGTGCTGCTGCTGCTGCTGCTGCTGCTGCTGCTGTTGCTGCTGGTGGCTCGCCCGCAGGCCTCACAGCGCAGTGTGCGCCGCTGCCTGCTCTGCCGGCCCAGGCGCCCACAGAGCACTCGAGCAGAGCGGCCACGGCGGAGGTCAGCGCGCCGACGTCAGCAAAATCGACGTCACGCTGCGGCTGCTGCGGAGCGTGCCCAAAAGCCCTCGAGAAAGCACAGGGCGCCAGAGAGGCGTGCCGCCCAGGTAGACGCACGCTGAGGGTGCTGTGGTTGGAGCTCCGCCAGCATCACCAACAGCATGCACAAACTGGCCCTCTGGCCCCCGGACGTAGCGGCATGCGCACCGATTGGCACGATTGCAGTATGCTGAGTGCTTACAGTGCGATCATCTGCCATAGCGAGGCAGTGCATGCAGGGATTGCAGTGAGAGAGAGATCAATGGGAGATGGGCGCGCGCTGACTTCACGCTGCCTGACGCCGCTGATACCAGCGCTGCATGCCGACCTGCTGCAGCCTTGCCGTCAACGGGCACCACAGCCGCGTTCCGGCAGTTCCACAGCCGCCCGCCTGCCAACACAACAGCCGAGGGTGCACAGACCTTGCACGCCACAGTTGCCCGGCAGGGGCAGCGCAGCACGCCTGGCGCGGTACTGCCAAGGGCACCAAGCGGCCGGCACAGCCGGCTGCCGCGAGCCTACAAGTGGCAGAGCAGCAAAGCGCAGCAGACGGCTGCTGGCTGCTGTCCGGGACGACCGGCAGGCCATGACCCGTGCCAGGGTTAGCCTGGGGGCCAGGACATCTGGCGGCCGCCAATGATGTGTAGGTGCATGTGGTACACGCTCTGTGCGGGTGGGAGGGCGGCAGGGACAGCGACCAGCGATGTGTGAGCGTGCACTTCCCCAACGATGAGCCAGCCAGTCAGTCAGTGATGGCAGCGCGCAGCCATGGACGCACTTATCCCTGCCCCCCCTGCTGGACCACCTGGCAATCCCCCTCTTGTTGCTCACCTGGCAGCCGTTGGGCCCGTCGTTGATGCACACACGGTAGCCCTGGGCCAGCCCTTCCTGCTTGGCCACCTGCAACCAACACGAGGAGAGAAAGGAAGGCAGGGTTTGGGGAGCAGGAAGCAGAGGAGAGCACGCCAGCAGGCGCGCTCAAGCGGGACATGCAACAGGGGGACGGGCGCCTGCTGGGCCACTGCGGCCGGAGGGCTGACGAGGCCGCGCCGGGGCGCGTGCCTCACGCCAGCAAGCCCTCGCACAGCACGCCCCACCCGTGCGCCGCTGCGCCAGCTGCGGCGCGCCCCGCTGCTCGCTCGCACCTGCGCGGCCACGTACATCAGGTGACCCAGCAGCGGCTTGTCCTCTTCCGTGGCCTTGGACAGCTGCGTCAGGCGGCCGCGCACCTTGGGGATGACCTGGCGAAGGCAGCGCAGATGGGAGCAACAGAGGGAGGAGGGGCGGCAGAACGTGAGGCGAGGCGCGCAGAGGCATCGCGAGGTGGAGCTGCGGCGGGCGGCCGTGCAGGCTTGGGTTGCCAGCTGCAATGCACGTTCGGGAAGGCGCAGCAGGGGCGATGTGGTGCGCGTCGGTGGGCTGCAGGCGGCTGCAGCACAGGTGCTCGGCGTCACTTCCACCCTTTGCGCCTCACCAGGAAGTGGACGGGCCCCTGGGGCGAGATGTCGCGGAACGCCAGCGCCTGCTCATCCTCGTAAATAATCTGTGGCATGCAAATGGGGAACCATGAAGGAGGAGGTGGGGGTGCATGCAGGGCAAACCACGACGGCGCGTGAGCAGGCTGCAGCGTGCAGCAGCATGGGCACCACAAGAGCCGTGCATGCTGCCAGCGGTCCCACCCACCTGCGCGGGGATCTGCTTGGCGATCACTTTGTCAAAGATGGTGGGTGCATCGCTGTCGGCGGCACTGCAGGGAAGGAGGGGAGGGAATGTCTCCTGCCAGGCGAGTGGCGGCAGCGGGCGCCGGCGCGCCACGCCAGGACCCCGTGCCGGGGTGGCCGATCGACGCCCCATCGCCTGTGATCATGATTGGGGTGTGCAGGCGAGCAACGCGCTGCGTATGGCTGCGCGCAAACCCTCTTCGTCGGCTCACCTCGAGGCCGCCGCCTTCTGAGCGGCGTCGACTTCACTGCCCATAGCTCTGATCGGCTGCCGGGCGCGGGGGAGGTGACGGGCGCTGTGCCCCGAGTGGGCGAGCGGCACGACCGAGCGGCTGGCGCTACGCAACAACCGCAATCCCTGGAACATCGGCCACCACGATCTGTGGCCGTCGGGATTGCCAGATGGGCGGATGGCAGCCCGAAGTGTGCGGAAGGCGCCACAGCAGGCAGTCCTTGCCCAATTGCGGCTCGAGCAGGGGCGCTTGAGGGCCTTTGATCTGCGTTTAACCTCGATACGATCGGTGACTTTGCTTTTACGAGCAACGATGGCACAATGCGGGCCTTCCTGCGCTGTTCGGCCGGCGCCCAGCGCGCCTGAGCGGCTGCTGCGCCCCAGCAAGCGCCGGAGAGTGGGCACGTGTGCCATGGAGCGTCGGCAGCTGGGAAACAGCGACCTGCGCGTCTCCTCCCTCTGCCTGGGTGAGCGGCGGCGGCGAGTGCAGCCTGCCGCGTGTCGCAGCCGGCCGTGTCTGTGCAGATAGAGGAGGCTGACCAGCAGACGGTGTCGACCAACCCTCCACATCTCGCATCCGTGCAGGAACCATGCTGTACGGGGAGAGCATGTCGGAGGCTGAGGCGCAGCACCAGATGAGCCACGCCGCAGAGGCGGGCGTCAACTTTGTCGACACGGCAGAAATGTACCCTGTGCCGCAGCGGGCGGAGACGCAGGTGCGCCTGCCTGCAGTGCCGTTGTGAAGTGGATCAAAAGGAGGATCGCAGCTGGAAATGAACGGAGCAAGCGCAGGGCACAGTCAGCCCTGTCCATCCAAACTGCCTCGTCTCAAACATGTTGTTGCAGTGCAGTGCACCCCATGCTGCAGTGCACCCCACGCCGCCCCTCTGCAGGGCCGGTCAGAAGAAATCCTCGGCCGCTGGCTGCGTGCCCACCCAGGCGGGCGCAGAGCCGTCGTAGTAGCCACAAAGGTGGCGGGGCCGGGCGGCATGGAGTGGCTGCGCGGCGGGCCGGCGGCGCTGGATGGCGGAAATATCACGGCGGCGATCGACGGCAGCCTGGCCAGGCTGGGCACAGACTGCATAGACCTGCTGCAGCTGCACTGGCCAGACAGGTCGGGGGGGGGGTAGGGGGGGGGGGGGGGGGGGGGCGCGCACATGGGTTGCACGCTAGGACAGCGGGCAGGGGGAGGGGGCAGCGTGGGCGCCTCGGCTGCCGCTGGCAAGCGCGGCGTTCCCAGGTCGCCTCTGGCCTCTTCCTCTGCATGTGACGGAAGCTCCTCATCTAACCGGTACTGCAGGTATGTGCCCATGTTTGGAGATCTAGATTATGATCCAACCATGGGCTACGCAGCAGCCTCTTTCGAGGAGCAGCTAGAAGCGCTTGCAGCAGCGGTGGCGGCGGGCAAGGTGAGAGGCAGCCGGGGCAGCTGGGTGGCCCGCTGGCTTGCTGCACCACCGGGGTGGAACGCAGCCCTGCGGACGGCAACGCGAGCGCCCGTGCGTGCAAAACTCGCGCATGCCACTGCTGGCATGCGCCAACCCACACGACCGCCAGTTGTGCCCTGTTGCATTCCCGCCAGGTGCGGTACGTGGGGCTGAGCAACGAGACGCCGTATGGGCTGACGCGCTTCTGCCAGCTGGGTGGGTTTGCCGGGTTTGTTGGGCTTCTTGTGCTTTTGCTTGGAAGGGCACGGTGGGAACGCAGCTGGCTGCGCCAGTGCGAGCTTAGCTCTCTGCTCCCTGCCGCCTCATCCTCGCCCCCCTGCCGCCCTTCTTCCCGCGCCGCCTGCAGCCGCCGCGCGGCCCGAGCTGCCGCGCGTGGTGTCCCTCCAGAACGCCTACTCCCTCCTCTGCCGCACCTTTGACGCCGGGCTGGCAGAGTGCTGCCACCAGGAGCGAGTGTCGCTGCTGGCCTACTCGCCGCTGGCCATGGGTGGGTTTGCTAGCACAGTGCATGGCCATGGGTTGCGAGGGCTGATGGTTGCATGTCGGGGCGAAAAGGAGCGTGTGTCTTGCTGTTTGCCCATCCGCCACTGGCACGGGCGGGCGTGTTGGGTGGTTGGTGCAGGAGCGGAAGACAGCGGCTGGCGGTGGTGGCGCATTGTTGGCACCCCCGGCAGCTGCCGTCAGCTGCAACCGGGACTCGCACGTCCCCTTTTCCTTCCACTCCCGCCATTCTACAGGCCTGCTGTCTGGCAAGTACTTAGCACCGGATGGTGGCCCCCCAGGGGCCCGTCTCAACCGCTACCGAGGGCGGTACGCCGAAGCAGAGTCCCGGTACGGACCAAAGCCCAATGTCCACGAAGCGGGTGAGCGCCGTTGCCAGCCTGCTGCGGTGTGAAGTGCCGCCAGCATCTGCTGCTGCCATCGGCAGCATCTACCCGCTCGCAGCTGCCACAGACGCAAGCTAACGCCGATACTGCAGCCGTGTTGCCCTGCACCCCCACCTGAACCAGCCTCCCTCAACCCCCCCCCTCAATCTGCAGTCGCCGCCTACTGTGCGCTGGCAGCGGAGGCAGGCATGTCGGGTGCCAGCCTGGCGCTACGCTTCGTCCTGGGCCACCCCCTGGTGGCCAGCGCCGTCGCTGGCGCCACCTCTGCCGCCCAGCTGTCCGAGCTGCTGCCTGCAGCGGCAGAGGGGCCCCTGGACGAGGATCTGCGCGCCGCGGTGGACGCCGTACACCAGCGCTACCCAAACCCCACGCCCTAGCCTCGATATGAAGTGCAGCGACCGCGGTGGACCCGACCGGGTGTGCAGTGATGCACGAGCGAGCGCAGTAACCTGAGGCATGACGAAACGACGCCATTTCATTGAGAACTGCAATCTGAAACAAACACCACCTCGTATGTGGCTAACTGATGTGAACTAATGTCAGCTAGCGCACACTATAGCTGAATCGCGGGCGAAGAACGACGTGCACGCCGCCGTTGCCCGCCTGCCGCCAGCGAGCGGGTGCCCTGTGGCACCATGCTTGAACAGCCGGCGTCTGAGCGTCCTCCTTGTCCTCCCAGGCTGATCTGTCGTATCTTCGCCGCCATGGAGGCTCCGGGGCTCGCGGAGGGCAGCCTCGAACGCGAAGAGGCGCAGGTAAGCGCAGAGACGTGCGGGCGCATGCCACAAACAGCTGTCGTCGAACAAAGGCAGCACGCACGGGCGCCACCTTCGCAGCCCGTGTCGAGAGGTGCCTGCCGCCGCCGCCACTCGCCGTCGCCTGCCCGCCCACTGCCGCTTGACGTCCCGTTCGACAGGCCGGCGGCGCGCCGGGCCCGGCGTCGCAGCTGCAGAACCCGTTTCCCGAGGACAAGGGCGCTTACTACGTGTGGCGCGCTCTAGCGGAGTGGTACCCCGAAGGGACACGCGCAGCAACGCTGGCGGCAGACGACCGCCTGCTGGGCGCTTGGCCAGAGCTGGCGGCGCTGCAGCCTGGCAAGCGCGCGGGCAAGGTGAGCTGGCAGTGCCCTCCCCCTGCTGGCGGGCGCTGCAGGAGGGGCGACGAAGGCAGGCGGGTGACTACTTCTCCAAGGCCCTGCAGCGCGCTTGTTGTGCTGCTGGCACCAGCAGGATGCGCCCGCCGCCTTGGTCCTCCCTCCAGAGGTGCTTACAGCCCTTGCTCCCTGCTCCGCCGCTGCTCCTGCTGCGCCCCCGTCCCCAGGTGGGCGGCATCCTGGGCGCCGACAAGGGGCGCCACTTTGTCAAGGCCTTCCGGGGGGAGCCGGCGACGTGGGTGCTGGCGACGCCGCTCGACAGCCTGCCGGCCCCGGGCAACGAGTCGACAGCTGCCCCCTGGAGGGGGGCCTCTGTGGAGTTCCTGTACAATCGGCTGATGAACAAGCGGGCCAGCGTGTGGTGGCAGGGCGAGCAGCGCTTTTACGAGGGGCGCATCGTCGGTGGGTGGGCGGGGCGGGCCGGGGGAGGGGGCCGGCGTCGTGCGTTCTGGCTTGCGCTGCCGCTGCGCTGCGTTCTCGCGCCAGCTGTCGAGTGGGTGCCGCTTTGGACGTGCACTTAACTGTACAAAACGCATGCACAAGCTTCCCACGCAACCCAACATAGCGCCTCCCTGCCCCCTGGCGCTGCAGAGACGCTGGCCGAGGGCCAGCTGCTGCTGCTCAAGGTGCTGTATGAAGATCAGACGGGTGAGCGGCTGCTGGGCGGCGTCAGGTGTCCTGCGTGAGCCGCCAAAGCTTGCGGAAATGTGCTGCTCCGCTGCAGCAGCGCAGCTGCCTGGTGTGGGCAGGCATTGCGCTGTTACAAATGCTGCTACGAACGCTCACTGCCAGCAAAATCACAATCGTTGCCGCAGAAGACTGCATGCAGCCAGAGATGTTTCGTGTGACTGGAGCAGAGGGCGAGGAGGTGAGCAAGCCCCGGCGCTGCGGGCGCAGCAGCGGGCGGGCGGGCCGGTGGACAGCTGGTTTAAGCGAAGGCCCGGCGGGTGGGTAAGTGGCGGCCTGCGGCGTCGCCGCTCCCCGGCCTGCTCCCGCCAGCCCTACCCCTGTCTGCGCCAAACCCTTTTCCCTTTGCCACCACACCTTCGTTTTGTCACCCCTGGCAGACCGTAATAATTCAGCAGTATTATGTGTATGTGTTTGATGCGGAGCAGCAGCGCTACCTGGTGGACCCGCTGGGTTGGCAGGAGGCAGCAGCGGCGGCGGCGGCAGCAGAGGCGGCAGCGGCAGGCGCGCCGCCTGCAGCGGCGGCAGAGCAGCCAGCAGCAGCGGAGGCGGCAGCAGCGGAGGCGGCAGCGGCACACTCGGCAGCGCAGGCAGCAAAGGCGCCAGCAGCAGTGGAGCTGGCGGCAGCACAAGCGGCAATGCAGGCAGCGGAGGTGCCGGCGGCAGCGGCGGTGCTGCAGGCCACCGACGCTGAACCAGCTGCAGCAGAGCTGCCAGTAGCAGAGGCACCCGCAGCAGTGCAACAGCAGCCGCACTCGCAACAGACACAGCAGGCGCAGCGCTCACAACAGCAGCGGCAGCAGCAGCACGCGCAGCAGCAGCAACAAACACCGAGTGCTGCAGGCAAGGCCAGCAGTGCGGCCGCAGCCTCACCGCCAGCTTCGGCACCGCCCTCGCCACAGAAGAGGCCAAAGCAGCCGGATGCTGCAGCGCCCAAGCCACCCCCCAGCAAGCAGCAGCTGCAGCAGGAGCAGAGCAGCAAGAAGCGGCGGCAGGGGGCGGCACCGGAGGAGGGCGAGCAGCAGCAGCGGCAGAGGCGTGCGCAGCAAGCGGGGCAGCAGCCAGGCGAACTGCCCAGCAAGCGGCTCAAGGCGGCGGCTGCCGCTGCAGCAGCAGCGACAGACACAGTTGTTGTGAAGGCTGAGAAGGCCGCCCCTGCGCCTGCAGCAAAACCTTTCAGCATCCCCAAACGCGTGGCTGCCGGCCCGGCAGCTGAGGAGAAGCCGCCGGGAGGCGGCGGCAAGGCCAAGCCGGCCGCGCTTGCGGCCTTCCGCATCCCAAAAGCAGCGCCCGCGGCAGCAGCGGCGCCTGCGGCGGCACCCCCGCCTGCAGAGCGCCCTGGCAGCAGCAACAAGCGCGGTCGTGTCGGTGAGGCGCAGCCGCCGCTGGCGCAGCAGCAGCAGGATGACAAGCGACATGCTCTATCTCCCAAGCGGGCTCGTGCAGGGGACACGCAGCAGCAGCAGGAGCGGCAGCAGCAGCAGCAGGAGCGGCGGGCGCGCTCGCCTGGGCCAGACCCTGCAAAGCAGGCAGCGCTGCAGCTGATGCGACGCCTTGGCTCAGCGCTCGCCAGGTGAAGGGGGCTGGAAGTTTGGGATGAAGTGCGGGGAGGGGGCGTGAGCGTTGTGCATGGCGGCGTGTGGCACGCGCTGCCGTGTCAACTGTGCTCTCGCTCGCCTGCGGCAAGGGCGGCCCTGCTGGCGGTGCTGCGTGCCGCCCACTGGCTGTCCACTTTGTTTCATTTCTAACACGCATCCGGTTCGTCATTGGACCGGCGGTGCAGGGGCATGGGCAGGGTGCGCTGGGCGGCGCCTGCTGACGAGGCAGTGCTGCCGACGCCCTCTGCTGAGGGCGCCGCCGCCGCTGCCGAGCACCAGGACGTGCTGCGTCGGCGGTTAGCAGCGGCGAGCCCCTGGCCTGGCGGCAGCGCTCTGCTGCCTGCGCCACCGGCGGTGGCAGCGGCGGCGGCACAGGAGCGGGAGGAGGGCCTTCCAGAAAACATCCACCACGGTGCGCAGTGTGGAGTGGAGCGGAAGGGTTGCAACCCGTGGGTTCCCTCTTACTGCCTGCAGGCATCTGTGCACGTAACCTGTCTTGCACCTGTCTGGATTTGCCTCCTCCTGCTCCGCTTTGCAGGCCGCATTTTCATTACCAAGAAGGACACGCTGGCCGCCTGCATTGAGCGGGAGGTGTTCGTCAGCAACAGGTGAAGCGTGCCGCCGCCGCAGCTGATGCTGCACTGCTGATGCTGATGCCGCCGCCGCCGATCGTGCCGCTGCCAAGGCCGAAGCACAAGGAAAAGAGAAGGCTGGAAAGCCCAGTGCCGCATGTCACCGCGCCTTCTCCTCTTCTCTTCTCGCTTTCCTTTGCAGGGACTTGGATTTGGAGGGGCTGGAGTCTGGCATGCTGGCGGTCATGCACTCCATTGACGAGCGCCTGGTCTACGGCTGCTTCAAGGTGCGCCCATCGAGTCGCCGCACGTGCCACGTGTCTGTGCCGCAGCGGTGGGGCCGCGCCCGTTTGCCGGCGCGTGTGCCGCGTGGCACCACGCCGCTGTGCAGGTTGTGCAGGGGTGGGGGGACTCCGTCTGGCTGCTGCTACCCTGCCGTCGGAGCGCACGGCGGGCCTCCGCCCACAGGCCCTCTCCTACGCCCAGCCCTTGCCTGCCTGGCATGCCGCCGCCGCCCCTCTTCTCCCTCGCCATCCGTCGGCTGCAGGTTGTGCGGTGGGGCCACCGCCTGGACCCTGGCTTCCCTTTTCGTGAGCTGGCATACCACGTCAAGGTGGCGCCGCTGCAGCTGTTTCAGGTGCGTTTGCCTTGGTGGGGGTGGGTGGACGGTTGGAAAACAGATGGGTGGGCGTGGCGGGCAGGCCCACGCGGCGGGCGGGCGGGCGGGTGGGCCGTCAGGAGCGATACAACACGCAGCATCGAGTGCCTCACTGCAGCACGCTGTGGGTCAGACGCACCGTAAAGTGCCATGTGCCCTCCACCTGCTGCTGCCCTGCCGGCTTCCCCTTGCTGCAGCCCGTGCCTGCGGAGCTGCTGGACGCTTTCTGCAACCGCAAGGTCCACCCCAGGAGCGGCGAGCAAATGAAGTTTTTCGACCGCCACCTCACACGCAAGCAGTGCAAGCAGGTAACCACTATGCTGCGCGGCCCGGGCCGTGCCAGCGCGCACTGTGCAGTCGCGTCGATGCATCAGGGTGTGTGGCACGCCGGCTGTGGCGCCGGGGCTCTCGTCCTGCCTTGCCTGGTCTCTTCCCTCATGCCGCGGGTCCGGCAGCAGCGCATGTGGCTGCCTTCAACTGTCCTACCCATGCCACCTGTCAAGCTCCCTGCTTCTTTCTCCCTGCTTGTTTCTCCCTGCTTCTTTTGGCTGCAGCTGTGGGACCTGATGCGATTCTACCAGCTGCACCCCGCACGCGACCTGCTGCACCCTGCACGGGACATGCGCAGGCGCCAGCCGGGCGGCGCGGTGGAGGCCTGGAAGGCTGCCCTGGAGAGCAACGCCGCAGAGCGGGCAGCAGCTGGCGGCAAAGCGGCGTGAGGCGTTCGCATGCTCGGCCCGTGGTGTGGACGCCCACGAGTGTGCCCTGGCAGGGGCAAGGCGATGAACGGCAGCACACGCAGTTGATCCAAACAAAGACGTGTAAAATAGGAAATGTCCAACCAGGCAAACCATCAGGCTCTGCAGGAGGGCCTGGGCAAGACGGTGCGGCCTGGGTGCCGCCAGGGTGCCGCCGCTGCTGCGTGCGCTGCGCTTGGCTGCCGCTGGCCCTGGCGCTTGTTGCGCTCAGGGACGCTCGCTTTGCGTTTCCAGAGAACTGCAACGTCTGCGAGCGCGCAGAAGGCCAGCCTCGAGCTGCCTCGGAGTGCCTCGGGTTGAGGAGCGGGCAAGAATGCGCGCCCTTCCCCTTTTGCGCATCCTGCTCCGCCGCCTTAACTCTCGCGCACTTTGCGCCGCGCCCATTCTCGCTTCTAGCAGCAGCGCTGCGCCCAGCACGGCGGCTGCTTCGCGGCCGCCTCGAGCCCTCTGCCGCCCCGCCGCCCCGCCAAGGCAGAGCCTCGCTTGGCACCATGCGCCTGCTCCTCATACTTACGCTGGCCCTGGGCGCCGCCTGGGCAAGCGAGCCCCTGCCGCCGCCAGATCCAACAGCGCAAGCCCCCGATGCGACGCCGCCCGCCGCCCGGGTTGCCTCGCTGCTGCCCCTGGGTGGCATGTCGCCCCTGCGCTTGGTGCCCAACGCTTTTGACGACAGCAGTCTGGTGGGTTTTGACTTACATCGAGGCTTTCGCGCTGCAGCGGAGCGACGCCATGCCTCTGGTATGCCGCCGCCGCCGTTGCTGTCTAGCACGCCATGCCCCATCGCCTCCCCGCGGCATGTACGCTTCTCACGGCCCACCTCGCCTCTCACAGCCCACCTCGCCAGCCCGCCCCATCCATAAACACTGCAGACCTGCACCGATGCCGAGGTGCTGCGCGCCGCCTTCCCCGCCTTCTCGCTGCCCACCGGCGGGCCCCGCCTCGCGCTGCTGCTGTCCGCCGCGGCAGCCGAGTGCGCCGGCGCTTCGTACGGCGCGGTGCTGGGCTTTGGGGGCGGCCCAGGCGGCGCCCCTCGGGTGGAGCTCCGCCTGGACTGCGCAGCTCGCCAGCTGGTGCTGTGGGATGCGGGCCAGGGGGGCAGCGTGACCATCACCTCCCCAGCCATCCGCTTCCAGCTGCCAAACCGCGCCACAGGTGCACCCCCAGCGGTGCCGGCCGCCGCCTTCAACGCCCTGCTGCTCTCCCTCGGCGGCGGCGGTCCGTTGGTGTGCGTCGATGGCCAGCAGCTGCTGATGGATGCCAGCAGCAGCGCAGACCTGCTGCAGCGCCTGGCCGCCGCCAGCACAGCAAACGCTCTGGGCCCGGCGCTCGTGCTGGGCGCGCCCACCGACACCTCCCGCGCCGCTCGGGTGGACCTGGGTGCAGCCTTCGTCACTGACGCCGCCCTGCCCTGCGCCCGCACCGCGCCCGCCGACGCGCCGGCGCTGCTGAGCGAGCTGGCGGCGGCAGCCAGCAGCGGCAGCGCGCCGACCACGCTCCCCGCGCTGTCGGTGCAAGTGGACGGGCAGCCCGGCGGCCAGGCCGCCGTGGTGGGCCAGGCGCTGCAGCTGCTCGCCACTGCCACACCTGCAGGCTCCGCTTCTGGTGGATCCCTCAGGTGGGCAGTGAGGCGGGCAGGAAAAGAAGGCAGCGCTGCGGCTGCTGGCCTCAGGAGTCGCAGGCGGCCCCTGGCGCAGGCTGCTCGCCGCAGTCCCCCCCCCCCCCCCATATGCCCTCTCATCTCCCGGCCCCCCTCACCACGCACGCCATGCCCCCCCTGCCCGCGTCCCCCGCAGGCTGCGCCTCGTCTTCTTTGGCCTCCCCCCCCTTGGATGCACCGCCGCCGAGTGTGGGGACCTCACCCTCGAGTCTCCTGCGCGTGGGGCGCCAGGGCAGCCCGCCCACCTCGAGGCCAGCGCCACCTACCCCAAGGCGGGGCGTTACATCGTCCGCATCGAGGTGGGCGTGGGAGTGACCCTTTGGTTATGCCCGGGGGGGTGCATTGTAGGATGAGGGTGCGCCCGCCGTGCCTGCAAGCCTCAAGGCCAATGCCTGGCCTTCCTTACGCCTGGATGGGGCAGTGCCCGCTTGGCGGCGCGGGGCCATCCAGGAGGGTGGGCCGCCACGTGCAGCTGCACGCTCGCCTGTTTCCTTGCTGCTGCAGGATCAACCGCTCCGAATCGCTGCCCCCTAGTACCATCCCTTCTCCGCGCCCTGCAGGCCACCAACGGCGCAGGCTCTGTCGCCACCCTGGATCACCCCCTGCTGGTGCGCAAGCGCGGCGACCCGGGGGCGGCCCCCTGCTGCCGCCACTCCACTGGCGTGGTGGCGCAGCCGCTCGGGCGTCCCGTCCGCGGCGACGAGTACCGCAGCCCGGCGGCGGCGGCGCAGGCGGCGGCCCTGGGCTGGGGCGGAGAGTACTGGGAGGTGGGTGAGGGTGTTAAATAGGGGGGGGGGGGGGGGGATAGAAGACGGCACCGGTTGAACATTCGAAAGGAATGTCGGATTCGCACGAGGCGCGGACCTCGTGCGTGTTTCAAGTTTTTCAGCACCCACTCCGTCTCACGCGCAGCATGAGGAGCCCGAGGCGGAGCGGCTGTTCGACTTCGGCATGCTGGCGCCGCCCACCCCTGTCCACCCGCTGCGCATCACCGCCTGCGCTGACACCCGCCTGGCGGGGGCAGGTGGGGCGGGGGGCAGGGGAGGGAGCAGGGAGGGGGGGAGGGAGGGTAGGCAGGGTGTGGTGTAGGGCGCCAGCAAGTCAAGCCACGTGTGTGTGCTTGAAGGATTACTTGCACTCAAATTTGCCTTCCCTTGCACCGACCTCATTGCCCGCACCACAATTGATTGATTGAATGATTGATTGAATGATTGATTGAATGATTGATTGATTGATTGAATGATTGAATGATTGATTGAATGAATGATTGAATGATTGAATGATTGATTGAATGATTGATTGATTGATTGATTGATTGAATGATTGAATGATTGAATGATTGAATGATTGAATGATTGAATGATTGAATGATTGAATGAATGATTGAATGATTGATTGATTGATTGATTGATTGATTGATTGATTGATTGATTGATTGATTGATTGATTGATTGATTGATTGATTGATTGATTGATTGATTGATTGATTGATTGATTGATTGATTGATTGATTGATTGATTGATTGATTGATTGATTGATTGATTGATTGATTGATTGATTGATTGATTGATTGATTGATTGATTGATTGATTGATTGATTGATTGATTGATTGATTGATTGATTGATTGATTGATTGATTGATTGATTGATTGATTGATTGATTGATTGATTGATTGATTGATTGATTGATTGATTGATTGATTGATTGATTGATTGATTGATTGATTGATTGATTGGCAACACTGTCCCTCCTCTGCTGCAGGCTCCCCGCTCCTCTTTGGCACCGCCGACGCCCTGGCCCAGCACAGCCGCGGGCACGGCAAGCGGCTTGCCCTGCTGCCAGCCGGCTTTGACTGGGTGACCAGCAACGACGAGGTGAGGCGATGATGGAGGTACTGTGGGTGCTGTAGGGGTTACAGCAAAAATTCTGCCCGGGTGCAGCGGCAGCGTGATTGATGACTGCAATCAGCCCCACCTCGCGTCGCCCCTCGCCACCGCACAGATCGACTGTCAAGAACATTGGTCTGGGTGGCAGGAGGGGTCCCCCTACCAACTGCCAAACGGCCGGGGCGGCACCTGCTCCGCCGCCTGCACCGCCGACGGCACGCGCCACATGCTGAGGGAGACAGGCGAGGGGGGCAGGGCATGGGGTGTGTAGCACAGCCTTGCCTGCATTGCCGGCATTGCATGCACTGCTTTGAGTGCAGTGCCTTGCGCCATTGCCCTGCGGTGCGTAACATGCTGGTTTACCCATTCGCATGCGCTATCCAGCCCTCTGTGACCCTTACCACCCTGCGCAGGCATGTTTGAACAGCTGAACGAAGCCCTCATCGCCGCCTCCTACGGCGCCCTGTCCCTCTCCCCCGACGTGGCCGTCCTGCCCGAGGTGCTGCTGCCGCGAGAGGCCCAGAGCAGCGACGAATTCACCTACTACGAAAAGGCCCCCCTCCAGGTGAGAGCCCGCGCGTGTGTGTTGGTGCGGCGTGCCTTCAGGGGGAGCGCTCGAATGCTTTCAGTTGTAATGAGAAATCCCCTCCAGGTGGGGGGGGGGCTTGCGGTGGCTTTCAACATACGAAGTGGGCTGCCTCCCCACAAACGGAGCGCCTGACGGTGAACTGAACAGAACTGCCTGACACGGAACCGAGCTGCCTGCAGGCTATGAGGGACGCCGGGGAGAAGCCCTGGCTGTGGCTGCTGCTGGTGCCGCAGGCAAATCACAAGGTGCCGCCCTACCGGGCGTGGAGCGGCGGCCGGGCCGCAGGGGTGAGCGGGGAGGGAGGCATGGGGTGGGGGCGTGCGGGCGGCGAGGTGGCGGTGTTGGCCAAGGAAGGGCCAGGAGGTTGGGTTGATACACTCGAGCATGCAGCCTGCAGCGGCTCACGCTCACGCTTCACCCTCTCATGCCACCTGCCCGTACGCCAGGGAGCCGTCATCACCCAGTGCTTCCCCACGTACTACTACGCCGTGCACGAGACGGGCCACCGCCTGGGATTCCGCCACGCAAACATGTACAGGTGCTTGGTGGTGAAATGGGGTGTGTGGGGGGGATGGGGACACCAGGCGGGCGTGTGCTGGAGCGGTGGATGGCATCTCTCTCTTGTTGCCTGCTACTTGAGATTGTCGCCGCCTGTTCTGCCGCCTCACCCCTGCGCCCCTTTCCTGCCCACACCGCCTGCTCGCCCGTCCGCCCGCCCGCCCACCCGCCCGCCCAGGCTGAACGACACCAGCTCGGTCCCTGCTGACCCACTGGGCCCTGGCACCACCACCTCCAGCGGGTACAGGTGGGCGAGATCACGCGTCGTGCCGCCCGAAATTCGCACGTGCCTTTCACCCACCCGCCAAAGGCTCTCCCGTGCCCCTCCCTGCCTTTGCATTCTGAATGTCTCCAGAGCCACTCCCCCATTTCTTCCCGTCCCCCTCCACCTCCCCCCCCCACCTCCCTCCTCCGACAGCGACCCAACCGACATCATGGCCTGCTGCCGCGGGGACTACGGCCTCTTCTATCGCCTCATGGCTGGCTGGCTGGCGGGGCGCCCCGGCGAGCGGCTGACGCTGGGGCGCGCTGAGCTGGCGGCACCCGCGCAGCGCCGCCTCACGCTGTGGCCCTTCGACAGGTGGGGAGGGAGGGGGGAGGGGGGAGGGGGAGAAGGAGGGGGGGAGCAGGAATGGGTCTGACCATGCAATGCCTCAGGCAGCCCGCCTGCACCCGTCCTCCTCCATCTCCCTTGCATGCTGACCCACCCCGACCCCTCTTCGCCCTCTGTTGCCCTCCCTCACCTTTCACCAGGCCCGAATCCAGGGGCAACCTCATGGCGCTGACCCTGCGTCGCAGCGACGACGAAGTGCTGGTCATCGGGTTCCGCTCCGCGCCGCACTGGCAGGCGAGAGTGGGAGGGTGTTTTGTGGTTTGTTGGCAGCGCGGCATGGGCAAGTGTGGGTGCAACCGTCTGCATGCAGCTGCGTTGCATTCGTCCGCCTGCAGCCTGCCTATGCAAGCCACCTGCCCGCCTGCCCGCCTGCCCGCCCGCCTGCCTGCCTGCCTGCTTCCCCATCCCCTCTTCTCTAAGCACTTTGACCGGTCGGCCAACTTTGCCTCTCCCTGTTTTCCCCGCAGGAGGTGGGCATCGAGGACGGGCAGGCGGCGCCAGGGGCCAGCCGGCACAACGTGCGGGGCCTGTCTGTGGAGGTGGTCAAGAGGGATCCTGCGACAGGTGGGTGGGTGGGTGGGTGGGTGGGTGGGTGGGCGGGTGGGTGGGTGGGTGGGCGGGTGGGGGGGGGGGGGCTGGGTTGGTCAGGTGCAGTGCTGGTCATGCATGTGGGCCCAGCTGCATGCCCTGTCAGGCAACCGCTCAACCTCTAGCCCCGCCGCCTTCGCGACTGACTCGCTTTGCAGGCCAGTGGGCGGACCACCGGGGTCTGCTGGACTTCAACATGCAGAGCGGCGACTGGCCCGACGCACTGCCTGCCGGCCCGGGCGAGTTCCCAAGGCAAGTGGAGGGGGCATGTGCGGCGCCAACGGCTGTGCACTGCTGCCGGTCCATGCCCCCCCCCCCCCCCCCCCAATTGTGTTTGCTCATGCGCCGCTTGCAGGCCATCTCCTGCAGTGCCAACTCCACCCCACCCCACCCCACCCAAAGCCTTACTCTCTTTCACTCGTTCAGCCCGCTTGGACTCTGGCTGCCGGGATTCCTCCTGTTGTCAGCTGAATATCCGACCCTTCTTCTGCCCCCTCCCTCACACCCGCATGCACCGCCCGCTGCTGCCGCTGCAGGGACGGCTCCTTTGCGCTGCTCAAGGAAGGCAACGCCTGGTGGGACCCCGCCACCCGCATGCTGCTCTCCTTTGAGGCGGTGGCTGGCTGCGACGGCACCCCGGGGCTGCCCCTCTACAACCACTCAGGTGCGTATCCGTTCGTTTGTTCGCTATTTGTGGAACATCAGGCCACGTCATGCGGACCGCCTGACATGCACATCGCACGTCAACCTGCACACACGTGTGTACACACCCCAACCCATCCTTCCTGCTCTACCCGCTGTTGCAGCCTACAACTTTTACGGGTTCAGGGGTGAGATGCCCTTCGCAGAGGACCCCCGCCGCGCCGACTTCACAGGTCGGTGCGCAGCAGCCCGGCAGCCCTCCTCCCCACACACCGAGAGGGTGCTCCGCTGTGCTGCCACGTCGCCACCACCATGTCTTGACGTGGCTCACCCGCCTCCCACCGCCGCCTTACCTGCCTGCCTCACCCCGCAGGCTTCCAAGGCCTGGAGTGCGCCCAGCTCGTGCTGACGACCGACGCGCCTGAGCCGCTTGGCAGGCTGGACTTCAGCGTGCAGGCGGCGCCGCCTGGCGGCACCGCCGCCGCCCTCCCCGCCACCCTGTTCGCCGCCGGCGCGCGCCGCCGCCTGCGCATGCAGCCAGGGGACCACGCCGCCGGGTGGGTGGTGAGCGAGATCAGCGGCGCTCCTGCTGGGGAGCTCGTTGGTGAGGCCACCGACCCTGCTGCCAGCCAGCCGGCGGTCCCTGCTGCCCAGCCTGTTGCCCCAACGGGAATGCCCAGTGAAGCGCCTGCAGAGGTGCCCACCGTGGGCGAGCGAGATGTGCAGCCGCAGCAGGGCGTGTGCGGCGTGCCCGCGGCGCCCGCCCTGCGCCTGCGCCTGCCGGCTGGCCAGCGGCTGGCCAGCGTCGTGTGGCTGGACAGCCTCAACCGTACGGTCGCGGTGCAGAGCGGCGCTGAGCTGGCGGCGGCTGCCTCCGACACCGCCCCCTGGACCACCCCCGCCGTGGCGCTGCCGCCGCTCTACCCCTTTGCCGAGAGCAGCAGCGACCCTTCGGCGGGCTGCTCCCCCGACGCCGCCACCTGCCAGGCGCAGCAGCGCAGCTACACCGTGCTGCTGCTGGCCCCCGACGGGCGGCACGCACGCGCCACCATCACCGCCGCGCCGGTCACGCTCGACGGGCAGCAGCTGGAGGTGTCGTACAAGTTTTACGAGCGGCGCCAGCTCAGCTACTCGCGCGCCAGCCTGGCAGTGCCACTGGCCTGGCCTGCGCCGCTCCCAACGGGTGCTCCTGCTGGCAGCAGCAGCAGCAGCAGCAGCAGCAGCATCCCTGCAGGCGTCGTCATCTACGATGCTGCCGCGGCCGCCGACGGCCGCCCGCTCCAGCTGCGCGACAGCGCCGCGGCGGTGGTGCCTGGCGGCAGCCTGCGGGGCAGCGAGTGCAGCCGGCAGTGGAGCCTGAGCATGGAGGTCGACGTGGAGGGGGCCGAGCTGGCAGCGGCGGCGCGGGAGCAGGTGTGGTTGGTGTTTCTGGCGTGGCGGTGAAACAAGCAGGGCGGTGCTGAACACAGTGCACCCGTGCGCTGCACTCCAATCACTCCAAGCCCCTTGTTGTTCGCTTTCTAAATGCTCAATCACTCCGCCCCGTCATCCCGTTGGTGCAGGCCGGAAGGGTGCTGCTGTCGATCGATGGAGGCTACCCTGCAGTCAGCCTGGGGCCCTCGCAGCTGCCGGACGCCGGAGACCACCCAGCACTGTGGCTGCACTGGGGCGGCGCCCGCCACCGAGTGCTGCTGGCACGGCCGCGCGTCGGCGGCATTGGCGGTGGCGGCGTCAGCCTGCAACTGGTGGTTGTGAGGTGAGCACAGGCGGGGGGTTGAGTGCAGGGCAGGGCTCGGTTTGGGGTGGCCTGGCAGGGTGAGAGGGCTGGGACGCAAGCGCTGCAGGCATAGCTGCATGCATGCGTGGTTGCAGTGGGTTGTGTGACATTTGTCCCACCCCGGCCTGCCGCTTGCACAGCAGCCAACCCGCCTGCCCCGCTCCACCAACCCACCCATCCTCGCTGCTGCCGCGACCCCTCCTGCCAGGGACGGCGCCCGCCTGGGCCTGTGGGCCAACCAGCGGCGCGGCGGCTGGCTGATGCGCGACCTGTCGTGCGTGCCCACCCGGCCAGGCATCACGTACTGTGATCACGCGCCCGACCTGAGTTCTGCCGCCTTCCGCGCGCCGACTGAGCTCCGGCTGGGCGCCGCCGCGGCCGGCGCCGGAGCGGGCGTGCCGGCGGTGGCAGCAAACGCGGCCCTGTCCTGGGCCCGCTTCTACTCGTATGCCCTGCCAGAAGGGGAGATGGGCGTGGAGGCCACAGCGGGCCCGGCGCTGCAGGCGTCTCGCTACCGTGTCGGCGGCGGCGGCGGCGGCATGGCAGGCCCGCTGCTGATGCCTGCCACAGGCGGTGGAAGCAGCTCCGGCGGCGGCGCCAGCGGCAGCGGCAACGGCGGCGGCCTGCCCCTGCCCATGCTGGCCGGCGCAGCGGGCGGCGGCCTGGCGGTGATCGGGCTGGCCGCTGTCTGTTGGTGGCAGGTCCGTCGGCGGCGCCGGCGGACGCAGGAGCAGGCCGCGGCAGCAGGCATGGAGCGAGTGTCTGGCGACAGCTGTTCAGCAGCAAGCGCCAGCGGCAAGAGCGACAAGCTGACCTGGGAGTTGGCAACCGCTTGAGCGGTTGCCGGGCGGTTGCAGTTTGACCTGCATTCGAGCCCCCATTATGCTGCATGTGTGCTGTGTCTGCGACCAGTGTTGCAGTTTATTTGAACCCTGCATCGCAACGCCCTTTCACTACTCTTCTTTCCGTCCCAACATCTTTCCAGAGGGTTTTTTTCCATGCACTACGTTTCTGATTCCAGTTTTCCATGTACTGGCGGCAACTTCCCTATCCTGCAATCTGCTGCACTGCAACTGAGCGAACGCACGCCTTTCCTGTGACACAAGCGTCCCTAGCTCACACAGGAAGGATGGGCGTGGCTGCTGCGCCTGCTGCGCCTGCTGTGTCTGCTGTGCTTGCTGCTGCCGTTACTGCTGCTGCTGCCGTTTCTGCTTGCTGCCCACACAGCGCGCCTGGGCCTCCTGAGCATTCGGCAGGAGGGCGGAGACCTTGCGGTAAACCAGAGGTTGGGCGCCCTCGCCGCGATTTGAGTGGCGGCGGCGGCGCTGCATGCCGCCGAGCACAGCTCGCACAGTCTCCCCACCCCTCTTGTGAGTCATCACTCTCACAGCACTGTCAACAAGCCTAACTGCAGGGGTTTTGTTTATGTGGTCACGGGTGTTGATTGGTGTGCACTGCGTGGCACGCGTGCTCAGGAAGATGCAAGGACTGTGCCCTGGCCCACCAGCCTCCTGGTCCAGTTGCCACGCCTTAAGAAGCGTCTGCTTCTGGCAGCCATCAGGTGATTGGTGCAGCTGCAGTGATGGTGGGTTCACTGGTGCATCCAGGCGCGGCACGACACGGGCGGCAGGCGGCGGGAGCGCACTGCTCAAAATCGGCGACCGGCACACTCTCACTGTCTGCACCCGCGCCGCCACCCGATCTCTCGGCAAGCTCTATACGTCCTGCTTGAGAGTCCGTTAGCCTCGCAGCGGCCAGAGAGAGCCTCCCGGCTCGGTATTTTGAAGTTGCTTCCTCGCTCGACGGCCCACTGTGCCGTCGCAGGTGCGGTGCAGGTGCGGGGTGTGCGCACACGCCCGATCGGAACGGAAGTCAGGCTCGCCGCTGCCCAGTGCCGCCGCCGCCGCCGCCGCCGGTCACTGCCGTGACTTGCGCTGCTGCCGCCGCTCACTGATGGAGTCGCTGGTTGTCCTCTCCCGCACCTCTCCTGCATTGGGTCCACCCCCTCCGCTTCATCCCAATCTTCGACAGCCATGGCCTGCCCACGCGGCGCACGGCCAGCCCGCATCAACGACCTGCCGGACGAGCTGCTGCTGCTCTGCTTTACTGCGCTGCTGCCGCGCACGGCGCAGCTGGTGCAGCAGGCTGGCATCAGCGGTGTGACGCTTACGAGCAGGTGAGCGCTGACGGGAACAAGTGTAGGAGTGAGTATGTGGGTGCTGAACCTGTCGAGCTGGAGCGTAAACTTGTCAATCGGCCTTCAACTCCCCAGCCAAGTGGGTGCAGGCTCCACCGCGTCCTTCCCGACCTGTGACGACCTGCCCTCCCACGCATCGCAGGGGCGCTGTCGAGTGCACGTGCCGTCGCTGGCGCCGCCTCTGCCTGGCTGCCTTCACCGCCTCCGCCTCCGCCGTCTTGGACTGGTATCCGCCGCCCAGCTTCTGCCAAGTGCAGAGCCTGACAGGTGCGTGCGCCCGTGTGTAGTGCTGCCACCACCCTGCCGAGCTGGACGCTGCTGAGCTGGCTCTGGCAGACCACCTGGTGTGAAACACTGCATTGTTAACCCAATGCTTGCTTGGCGCGCTTTCACCTGCCACCCGCCGTTCCCCCGCTGCTAACCTCCGCAGCGCTGGAGCACGCTGTGACTGCTGTGCGGCGCCGTCACGTCGTCCAACTGGAGCTGACCGGGTTCTCGGAGCTGCCCGGCGAGGCAGGCAGCAGGCTGCTGCGGGCGCTCACAGAGCTGGCGGCGCACGCCTTCCCAGGCCTGCGCCGGTGGGTCCCGGCGCCGTGCGCAGCCGCACCCCGCCGGCGGCACGCCGCCGCTGCTGCATGCCGCCGCTGCAGCAGCCAGCAGCACGCCTGCCACCAGCCTCCCGCCCTTCCCTCGTGCTGCAGGCTGCAGCTGTCGGGTGGCTGCTTCCCCGTCCTGCTCACGCTGCTGCCGCTCTGCCGCTGCCTGGAGCAACTGGCCCTGAAGCAGGATCGGGATGCGCTTCCGTCGACCAAGTGGCACGGACTGAGAGGCTCGTTGGGGTGCGCAGCTGGGGTGTGCCAGGGCCTCGAGGGCTTCTGCCTGCTGCCAGCCAGGCCCTGCTGCCTGCTGAGGTGCTGGCGTGCAACCGATGTGGTGACGGGGTCGCTGCTCGTGCGTCCTGCGCCGCTCGCAGGACTCTCACGCAGCTGCAGCAGCTGGAACTGGCTGCCGGGCGCGTGCCCTGCAAGCAGCTGTCCGCCACGCTGGCCACGCTGCCGCTGCTGCGCGGCGTAGCGCTCAAGAGCTGCCGCTTCGATGAGCCGCCCCACCTGCCGCACATGCACCGCCTGAGCGTGCTGATTGAGGATGACAGCGAGGCGCAGCAGCTGGCGGCGCTGGCGCCCCGCCTCGCAGGTGCCTTGCCGCGTGCTAGGCGGGTGCTAGCAGTGTGTTGGGCCTGCCTCGCCTGCTTGCCGAAGGCTGGATTGGCTGGGGTCTGGTCTGGACCCCCATCAGCGCGCCCCGCACGCGCCGGCCGTGCTGCGCCTTGTCTGTCAGTTACTTGGCAGCGTGCGGTGTGCCGCCCCTGTGCTCCAGCTACTCTGCTGCCATCGCCACCCAACTGACGCCACCCTGTACGCTGGCCCTGCTGCGTGCCTCGCCCACTTTCCAGGGGTGACACGGTTGGCGATCGTGGATCGGTATTCTGAGGAAGCCGACGCGCCGCTGACGCTGCCAGACCTGCAGGTGCCCCGCCCTGCCCCGCCTCGCCTGCGTAGTAGTTTGCTAGCAGCAGCCTCTGGGGGTTGACCACGGGTCACATAGCCCGCAATGGCTGCCACACCCGCAGCTGCAGACACGACGGCGTCGTCCCACGCCTGCAGGGGCTGACAGCGTTGCGCGAGCTGGTGTGCAAGTGGGCGCCGCCGCCAGAGCAGGTGTGTGGCCCCGTATTTCTCCCACAAGAGCGGTTGGGTGCCATGGTGCAAAGACACGCGCGTGCCACGATTCTCTCTGCACGCAGCTGCGCCGTACGCCCTTAATGTTCTGCCAGTACCCTCACTTACTCCAAGTGCCCTCCCTGCTTATCTGGGTTCAGGTTTGGTACTGCAAACACCTCACAGCGCTCACAAGCGTGCATGCCTGTGGCGCGCTTCAGGTCATGGACTGGCTGCCGCCGATCAACGATATGCAGGTGTGTGTAGCAGCAGCCTGCGCCAACTTGCTTGCCACCGCAGTCGGCAGTGTGCCACGCGCGCGCGGCCGCCGCCGCCCCCCCCCCCGCCCCCCCCCCCGCCCCCCCCCCCCCCCCACCACCACCACCCCCCCACCCCCCACCCCCCCCACACACACACACGCCACCACCCCCACCACTCACCCCTGCAGCTGCGCTCTTTGCGCCGCCTGCACCTGTTTGATGCCTTTGGGAGCTGCGAGCTCTTCCCCCTGCAGCTGTGCGGCTTGAAGCAGGTGTGTGCGGGGTGATGTGGCACAGCTTGATTTCCAGCTCGCTGCGCTGAGGCGATCGACCTGCTGCAGAGGCGTGCAGTCGCCCGCCTGCAGCGCTCACAGAACTCTCGACCATCACCCTCGCCACGCCTCCCCACCTGTGCCAGCTCACCTCGCTGATGTGGTTCGAACCCAGCGAGGACTACGGCACTTATGATCCAAACAAGGGCCTCCCACCCGAGTTCTCCCAGCTGACGTGCGTGCGGCGCTCGCTGGTCCGCACTCACGCTGCCGTCGCGCCTGCCCGGGCTGCCGCGGCTGCTGTTGCCCCCGCTGTCGCGGAGCTTGTTCGTGTGGCTTGCTGCACTGTGATATGTTTGGCCCTTCTGCCTTGTGTGAGTTCATCTGCAAGCATCTCCATCATGCAACCAGCGCGTCGCCCTCTGGTGCTTCCTCCCCACCTCTCCCCGCAGCAACCTGCAACAGCTGGCCATCAACTTCATGCCCCTCAGCAAGCAACGCCTTGCGCCGCTGACGGGCCTCACCGCCCTCACCGAGCTGCACCTGCCCGAGTGCCCTGGCAAGGGAGACTGCCTGCCGCGCGGCCCCTACCTCAAACGCCTTCAAGTGGTAAGGGGGCACTGTGAGGCAGAGAGGGCGCACGAGCGCGTGGTCGCAGGGGGTGAGCGGTCGATGCGTGACGCTGCCGAGCGTCTTTGCTCCCTGCACCTTTGGCCGCCTGCAGCTGGACATCAGCGACGTGGAGTGTGCCGGCGACTGCCTGCTGCCTTCGGCGCTGGCGGGTGCCACCGCGTTGCGTGCGCTGGAGTTCCACTGGGAGGGCCTAGAGTGCCGCCCGGCAGCCCTGCCAAAGGCACAGGTGTGGTGTGTGTGTGCTGTCTACCCTCTCACGCCGGGCTTGGCGGCGGCACTGGGAGGGTGGGGCTGTGGCCAGCTGGTTACCAGCAGCAGTTGTCAGCAACTGGCAGCAGCATGCAGCACAGCAGGAGTGGTATGCTTGGCGCTGAGGTGGAGGTATCCTTGGCCGCCCGAGGTGCAGGCGTGAGGGAGGGCTGCGTCGCCATCAGAAGAGGCACGCTTTGCAGGCACGCTTTGCACCGCCAACCAATACGACCTTGAGGACCCTCGCAGCAGCATGGCAGCCACCGGCAAGTTGTGACCTCCCTCTGACCGCTGCTGCGCCCCGTGCACTGCAGGACGCTCTGAACATCATTCCGCGGCTGCAAGTGCGGCACGGGGTGTACTGGGTCGCTCGGTCAGAGCTGCTGCAACTCATGCCAGCCTGTGTGTGCGCTCGCAGTTGCAGCGTCTCCTTTGCATATTTATCATGGCCTCCCCCCCTCGGTGCGTAGGCGCCTGATCCGCTGCTGCGCCTTCCCGCTGCGCAGGTGCTGTGCTCGCCGTGCGACTGGGACGAAGCCCCCAAGCGAGCGCTGCTGCAGCAGCTGGGCGAGTTCTGCAGGTGTGGCGCTGTCCGGGGCCCTTCTTTCACTCTGCTGCTGCTGCCGCCGCCGCTGCTGGCATTGGGTTGCTGAGCGACAGCTGGACTGCCTCCAACCGGAAGGCATGCCTCGGGTGTCGTAGCAGCACAGCGATGCCGGCACGCCTACGTCATCACGTCGTGAGAGCCACAGCCATCCTTCTCAGCCGTTTCCCAGACGTCCAATGTTGACTCCAACCCTAATGCCCCTTCCCGAACGCACCCTCAGGTGCCGCGTTGACGTGGGTGAGGGTGGCCTGCGGCGGCACTCGCAGCTGTCCCGCATGGCTGCCGAACTTTTCACGGAGGACGAAGAAGACTTTTGGGCTATGTAGAGCTGTTGGACCGCCAAGCACATGCAGCCAAACCGTCTGCTCTCAGTCGCCAGGGAGGGGGCGTGCAAGGCCGCGGCACGGCAAAGCGACGGGAAACGAGCTCGGGCGCTGCGCATGCTCTGCCCTGGCGGCCTTAGGCTGGTTTGTTCACATCAGATCCTTGTAACTCCAAACTGTTATTTCCAGTGCGCTTCAGGACAGTTAGGGCACAGTGGTGTGGCAGCAGCAGGCGGCAGCAGCAGCGGCATTGCAATTGGCAGCACGCGCTGTGGGCGACGACGGCAACTTGTGAACATGGCTCACACAGACATGGTTGGCAAGTCCTTGCGGTGCAGAAAATTCAGAGCAGGACATCCACACATCATGTAGCAGACTGCCTCAGAGGTAGCTGCAGATGCTACTCTGGCGGTCTGGGGCGGCGGCAGGCTGACGGGGCGGTTCCCGCTGAAAGCTCGGCGGAGCGGTAATTTATGGATGCCTGCTCCCGCGCGTCCTTCGAGCCTTTACAATTCCCATCTCCACCGACATTTGGAGGTGCTAGCCGCCTTGAGAGCCCCGCTGGGGCGACCCTCTGGCCCGCCGCAGGTGTGCGAGCCGCTCAGAGTCGATCGTCGCCTCTAAGTTTGATCATTCCTTCATCTCATTGATGCCGCCTCCGCGCCGCTCGTGCGGCTCTTCCCCGCCGCCGCCGCCGCCGCCGCCGCCGCCGCCGCCGCCGGCCGACGGGCCCCCTGCCTTTGCCGCCACGCCAAGCGCTTCACAGATATTTCTCAATCGCCTTTCGACCGGAGCAGGGTGGCTCGATGTCTGCCAAGCCAGACGGCAGTCGCGCCCGTGGCGGGGGGGCCAGCCCCGACTGGTCCCAGCTGCCCGACGCCGCCCTGGCCTCGGTTCTGCGCCACCTGCCCGAGCGGTGGGCATGCGACGCCAAGGGGGTGTTTGTGCTGCGCCACAGGTGATTGCGAGGCACTGCCTGCAACGGCACTTGAGGCAGCACTTGCAGCTTGGAACCGGCCAGCATGCCGCTGCCGCTCGCTGCCACGGCTCGCTGCTGCCGCTAGCTGCTGGGTGACGCATCGCGGGGCTGCCCTCCCTGCTGCAGGGGGCCGGCGGTGGAGCGCGTGTGCCGCGCCTGGCGCGCGGCGGCGCTGGAAGCTGCAAGCGCACGGATGGTTGAGATGCAGGCTGAGGTTCCCCACTCGTGGCTGGGCTCTGGAAATAAGAAACACGCAGAGGGCAAGGCGATGGCGGCGGAACGGCAGGCGGCGGGGGTGCTGGGGGCTCGCCGCCTGCGCACGCTGACAGTTACCGTCAGCAGCGGCGACGTGCCGCTGCCCGCGCCTGGCATCCTGGCGGCAGCGGTGTTCCCTCATCTGCACAGGTGCTGAGGCAGGGCAGGGAATTGATGGGGCAGCGTGACTGGCAGCAGCTCTCGGCTCTTTCACAAGCATGCCTGCAGCCCGCACCCATTCGCCACTTGGCACGCTTGCCCCTGTGCCGCAGGCTGCACCTGGGCGGCGGCGCGCTGCTGGCCTTCTCCTCGCTGCTGCCCCGGTGCAGCCAGCTGCGGGAGCTGTGCCTCGACCTGAGGCAGGCCGAGCACTCGCAGCTGCGCCTGCTGGCCTTCCACCTCTGGTGCGTCGCTGATGCTGGCCCTCCAAGCTTGAGCACCCAGCAGCAGCAGCAGCAGCAGCAGCGGCAGCAGCAGGAGCAGCGGCAGCGGCAGCAGCAGCGCTGTTGGCAGCGTGCACGGAGTGATGTGCCTTGCCGGGTTGAGTCTATGCCCGCCACCAGAGCTGACGTCCCCCCGCTGCCCCCTCCGCCGCCTGCCGCGCTGCCGCAGCACCCTGCCGTCCGGCCTGCACCTGCTGCACCTGCACCTGCCCGGAGGAGCACCGCTGACGGGGACGTCGCTGGCGGCGGCGGTGCGGCAGCACGTGCAACCCGGCGAGCTGCTGCTGCGGGGCTCGCCGCAGCCGCTGCCGGCCCTGGGCGCGGCGTGCCAGCTGGCGCGGTTGCGGGCGTGCTCCATCGCGGTGCGCAGCGATGCCGACGCGGCCGGGCTGGCCCATGCGCTGGATGCCGCCCAGCTGCACGGCTGCACGGCCCTGACGCTGGCCGAGGAGCGTCGGAAGCTGCACGGCACCATGTACCGGCACGGCGAGGGCCCCCCCTACCATTTGCTCTACAACCTTACCCCCGCCCAGGTCATTGTGTCTCTGCCCGGCCTGGAGCGCATGCCGCGCCTGCAGCGCCTGCGCGTGAGCGGGATGATGCCGCGCCAGGTGTGGAGCTGCGCCGGCCTCACCAGCCTGCTGCTCACAGCGGCCCCGCACAAGGCGCTCCTGCAGCTGCCCGTGCCGGCGGCGGCCGCGGCGGCAACGCACGCGCCACAAGCCACGGTGGCGCAACAGCCGGCGGCTGCGGCCTCCACAACTGTGCAGCAGGCAGCTGCACCGCCGGCAGAGCCAGCAGCTGCGGTGACTGCCCCTCCTGAGGGAAAGGCTGCAGCAGCAGCCAAGCAGCCAGCGTGGGCGCCGGGAGAGCAGCCCGTGCCGGCGTCCACTGAGGAGCAAGCAGCAGCGGAAGCCAAGCAGCCGGCCGCACCAGCCGCGCACCAGCCGGCGGCGGCGACAGCCGAGCAGCCGGCCGCAGCGGCGGCGGCTGCGCAGCCGGCGGCGCTGGCGTGCCTGCGGCTGGCTCGCCTGGGCCTGCAAGGCTTCAGCTTCCAAGGCGACTGCTGCTTCCCAGCGGCCCTCTGCTGCGCTCTCACCGGCCTCACCCACCTGGCTCTCATCGACTGCTGTCCTTTGGAAGAGGCAAAGCGGCGGCGCGCGTTCGCCGGCTCTGCGTGGTACCCCAGGCAGGCGCTGCCGCCCGAGGTGTCGCGGCTGCGGTGAGGCGCGCCGGCTGCGTGGCCGCCGCCGCCGCCGCTGCCGCCTTTGGCCCGCCGGCCTCAGCCGTGCCGCCGCTCGCTGGTCTTATCTGGCTCTGCTGCTTTGCCCCTCCCCGCTTCCCCCGCGCCAGGTCTCTGCGCCAGCTGACCATCAGTGGCACGCGCCTGGCGGGCCTTGAGCCCCTGCTCTCGCTCACCAGCCTCACCGCCCTGCACGTGCCTGCGTGCGACCTGCTCTGGCTGCCGGACGGCCCGTACCTGCAGCACCTGGCCAGGTGCGCACGGAACCTGCGGGGAAGCCGCGTGGGGAGGAGCTGGGCAGGCACGCTGTGCTGGGGCGGAGCGCACGCAGCCTGCCTGCATGCCTGCCTGCCTCTGCGCCTGCCTGCATCTGCTCCTTTGCGCGGTGTACGCCTCACAGGCAGGTCCAGGCCTGGCACCACCCACACCGCTGCCTGCCGCTTTAATTGGCGCCTGCCATCGTCCACCCCACCAAACCGCCCCACCCTCCACCGCCCGCCGCATGCAGCCTGGACATAGCTCTCAACAGTTTCGGCCAGCCGCTGCCGTTTGCGGTCGCCGCGGCCACCGCGCTGCGCCAGCTGCGCTTCGATTGCTACGCAGATGGGGTGGACGCTTGCGGGGTTGGCTTGGAGGACTGGCACGAGCTGCAGGCAAAGCTGTGCAGCCTGCATCGCCTGGAGGTGTGTTGGGGCTGGTTGCCCGGGTGGTGCGTGGAGACATGGGGGCGTGGCAGCAAATCAGCCGCCCCAGCCCCAGCCATGCCATCTGGCCCGCCAGCCCAGCGCTGCGCCCCGCCACCCACCAGCCTCGCAATCTCGAGCGTCGCTCGGCACTCGCCACCCTCTGCAGCCTGCTCTCGTGCACTGCTTGCCACCCTCTGCAGCCTGCTCTCACGCACTGCGTTCCCACGCTGCTCCCCCTGATGTGCAGACGCTGTGCGTGGAGATGGGGGACGACAAGGACAGCGAAGCGGTCCTCCAGATTGTGCAGCGCGGCGTCAACTGCACGCTTGTTGGCCGCGGCGGCGGCCCAAGCGGGCTGCACGTGCCTTCCTGGTGGGGTGGGGCCGAGGACAGACCCACCCTGTCCGAGTCGGAAGATGATGAGGCCGAGGCGGAGCAGCAGGCTGCGGCGCAGGCTGCGGCGCAGCTGCGGCGTGGGCAGGCCCGCCGGCGCGCCGCCGGCTGAGGCGGGTGCTGCCGGTGGTGCATGCGGCTGGCCATATTCGGCCTTTGCCCAACGGCTGGCTGCGAGGCTGCCTGATCTGAGCGCACGTGTGTTCACCTGTAGTGACCTGCTCCCTCTCCCCTGCATTGCGTCGATGCTTGTCGCGTGCCTCGTCTGTGCCCCCTTGAAATGAAATGAGCTCTGCATGTGGGAGGCACAAAGGGGCTTCATGCACGGGCTGCTGTGTAGCCGACTGTCGCCTCGGGAGGCCAGCACCAACGCAATGGAGGGGAGAAGGAGGGTGCAGAAGCGTAGACAGGCAAGCAAGTCGTGAGAACATAACAGAGTGACAAAGTCGGCGGCGGCTTGCTCGTACGCGAGGCAGAGGAGGCGGCACCCTGGCCGCCGCTCTCTGCACCTCCTCGCGCCCCACCGTCTTCACCAAATGTGTTTGTAGGATATGCTGCGATCGTCTCAACATCAAACAGCGCCTAAACGGGCCCATTGGCGCCACGCCAAAAACGTGCTGTGCGGGCCCTACCACGGCTCAGCATGGGCGCTTGCACTCTCTTCCGACCGCTACCCGCCTGCTCCTCACTTCCCGCAGTCACCATGCAGCTCACCATCGCTCAGCAGGCCGTGCAGCTCGCCGCCCGCCCTGCGGCGCGGCGGCCCCGCTCGGCTGCGCGCCGCGCTGCCTGCGTGCGCGCGCAGCAGGGGCCCAGCGGCGCTCAGTCCGCGGGTGAGCCGGGGGAACGCGGGGTGGAGAACCAGGAGCGTGCCAAACATGCGCCCCGCGCCAGCACCCCTCACCCCCTCGCTGCGCCCCTCCTGGCCTCGCAGACGTGGTGGATGACAACATTGGAGAATACTGCACGCTGGACAAGTCGGGCAAGCGCCCCACCAAGGAGCTGACGACGGCGGAGAAGGAGCAGATGTTCCTCGAGGCGATGGCGGTGCGTGCTTGCGGCAAGCGCGGCTCGCTCCAGCCTGCAGTGCTGCAGACGTCGCGACAGTAACGCCAGTTGATGGCAGCCGACGGCCGCAGAACGCCCCCGCACCTCGCCGCGTGTGGAACGCCGCCGTCGCGCGGCGCGCCGCCGCCGCCCGCCGTGCCGCAGCGCACGGCACCCACCCACCACCCGTCGCGCCCGCCTGTGCATCGCAGGCCTTCTACTTCGACGGCGAGACCATGCTGTCCGACCAGGAGTTTGACAACCTGAAGAGCGAGCTGCAGTGGGAGGGCAGCAAGGTGGTGGTGCTCAGGTGCGCGCGCCCGCCGGTTTCTGGGCAGTGTGGTGCGTTTCGAACCGCCGCCGCCGCCGCCCGGGCGGAGCACTCGCCGTCTGCCGCATGTGATCGAGCGCTGCAGCGGGCGGCGTTGGGTGCTGCGCCGTTGCGGCGAGCTGCGGCGGGCAGCGGCAGTGGGGGCGCCGCCACATGTTGCTCCTCAACCACCGCTTGGGCGGCCGTATCGACCCCGCTGTGTCCCTGCTTGGACCGACGCGATGGGCGCCCACTTGTGCCTGTTGTTTGTTTCTGTTGCAGCAAGGACGAGCAGAAGTTCCTGGAGGCCAAGCTGTCATACAAGAAGGGCAAGCCCATCATGAACGACGTCGAGTACGAGGCGCTCAAGGTGGGTGACAGCACGCCAGCAACGCTGGCAGCAGGAGCAGCACGTTTGCGGTCGGCAGCAGCACCAACAGCACCGAGTACGAGGAGCTCAAGGTGGGCAGGGCAGCAGGAGTGGCAGCAGCAGCAGCAGCAGCAGCACCGGGAACGAGGCGCTTAAGGTTGACACACAGGCAACAACGCCACCGGCAGCGCCACAGAGCAGCACCGGCAGCGCCAGCAGCAGCCGCGGCAGCAGCCAGCAGCAGCCGCGGTGGCAAGTTTGCCAGACGCGCCAGCAGCGGCAGCGGCAGCAGCGGTGGAACGAGTGGCAGCAGAGTGGCAGCGCAGCAGCGGCGGCAGCAGCAGCAGGCTCGGCGCCGGCACAGCGGCGGCAGCAGCGGCAGCGCCGGGCAGCCGCTCAGCCTCCCAGCGCCGACCGCCCCCTTCCCCTCCCTCCCTGCCTGCCTGCAGGCCAGCCTGTCAGGCTCTGGCGTGTTTGCCCTGCGGGAGACGGGCCCCACGTGCAGCCTGGACCGCCCCGGCGTGCGCGGCCAGAAGATCCAGGCCGCCCTGCCCGACAACTACAAGATGGTGGCCCTCAACGCGCCTGCCGCCCTCGTGGTAAGTGCGGGTTGGGTGGGTAGTGGGGGTAAGGGAGGGGGTGGGGGTGGTGGGTGTTGGCAGTTGGCGACGCCCGCCCTCCAGCTGCCCCCCCCCCGCCTGCTCACCCTCCCATGCATTGCTCCCCCCCAGGTGGTGGCCCTGGTGGGGGGCCTGGACGTGGTGACCGGCGGCTCCGTCGCGCAGCTGCCCGGCCCCATCGGCGCCATCTTCTGGGGCGGCGTGGTGCTGCCCTTCGCTTTCGTGGTCACCAACGCCATCACCCGCGCGCTCTTCAAGGACGCCGCGGTGCTGCGGGTGCGCGCGCCGCTGGCTGCTGCCTTGCTGAGCAGCAGGGTGCCGTCGAGCTCTGCAACCGTGCGGCTCGGCAGCTGGGCCGTCACCCGCGTGGCCTGCAAAGACGCGGCAGTGCTTTGCAGAGAGAGCACGCCTCCCCGGCGCCCCGCTGATCTCCAGCTCAACCCTTTGCTGCCGCCGCCGCCGCCCCCCCCCACCCCCCCACCCCCAGGCCCCCTGCCCCAACTGCGGCGAGGTCAACATCTCCTACTTCGGCAACATTATGTCGGTGGAGGGCCCCAAGGAGACCAACGTGGTCAAATGCCCCTGCTGCGAGTCCCAGCTGGAGTTCAACCGCCCGCAGAGCGTGGTGGGTGGGTGGGTGGGGGGGGGGGGGGGGGCCTTCCGGTCCCTGTGCCTGCGGTGTTGGTGCGCGTGGGGCAGAGTGCAACCGCCCGCAGAGCGTGGTGGGCGGGGCGTGGTGGGCCCGAGCGCACGTGTTTCTGGTGTGTGTGTGTGTGTGTGTGTGTGTCAGGGCCGGCGTCCGGTTTGTGTTCGCGTCCATCCAAGCTCACGGCGTGGTGAGCGCGAGTGTGGCGGGCGGCGTTCCTGCTGCTGCAATCTCTAGTATAACGCCCGTCTCACTCTATCTCTGCCCCCCCCCCCCCCCCCCCCCCCGGCAGGTGACCGTCGCCGAGGTGGGCAACTCGGCGTAAGGCGGCCTGTAGAAGAGAGGCGCACGCCAGGGCCGCACGTGGCGGCACGGCACCCCTGCCTGCACGCCTCCTCGGCGCCGCGCACGTCCCACGCCGCTCCTTCTCTCTCCGCACCGCTGCTTTGCATTGCTATTCTTTTCCCGTCCCCTTGTCCCCTCCATGCGCGGCTGCTTGGGGCCCGCCGCCCGCAGCGCCGCGCGATCGACCTACTCTGCGCCCCTTAGCGCCGACCGTGCTTGCACCGCCATTCCTCTTGCCGCCCCCAACCGACGCTACCTGCACCCCTGCCGTCTCCCGCCACGCCTGCTCCCCCCCGCTCCCGTCCCCGCTGCCAGCAGGCCGGGCCTTGGCGCGCCGGCGTCACGTCGCGCCCTGAAATATGCAGTTTTGTTTTCCCTTGAAGACCTCGGTGCCCCTGAACCCCCCCCCCCCCCCCCCCCCCCCCCCCCCCCCCCCCCCCATATACCATTCTGCGCCTTGCAGCGGTAGCGATCAAGTTACGCCTAGTCTGTAAGCAGCCATTAGCAGCACGAGCCAAACATGAAGCCAGCAGGGGCTGGCAGTATCGCACGCGCGCGCATGTCCCCTGCTGCTGCTGTCAGTATGGCAGTGCCCATTGGAGTGCACGGTGTCGCTGCGCACAGCAGAAGCCAGTGGGACGCAAGGGGGGAGGCAGGGCGGGCAGGAGGGAGTAGGATTTGCGAGCAGAAGGATTGGGGGCTTGGGCGAGCAGGGAGGGTGGTATCGAGCCGCCGGGGCATTTGTGGGTACCCGAGTGGGCATGGACGGTTTGGTTGGAATGAAGAATCAAGGGAATCGATGCAGTAGGACAAGGTTACGGGTCAAAGTGTGCGGACAGGGTCAAAAGCGCGGTAAAACTGTGATGCCCACTCTAGTACGCTCGAGCGGGTATCAAGATGGTCCAAGTGCGGCAGCGTCATTTGGTTCCCTCACGTGAATGTTGGCTGTCATCCTTTTGACACGTGTCTTCATTGGCAATCGCAGCCTGCTGAGTTGCCGGGCGGGCTGCGCCGCTGCTTCAGGCCACTGCCACGCCCAGCCAGCTCGCCCAGGCAGTCACCCAAATGGAGACGGGCTGCACACAAGAGGGCAGAGTGGCGTGCCGCGCCAGCTGTCGGCGTCAGCAGTACGTGTGCAGGGAGATGGCAGCAAGGGTGTGGCACGGGGGAGCGTCGTACGCAAATTCCATGCTGCTCCCCGCCTGTCTGTGCCCGGCCTGCTGCCCGCCTGCACGCCGCCATACCGGTCCCACTGCGCACCAGAACTGAATAGATGTAGAGCCGCAGCAGCATGTGCGCCAATGTGGGCGCCAGGCCAGCAGTGCGGCTGGACAGCGTGCAAAGCACTATCAGGTTCTGCAGGGGTGGCGGCAGCGTGCAAAGGAAGGTGCAGGAATGAATGACCAGGCTGCTGTGCATGCACCAAAGCAGCAAAGGTAGCCATGAGGCAGCATCAAGCTGCAGGGCAGCGACAGCAGCAGCAGCAGCGCCAGCAGGGAACTAGCAGGTCGCACCTCCCACCCCAGCCCCCCATCTGCGCAGACGGCATCACCGCCTCGACCAGCAGCACCAGCAGCAGGATGGGATCGGCCGCCACCGCCGCCGGCAGCAGCCCTGCGCGCCCCAGGCCCCACACCGCGCCGCACGTCAGCGCGGGCAGCAGCAGGAAGCGAGTGATCGCCACGGTGAGCAAAGCGCGTGCTTCCACGCCGCTCTCTGGCAGCAGCAGGCGGGCGAGGGAGGCAAACGGCCCTCCGCCGCTGCCGCGTGAACAACCCTCGTGCTGCGCAGCCGCCGCCTGTTCCTGCCCATCCGACTGTTGCAGCAGCGAGGCTGCCAGCACCACGGTCTGTGCCGCCAGCGTGCCACCTGCCAGCATTTTCACCACATCAAGCGCCGACCGCAGCACCGCGCTGCCCGCCGCCGCCACCGCCGCGCCCGCGCCTCCCCAAGCCGCCGTCGCCGCTGCTGCGCTGCCGCCGCCCAGCAGCGCTCGCCCGACAGGCGTCAGCCCCACCGCCATCCCCGCCAGGATGGCCAGGAAGGGCGGGGTGAGCACCTTTCCCCCAAATGCAGCCGCCTGCTGCGCCGCCGCGCGCAGCGCGCCGACAAGCGCTGCGCCGTCGGCTGCTGGCAGGCACAGCGCCGCCGCGGCTGCCACAGAGGTGGCCCGTGGCCCTCGTCCTCCTGCCGCCGCCGCTCCTGGTGCTGCCTCGCCCTTGCCACCGCCGCCGCTGCTGCCGCCGCCGTTGACGATGCTCAGGCCCAGGCTCCACATGAGCGGGCTCCAGCTCAGCAGTATGAGCGCTGTGTAGCCCAGCGCGCGCTCGGCGGCCGCGGGCGCCAGCATGGAATGGAAAAAGACCACCGGCAGGGTGAAGGAGCTGCCAAAGCTGCTGGCCAGCGTGACCAGCTGGCGCAGGCCTGCCGGGGTGGGGGGGGGGCGCGTGCCGGGGCGACACGTCGGCAGCGTGCGACAGCGTGCGACAGCGCCGGCCGGCAGCTGCAGAGCTCCAAGCGGCGGCGGCCTAGGTCGGAGCATGCACACAAGGCTGCCGTCATGCCAGGTGCAGCAGGCGCTGCGGTGACCGGCCCCGCCGCACCTGTTTCTCCCTCGCCGCTGGCGCTGCCGGGCTCCTCCCGCCACCACGGCAGCCGGTCTACGAGCGGCGCCAGCACGCCGCCTAGCGCAGCCCCCGCCACGATCTGCACACGAAAGATGCGGGGGGGCAGCGTGCGTGGGTGCAGCGCGACCAGGCAAGGCTGATGTTGAGGCCATCGCTGCCGCGGCGGCGGCTGCCATCGCAGAGAGGCGGTTGCACAAGGCCTGCGGGTTTTGCCACACATGCAGCACCCACCGACCTGGGCCACTGTGAAGAAGCTGATGGTTGCCAGGATGGCTGGGTCGGGTGCAGCTGCCAGCGTAGCGGCCACTTTTGTGAACAGCATGGCGGGTATGAGCAGCGTGAAGGAGACCTGAAGGGGAAGGGGCACGTTTGTGAGGGGTGACTGAGAAGCTGAATGGGGGAGGTGAGGGCTGGAGGGGGACAGACAGCAGCGGGAGGCACTAAGAAGGTGACTGGGGGAGTGCCGGCAGGTGCCAGGTTTGGCGGGCGGCGCAAGGAGACCTGAAGGGGAAGGGGCACGTTTGTGAGGGATGACTGAGAAGCTGCATGGGGGAAGTGAGGGCTGGAGGGGGACAGACAGCAGCGGGAGGCACTAAGAAGGTGACTGGGGGAGTGCCGGCAGGTGCCAGGTTTGGCGGGCGGCGCCGCCCAGCACCCAGCCTGCAGCACCCGGCGCGCCGGCCAGCACCCACCTTGCTCATCACCGAGGCCGTGTTGTTTGGCAGCTGCTTTGTCTTGAGCAGCCAGCCGACGAGTGCGCACACCATGGCGAGCTTGGCAGAGGCGCCGACGGTGGCACCCAATACTGCAGGGGGAGAGCACCGGCCGCTCGGGCGGTTGGCACACGGGCACACGACACGCTGCAGCAGCATGCGACAGCACCCGGCAGCCACCCAACCATGCCCCTACATTCGGTTCGCCAACCACCCACCGTGTGGATCCAGCTTGCTGAGCAACAGGCTGAGGGCAGCAGCAGCGCCGCCGCCGGCCACCTCTGTCGCTGCCGCCGCCGCCGCCGCCGCCCCCCCGCCTGCTGCAGCTGCCTCGGGCAGCAGCGCCAGCGCGGCTGCCGCTGCTGCAGGTGGTTGCAAGGTGCGAGCTCGGCGGCAAAGGCGGGGGCGAGCCCCTTTGGGAGGGCAGTTGTGGCTGCCGCCAGCGGTCCTCGACGTTCCAGGCGCAAACCCGCCGGCTCGCACTCCCATCGCAAACGCGCAGGACGGCAGAGTCATCGAGCTCTTCAAGCAGCCCGCCCTCGCAACGCTGGAGCTTTTCGCAAGACGTCGTCCGACCCAACAGGCCGTGGCCGTTGGGCGAATGGTGGTGCTGTAGTGGGCTCATACGAGCAACAATGAGTGTGCGCTTTAGGAGAAGTGTGCCTCAGTTGGTCCACAGCAGGGGCAGCGCTCGCCGCCGCTTTCCACCATGCTCCGCCACCTCACCATGCGTCCGACAGGGCTTCTTAGATAAATTTACAACACACATCCTATGACCAGCCTACCGACGCAGGCCCAGCTGTGCCCTGGCTGCCCTCGCCGCTCGCGCCGCTTTTTCCGCCGCCGCCTTGTCCTTCTCTCTTGCCGCCGCGTCCGCTGCCTTGCCGCCGCCGCCCTTGCCCGCCGCCGCTGCTGCGCCCCCACCGCCGCCTTTGCCTGCTGCATTCGCTGTGCCGCCGCCGCCGATGCTGGCCCTCTTCTTGCCGCTCAGCTGCTGCACATACTCGACGATGCCACCTTCCAACCGCCGCACCTCTCCCGCTGCAAAGGGGGGAGCCCGTTCGACGAGTCGTTGGCAGGCCACCAGGCGGGAGGCGGCGGGTGGAGCACCGCCCACCCCAGCTGGCCGCAGCAAGCAGGACGCACGCGGCACAGCCCGAACTTCCCTCACCCGCCACGAGGCACACTCGCTGCGCCGCTTGCTGCACCAGGTACTGCAGGGCAAGGGTTTGGTGGCAGGGAGTGTGTGTGTGTGTGTGTGATGGGGGTGGGTGGGGTGGGTGGATTGGGGGGGCGTGGTTGGGCGGGGTGCAGGTGTGCTGGGCGTGCTCATAATGGTCGACTGAAAGCAGAACTGTGCATTGCGCGCCGTGCAGAAGGCAAAGGGGGCTGCTCACCACAAGAATCGCTCCTCCCCTTCTACGCCACACAGAGCCACCTCCAGACGCCTGCCATCCACCCCCAGCAGCCCCTTGCCTGGTCGTGCGACACCAGCAGCACGCCGCCTTCAAAGCCCTCCAGCGCGGCCACCAAGCTCTCCACCCCCTCCAGGTCCAGGTGGTTGGAGGGCTCATCAAGCACCAGCAAGTGTGGGCGAGCAAAGAAGGCGGCAGCGAGGGCGATGCGCACCGCCTGGCCGCCTGCGGAGGGTGAGGAGGTTGGAGGGGCCAGGAGGCTGGTGTGGTGTGGCCTGCAAATCAGCAGCAGGTCCAGCGCTGCCTTGCCACAACCGAGGTCGCGCAGACATGCACTGCAGCGCCCCTGAGTCGAGCTTGCGAAGCCCCCTCCCCCCTCGCTGGCCCCCCTCCTGCACCGCACCAGACAGTGTGGTCAGCGGCTGCGTCGCTGTGCCCCCCTTTATTCCGTAGCTGCCAAGGTGGTTGCGCAGCTCCTGCTCCCGGACCGCCGGCCAGCGCTCCTGAGCGGGGAGACAACAGGAACACGTTCGCCGGGTTGATCGGCGTCACACTGCGGGGTGGGCGCATGGCGAGCAGAGGAGCTCAGCATGCACTGCCCCCACAGGCATCGCACGTGCCATACCCCTGCCCACCCTACCCATGTGTTGGCTCCCCCTGCCAGCACCTGCATATAGGCCAGCGCTGTCGCCGGCCCGCCGTTGCCACACATCTCTTCCACTTGCGTCTGCTGGAAGTAGGCCACGCGTGCAGAGCTGCCGGCCGGGGGGGAACACACACGGCGAGCTCGGGCAGCATGCAAGGGGCCTTCCACCCTTCCTCCTCAGCAAGGCGCGTGCGACGCTCGCTGCGCAGGCTCCTCCACCCCCCCGGCCAAACCACCACACAGGGTCGTCCTGCCCCCCCCCCCCCGCCCTCACCCGTGCGTCGTCACCGTGCCCGCCAGCGCCGGCAGCTGCCCCACCAGCGTCTTCAGCAGCGTGGATTTGCCCTCTCCGTTTGGTCCCACCAGCGCCACCCGCTCGCCCTGCTCCACGCACAGCGTCACCGCCGGCAGCACGGGGCGCTGGCGGGAGTAACCGCACGCCGCGCCCTCCAGCTGCGGCGAGGCGACCAGGGGGGCGGCGCGGTGTGTGTGAGAGTGAGCGTCGAGGGCCCAGGACTGGAAAGGGGCAACTTCAGCCAAGCTGTTGCATGCCTGTTGGTCTCCTCCCTGCAGGTGCGCCCGTAGTCAAGCCATGCATCGTACCTGCACCAGCGGCCCCTTGTGTCGCAGCAGGTCGGGCTGGGGCACCTTCCAGGGGGGCACCACCTCCTTCTCCTCCACCTCGGCTGCAACACATTGAAGAAAGGCATGCAGGGAGCGGGCAGGGCGCAGGCTTGCGACAGCTAGCATGCATGCTGTGCAGGCAGGGAGGCGGCGTGTGCTGCCTGTTCCGCTGTCGCGCCGCCAGCGCGCCCCGCCCTGCCCACTCCGGCGACCACCCACCCTGCTGCCGGCGCCCACCCACCCTGCTGCCGTGCAGAATCAAAGTACCCAACGAAATCCCTGCGGGGCAGCAGGAGGGGCCCAAGCCGGGCGCTTCAGGCCAGAAGCATCAAACCCAAGACTTGGTGCGCTGCTCAGCCCCCATGGCGCCTGCTCGCCAAGCACCCCCCGCACCCAGCGCTCTGCGGCCCCCCCTCCCCCCCCCCGCACTTATGAACCCTGAGGCGGTGCCCCGCCGCGTTTTTCTCCATCCCCATCCGGTTCTCAAGCTTCTTCCTGCGGGACTTCGAAGAAAAGAAATAATCAGTAAGAAAAAGTCAACAATAAAAAAACTGCCGTCTTGCTTGGGTCGTCCGAAGGTGCTGCCTGCCAACACAGGCCCTGCATGCACCCCCCGGGTCGGGACCGAGGAGGCGTCGGCCGTGGAGGCGCACATCGCATGGGTGCACATCCCCCCCCCCCCCCCCCCCCCACCCACACACACACACACCGCGCCTCCTCACTTGCGGCTGGCCACCATGCCCAGCTTCTTGTCGTCCCCCGCCTTCTTGGCCTGCTTCAACCCCTCCTGGATGCTGCAAAGTGAGAGAACAGCAAGGGAAGGGGCGGGGATGCATCTGCGGGGGGAGCACAGGGCAGCGACAGGCGGCGCAAGCGACACCGGCTGCCCGCACGCCCGGCGCGGCATGCCGCCCCGCGGCTGCCCGGCAGCTGCCCACCCACCTCTTCTCCGCGTGCTCCCTCTTGCGCTCAATGCCGTCTGCCAGCCGCTGCTGGTGCAGCTGCTTCTCCTCTACCTGCAAGGCGGTGGGCATACCGGCACGCGTCAGCCCGCCCAAATTGGTTGCAATGCAGCCCAGGCGGCAGCAGGGCCCCGCAGGGCCCGCTGCTGCGCTGCGCATGGTGGCGACAGCTGTCGGGCAGCGATGCAGCTCTGCCTGGACCTTGCAGCTGGCTGGGTCGACCGTCTTGCCTGCTGCTCGTACTCGTCGTAATTTCCCGTGTAGTAACTGAGTTGCCGCTTCTTGAAAACGACAATCTCCTGAGTTGCAGAGGAATGAAGAGGCGGCATGGCGCCGGGCGTGGGCGGGCACGTCCAAGCACGTCTGCCACAGTGCATGCATGGCACGCCGCACAGGCGCGAGTCCCAGCATCCTCGACGAGGCAGCCAACCAACCAACCAACCAAATGCACCTGCGCCACCGCATTCAGGAACGCTCGGTCGTGCGACACCACGACCAGCGTTGAGCGCTCCATCTGTGTGCGCAGGTAGCGCTGCGGCAGCGGGCAACCGGGGGTGCATGCGCATGCACGAGTGAGCAGCAGGGGATGCGCCTGGGCGGCGCCGCGGCCCAGACCGACCGCTGTTCCCTGCCAACATGTGCGGGCTGCCCGACTGCGGGGCCGCACCATGCCAAGCAACGACGTCTTGGAACTGCCTCCTTGAGCGCTGCCTCCCTGAGGGCTGCCGACAACTATGCAAAAACAGGCCGTCAAACAGCCAGAGGACGCACCGAGAGCCACACGATCCCTGGGAGGTCCAGGTGGTTTGTGGGCTCGTCCAGCAGCAGCAGGTCGGGCTGCAGGAACAGCGCCTGGGCGAGCGACGCGCGGATGCGCCAGCCGCCTGCGGCGCGAGCCAGGGGTGCGTCGGGAGGGTCCGCTGGCTGCTGGTTTCGTGTGCACAGCGCAGCATGGTCTGGGCGTCGACCCCGGGTGCAACAGCTTGCCAGCACGGCGCAGCACACCACCGCACAGCTGCTGCCTGGCGTGCCCGCGGCGGCTGGCGGATCGATGGTCTGGTCCCTGCCCGCACCCTACCCGACAGCTGCCCCAGAGGCGCCTCCTGCTGGGCCGTGCTGAGCCCCAGGCCGGTCAGGATGCTGCGCGCCGCCGCCTCTGCCTCCTCCGGCTCCCGCAGCGCCAGCCGGTCAAACAGATCGATGAGGAGGTCCTGAAGGAGAGGAGTAGGTGGCAAGACGGCGACAGAAAAGGGTGAAGACGGAGAGGTGGTGGGATGGAAAAGGGAGCGCGTCGGGTGCAGCCCTCTGGGCATGCATCGGCACATGCCTGCTGCCTGCCGCTGCCAGGCGCCCCCCCCACCACCCCTCCCGAGCGCACCTGCGCCGCCGCCTGCGCCGCCGCCTCCTCCTGCGCGCTGAGTGGCGCGTCCAAGCGGGCCCTCGCCTCTGCCAGCGCCGCCTCGGCGCCCACCAGCGCCTGCCGCGCCGCCAGCCCGCGCTCGCCGCTGCGCCGCTCCGCCGTCTGCGCCGCCCCTGCCGCCGCCTCCTCCGCGCGCGCCACCGCCAGCTGGCGCAGCGTGCGCGCCATGCCCCCGGGCTCCCCCCCCTCCAGCGCCGCCTGCAGCGCGGCGGCCTCGCGCTGCGCGCGCTGCGCCTCGCTGTCCGCCGCCACCACCACCTCCACGGGGCTCTGCTCTGGGTCGACACCCTCCAGCTGATCCACGTACAGGCAGCGCAGGCTCTTGGGGAAGCCCACCACCAGCCCCCAGCCCACTGCCTTCAGCAGCGTCGACTTGCCCACGCCGTTCCTGCGCGCGCGCGGAAACGCAACGGGGCGGCGGGGTGGGTGGGCGCAACCTGCTGCTGGGACCAGCCCTCCGGCGGTTGCGCCACGCCTCTTTGGACAGCTCCCTGGGTGTACCTCCTGTGCAGCACACCTGCCGACCAGACCGTAGCGCGTCCCAGCGGCCAGCTTCAGGTGGGCGCCCGCCAGCAGTTCGGCGTCCCCTGCGGCGAGCGCCAACCCTCGCAGGTCAACCTCTTGGGTGGGTGCTTCCAGCGTCTCCGCGTGAAAGCGCGACTGCTGGGTGGTCGCTGTGATCGCGGCACACTGCGGGGGATGGGTGGAGGGGGGTAGGAGGGTGTGTTGTGGACGGCACGTTGGGTGAGCAGGCGGCGGCGGCGGCGGCAGGACCGGCGGGGCGGAAGCCGGGTCTCGTCTGCAGCCACCTGGAAGCACGAATCGATGACATGATCCCCGCTCATTCACCATGGCTGAAGGCTGCGCGGAGCCTTGGTGTCGAGCCTCCAAGTCCCGCCCTGCACCGTTCCGCAAGCAGGGCGGGAAACGTTGTTTATGCAAATTCAACCTCCGCTAAGCTTTAGCAACGACGGCGAGGCGCGCAAAGCTAGCGTAGAGGATGCACGGCCAGCATGAATGCAGCCGCCACTCTGCCAGCGATGCAGTGGGCAACTCAAACCTCCCCCCGGGCGCTCCATGGGCGTCTTGAAAGCAGCGCAGCCAACGAAGATAAGCGCAGCCCCGCTACGCAGTGCATGCGTCAGTTCTCCGCGCTCACTCCTAGCTCCACGAGCCGCGGGCCACTGCACCATCGTGTGCGCCACCGCACTGTAACAGGAAGCGTGTTCTAAAGCGGCGGGCGCGATGGGGGCACACAAGCACCACCACCACCACCGCCACCACCGCCGCCTGCTGGCCTATGCCGCCGCCGCCGTGCCCGAGGGCGGCGCCGCGGTCTACCGCAGCACCACAGCGCTGACGCTGTCCTACGGGAAGGACGCCGCGGGCCACCCCTTCCACCTGGTGGCGCTGAAGCAGGCGGGGCTGTACGGTGCGTGGGCGGGCAAGCGTGGCGCGGCGGCTCGCCCCACCGCCGCCGGCGGTCGCGCCTGCCACCTGCACCGCCGCGCCGCGCTGCCTCACTTGCTTGCAGCACCGCGCGTTCCCGTTGCTGTACTGCAGATGAGCCAGAGGAGATAGAGGAGGACGTCAGCGTGAGCTCCGCGGAGCCCTCCCGCCAGGGGAGCACGGCAGACTTTGCCTCCCTGGAGGAGGAAAGCGTGGCGGGGTGAGCCTCACCACTTTGGTTTGTGCGTGTCAACTCGCACAATTGACTTGATACGTTTGTTTGCGCAGCGCTGTCCGCCTCAGCACTGGAACAAGGCATGTACGCTGTAGGCGAAGCCATCCTCACCCGCCCTCCCCCCCCTCACCCCCCCCCCCACACACACCACCACCACCACCACCACCCACCCACACACACACACACCACCACCCCACCCCCCCACCCCCATGCTCAGAGCCAAGTGGAAGGGGAAGAGCAAGAAGAAGAAGAAGGGGAAGCAGGGCGACGACCTTTACGCGCTGCTGGGCCTGCAGCACGAGGTGGGCGGGCGGGCGGGTGGGTGGGCGGGGTGGGTGGGTGGGTGGGTGCCTGTTGAAGCAGAGAGGTGATGCGGGTTTGTGTGAGGAGGAAGGCCGGACGACTGCGGCACCCGCCGCGCCACTGCGGTGGAGCGCAGCCAGGCGCCACGCCTGCCTGCTCCGTGTTGCTTGCTCCTCTCATCCCCAACCCACCCTGCGTCTGCCCCGCGCGCGCCTGCAGCGCTGGACCGCCACAGAGACGCAGCTCAAGGCTGCGTACCGCAAGTCCGCGCTGATGCACCACCCGGACAAGCAGGTGGGTGGGTGGGTGGGCAGGGCGTGCGGGTGAGGGGCACTGGAAGGTTTCCGCCGCTGCTGCCCCCGCCCCCGCCAGCGCCGCCGCCGCTGCCCTTCGTTGCCACGGCGCAATGGCGCTCCCTCCTCGTGGCCAGCTGCTGAGCACTAGCTTCCGACCAGTTTCTGACCAGCTTCCTGCCGGCTTCCCCCTCTGCGCAGGGTGCCCTGGACGAGGAGGGGATGAAGGCAGCGGAGGACAAGTTCAAGCAGGTGCAGGCGGCGTTTGAGACGCTGTCCGACCCGGCCAAGCGCCGCGAGTACGACAGCATCGACGACTTTGACGACTCGCTGCCCACCGAGTGCAACCCCGCAGACTTTTTCAAGGCAAGTGGTGCTGGGCGGGCGCGGGCGCGGGGCGGGGGGGGGGGGGGGGGGCGGGGGCACAACCCCAGCCCACCCAGGAGGCACGTCGGCAGGCAGGGGTGGTCATGGGCGGACCAAGAGGGGAACTGGGGTGTTGAGCTGCGTGCGCGCCCACAGACTGCAGAGGCGGCAGGGTTGGGGTGGCTGAGACGGCACGTGCCCTGGAGATGTGCCCTGGAGATGTGCGCCGCGCATGCAAGCTCCTCGCAGCCATGCTGCGCATGCTGCGCGGCGCCGCCGGCCTTCCGGCACGCCGCTGCCACCGTCTGCAGATCAGTCGCTCAACAACACTGCCGCCCCTCTTGCGTCGTTGCTGCAGGTGTTTGGCGCCGCCTTCCGCCGCAACGCGCGCTGGTCCACTAACCAGCCGGTGCCTGATTTGGGAGACGACGCCACGCCCATGGATTCGGTGAGGCCTGCTTGACCTCCTTGCCCTTGCCCTGCCGGCGCCGTGTGGGAGCTGTCGGTGCAGAGGAGAGAGGGTTGCTGTGCTCAACTGATGCTGTGCAGTGCAGGCGCGCATGCGTTGCTATGTGTGTGTGTGGGTGAGTGAGTGGCCCACTGACCAGCCAGCCGGTGGCCGACCTACCACAGGGGATGTGCAACGCGCGCGTGCATGGGGGGGCCGACCTTGAGAGTATCCACCAAGTGTCTCGCCGTCTCCTCACACCCACTGGTTGCGTCTCTTTGCTGCAGGTCGACGCCTTTTACAACTTTTGGTTCAGCTTCAAGTCGTGGCGGGAGTTCCCTCACCCTGACGAGGAGGACGCTGAGCAGGCAAGCAGCAGCAGCAGCAGCGGCGGCGATGGCAGCGGTGGCAGCGGTGGCAGCAGCCGTTGGCGTCACCGGCGCTGCAGCAGCAGCAGCAGCCAGCAGTGGCGGCAGCAGCTGCCTAGGCATGCTGCGGTGCACTAGCACACACATTCCACAGCCGCCTGCTGCTCATTCCGCCTGCCTCCCACCCCCTCTCCCCCTCCCCCGCGCCCGCTGCAGGCCGAGGGGCGCGACCACCGGCGGTGGATTGAGCGGTTCAACAAGAAGCTGCGGGAAGCTGGCAAGAAGGAGGAGTTTAAGCGCATCCGCGAGTTTGTGGAGGCGGCGGAGAGGCAGGACCCGCGGTGGGTGGGTGGGTTGGGCACAGCGCTCGTGTTGTGGGGAGGCCCCCAACTGAGGGGTCCTTCGGTGTGTTGGCTGCACTGCGCACCCCCCTGCCTGACGCGTGCTGCAAAGGCTCCTCATCAATAAGGCTCTTCTTTGAGGGGCGTGTCAGCTGCCACCTGCTGCTGACCCTGCACTTCAACGTGCCTCCCCCCCCACCGCTGCCACCGGCAGGATACTGCGGCGCAAGGAGGAGGAACGCGCGGAGCGGGAGCGGCGGAAGGCGGAGAAGGAGGCAGAGCGGCAGCGGCAGGTCGAGGAGGAGCAGCGGCGCGCGGAGGAGGCGGCGGCGGCGGCGGCGGCGGCGGAGCTGGCGGCGGCAGAGGCGCGCAAGCAGCGGCAAGTGGAGAAGAAGGCGACGCAGAGGGAGCGCGCGCGGCTGCGGCGGCTGGCCGCCGACGGCGGCGAGGCGGGGCTGCCGGCAGGTGCGCAGTTGGCCCGCAGTGGGCGGGCAGGGGCGTCGCGGTGAGGGTGGGAGCGTTGGAGCCTGGCAGGGCAGAGGAGAAAGGGAGGAGGGCCGCGGCGCCTGCAGCGCATGCCGCTCACGCCGCGCCGTGTTCTGTTCACCGTGCCTTGCCGACAGGCGCCGTGAGCAGCGATCAAGTGGAGGAGCTGTGCAGCGCGCTGAACCTGGAGCAGCTGCAGGTGGGTGGGCGCTGTGCATGCTGAGCCCGGCGCCGCGGGTGCTGCGAGCAGGCTGCAGGGGTGCGCTGTGCATGCTGTGTGTGGGGTGCCATGCCCTACGTGCGCTCCGCACCTTCCACATCCCACCCCAAACACTGAACCTGCCACCACCACCACGCAGGTCCTCTGCGACACGCTCGCGGCTGCCGCCATCAGCGGCGAGGACAAGGCGACGGCGGTGGCCTTGGCGCTGGGGGGCAAGGCGGCGGCGGACGCGGCGGCCAGGCAGAAGGAGCGCGAGTCTGCGGAGCGGGTGGCGGCCAGCCTGCGGGACCAGGCCAAGAAGGAGGTGCAGCAGATCAAGGCCAAGCTCAGCGAGTGGAGCGAGGAGGAGGTGGGTGGGCGGCTGGGCGGGGGGGTGGGTGCGTGGGTGGGCAAGGACGGGCGGGTGGCAGGAGCTCACGCTGGGCAGGCAAGCCGCCTGCCCGCCCGCCCGCCCGCCCGCACGCCCGTCTGCCCACCTGCCTGCCTGCATGCTGCCACGTTTCTCGACCACCAACCAACCGCCCCGCCGCGCCGCGCCGTCGCCGCCGCAGGTGCGGCTGCTGCGCAAGGCCCTGGACAAGTTCCCCACGGGGACGAGCAAGCGGTGGGAGGCGGTGCAGTCGTACGTGCGCACGCGGACGGTGGAGGAGGTGCTGGACATGGTCAAGCACGGGCTGAAAGCGGGTGGGTTGACCAGCCAGCCTGCCCCTGTTTTTCAACGATCCGTGGGTGCTGGGAAAGCGTGCAGGATGGTTTGGGCAGGATGGTCGAGCACGGGCTGGAGGCGGATGGGTGGGTTTTTTTGTGGGACCGGTTTGTGTCTGATGTTTGTGTTTGTTGATGGCCGGTTGTGGGTGCTGGGAAGCGTGCGACCAGTGTTGGGGGGGGGGGACTATCAACCAGGAGGCTCCCCGTTGCGTGCGCTGCCTGCTTTGCTGTCGTATCATGTGCGTCCGCCTGCTGGCGCAAGGGCCGCAGCACGCACGTGGCACGCGACGCGTCCCCCCACTGCCCGTGTCCCTCCCTCCCTTGCCTCCCCTCCCGCCCCGCCCCACCCTGCAGGCAAGTTTGCCGCGACGAACGCCGAGACCTTTGTCGTGGCCAAGAAGCGGCAGGGGAACCTGGCCAACACGGCAGAGGCCGACTCGCGCGCCATGGCCTTCACCGACGTGCAGGCAAGACGATTGTGCATTGCAACAAAAGAAAACCTCGTGGGTGTGTGGCATGTGTCGCACCCGGCGTGGCGGAGGTGCCGCCGCTGGTGTGGCGTGCCTGCGCCTGGCGCGGCTGCACAGACCGCGCCCGCCCGTCCCTCTGCCGCCAACGCCAACCCGCAGCTGCCCTCTCTGCCCCTCACCGCTGCCTCAGGTGAACCTCAAGGGCGAGGCCGCGCAGCTGCTTGAGCCCGGCATGGCGCCGGCGGCCGGCGGCGCAGCACCCGCGGCGGCGCCGGCGGCGGCGGCTGCACCGGCGGCCAGCGCGCCCGCCGCGCCCGCCGCGGCGCCCGCCGCTGCTGCTGCTACTGCCGCTGCTGCTGCGGGCGGCGGCGAGTGGAGCGAGGAGCAGGAGCTTGCTCTTGTGAAGGCCCTCAAGGTGCGTTCCCACTTCCGCCTGGCTTCGTGTCAAGACCGGTGGGCTGCAGCAGACCTCGGCTGGCTGTGCGATGCGCACGCCCTTGTTGCCCTCCCCGCCCGCCTACCACAGCTGTGGCGCAACCCCCCTATTTCGCCACTTCACCCCCCCCCCCCCCCACCCACCCCACCCACCCACCCCACCCACCCACCCCACCCCCCCACCCCCACCCCCCCACCACCCGCACCACACACGCCTGCTGTGAGCAAGGACGTGACTTTGTGTTGTGGTGCACACCCCTGCTTGCACTCCCGGCCACACCTCCCCCCACCCTATCTCCCCCCCCTATTGCCCCCCCCCCCCCCCCCCCCCCCTCAGGCTGTCAACAAGGATGTTGAGGACCGGTGGGGCCAGGTGTCTGCGCTGGTGCCAGGCAAGACCAAGGCGCAGTGCTTCCGTCGCTTCAAAGAGCTCAAGGAGAGCCACAAGGCGGCCAAGGGCAAGGCCTGACGCGGGCCGCGCGCCCCGTGGCGGCGCAGCAGCAGCAGCAGCACACACAGTGGCGGCAGCGGCGGCGGCGGCTGCCGCAGCAGGAGGCTGTATTTGGGGAGCTGCGGCAGACCCACAGGGCGGCCAGGACCCAGGCGGCGGTGCGTGCTCGCCATGCAAGCCCAGACGCGCCGCACCAGCGGCAGGAGGCTTGGGCAACGCAGCAGGCGGGCGGCAAGCGTCTGCGTCGGCGGCACCGCGTCTTGTGCACACTCTTCTGCCATGTGTGTGTCTGCGCTGTTGAAATGCACACGTATGCGTGGCGCTTTTGTTTAATGCAAGCCCGACTCCCGCAGCTCCTGTGGAGAGAACACAGGGCGGCCCGTGGTGTGCCGCATGCATGGGAGGTTGGGCAGGCAGGCATCTGAGGAGGACGAGGCAGCGCCAGCATGGCAGCCGGCGGCAAGCAGGTGGAGGCGTGCCGCGCGCCGCGCAGCGCCGCACGCCGCCTCCTCTGCGCACTGCTGCCGCGCGTTGCCCCACGGGCTTTTGCTGCACCAGTCCCCTGTTAGCAGGCACATCAGCATGCACGCCTGCCTGCCTGCCTGCCTGCCTGCCTGCCTGCCTGCCTGCCTGCCTGCCTGTGCACTGAGGTAAGCTCTGTCAGGTGACTGGTGACGAGGTGTGTTACGAGGATGAATGGGCATTGGGTTGCGCGCCAGGACATACACGGGCGCTGAGAACTGCACGTGTCTGCTTGATTGGCTTGGAATTGGGAAGAATGACGTAAACGCACGACACGGGTGGACGTCGAGGCGGCTGCCTTATTTGGGACGGCGGCAACCGACTGGTGCTGCATGTGTTGCGTGCTGCGTCAGCCCTCTGCACCCGTGGACCCCCCGGCTTGTAGCGGCCCCTGATCACGTTTTCGCTCTTCCCACATCCTTCAAGGTCATCTCACATCCTTGTGGAACCCTCCCGCGCCCCGCTCCCGCCCCCAGTTTAAAATGGCTGCTGCAGCTGCAGTCAAGCAGCAGCTGGAAGACAACTGGAGCAACAGCCGCCAGCACAATGTGTTTCCGCTTGCTCAAATCGATTATATCATGCGCCGCAAACGGGCACAGCAGGGCCTGACGGTAACGCAGGCACCTGCCGCCAGCGGGCGGCGGCGGCGGGGCGCGGGAGGGGACCAGGAGGATGCTGAGCTGGTCCTGCCGCGTTGGGATGTGGAGGTGAGCATACTGTATCTGTAAGCAGGGCTGGAGTTGCTGGATGAAGCGGGGCAGGGTAGCACGAGGGCAGCAGGAGGGCAGCAGGCATGGCAGAACTGTTGATGCCGTGCCCATCATTAACGGACACATCCCCCGCTGTGCGCTGCCCACGATTGCAGCCCAAGGAGCTGAGCAACAGGTTGCTGCGTCAGTTCCATCTGGACAAGACAATTGACGGCAAAGAAGTCCTGCTGCGCTCGGTGTCCCGCAACGACGAGCTGGGCATCGCAGTGTCGCGCAAGGTGTTGGTGGTGGCCGCCGAGGAGGTGCCCGCCTTCTTCGCCAAGCATCACGGCATCCAGGGCCAGGGCTGGAACTCCCCTGCCCGCCTGTTCCACCACGTGCGTGCTCAATGGTGGTGGTGCAGACTGCAGCATTGCGCCTGTGCGAGGCAGCCGATTGTACAGCCTGTCGCGGCCGCCACCGGCTGCCTCCGCTCCCCGCACTCTACACCTCTGTGCTCCCTTTCCACCCGCTGCTGCGCAGCTGCACCACGCCGTGCCCACCCAGCTGATGCCTGCACCAGGCGGCCAGCCGCGCCTGGTCCACGGTGCTGAAGGGTTCACCGTGGAGACCGCCAAGGCGTGGTGCACCGAGTGCCCCGTGCGTGCCGACATGGCCGCCAAGAAGCCTGCTGAGAAGCGCGTCGTGCACCCCATTGTGGCCATCATGACCCTGATGCACCTGGCGGTCAGTTCAGCTGCAGGGTTGCAGCGCCTGGAAACTGCTGTGAAGCTGGTGTGAAGCTGCGATGAAGCTGCAGGGATGTGCTGCCCACCACTGTCACACCCAACCACCTCTTCTATACCTGCATGCTCCCACCCACAGGCCGATTTGATCGACCTAGGAGCAGGGCGTGACGAGCGCTACCGCTACGTGCTGGTGGTGATCGACGTCTTCAGCCGCTATTGCTGGCTTTACCCGCTGGCCTCCAAGACGACCATTGGCGTGGCACGGCATGTGAGCTGCCAACACTTGCTGCCAGCGCTTCCTCCCAGCGCTTGCTGCCAGTTTTTGCTGCAAGCACTTGCTGTCATTGATTGGTGCCAACGCTAATTGGCATCGCTACCGGCCAGCGCTGCCGACCAGCGACCAGCCGCTTCGCTTGCTTCATGCCTCGTCTTGCGCTCTCTTTCACTCTGCCCCACCCCACCCCCACCCCCACGCACCCCTGTCGTTCCCTTGCAGCTCTACTTTCAATTCATGCGAACGCAGGTGCCTGCCAAGCTACAGACCGACAACGGCCTGGAGTTCTGCGGCAAGGAGGTCAAAGAGCTGTGCGAGCTGTTCAACGTGCGGCACGCCAAGAGCATGCCCGGCCATCCTGAAACCAACGGTTGCGTGGAGCGTAAGAACCGCGAGCTCAAGAACAAGGTAGGAGCCGGGCAATGTGCGAAGAGGAATCTGGTGTGCTGCTGCTGTTGTTGTTGCTGCTGGTGGCGTTGAGGTGGTCGGAGGTGGTCGTGTGTGGCAGCGGTATGGCTGATGCAGCGGCAGTGCTGCAGGTCCAGCCCACAGCTCTCTCTCTCTGACCGCTGTGTGCACATCCCCTACCCGTCCCTCGTCAGATTCGTGCGCTGCTGATGGCTTGCCCGCTGTTCGAGTGAGTACAGAAAGCTCGTGCTGCTGCCCCTGCTGCCCCTCCTGTCCAGTGCTGCTGTGCTGTGGTTCCTGTTTCCACGCTGCAGCTTCTGCTGCTGCCCCACCTGTCCAGTGTTGTTGTGCCTGCGTGCATTGCAGCTCGTGCTGCTACCCCTCCTGTCCAGTGCTGCTGCAGCGTGGAAACAGGAACCACAGCACAGCAGCACTGGACAGGAGGGGCAGCAGGGGCAGCAGCACGAGCTTTCTGTACTCACTCGAACAGCGGGCAAGCCATCAGCAGCGCACGAATCTGACGAGGGACGGGTAGGGGATGTGCACACAGCGGTCAGAGAGAGAGAGCTGTGGGCTGGACCTGCAGCACTGCCGCTGCATCAGCCATACCGCTGCCACACACGACCACCTCCGACCACCTCAACGCCACCAGCAGCAACAACAACAGCAGCAGCACACCAGATTCCTCTTCGCACATTGCCCGGCTCCTACCTTGTTCTTGAGCTCGCGGTTCTTACGCTCCACGCAACCGTTGGTTTCAGGATGGCCGGGCATGCTCTTGGCGTGCCGCACGTTGAACAGCTCGCACAGCTCTTTGACCTCCTTGCCGCAGAACTCCAGGCCGTTGTCGGTCTGTAGCTTGGCAGGCACCTGCGTTCGCATGAATTGAAAGTAGAGCTGCAAGGGAACGACAGGGGTGCGTGGGGGTGGGGGTGGGGTGGGGCAGAGTGAAAGAGAGCGCAAGACGAGGCATGAAGCAAGCGAAGCGGCTGGTCGCTGGTCGGCAGCGCTGGCCGGTAGCGATGCCAATTAGCGTTGGCACCAATCAATGACAGCAAGTGCTTGCAGCAAAAACTGGCAGCAAGCGCTGGGAGGAAGCGCTGGCAGCAAGTGTTGGCAGCTCACATGCCGTGCCACGCCAATGGTCGTCTTGGAGGCCAGCGGGTAAAGCCAGCAATAGCGGCTGAAGACGTCGATCACCACCAGCACGTAGCGGTAGCGCTCGTCACGCCCTGCTCCTAGGTCGATCAAATCGGCCTGTGGGTGGGAGCATGCAGGTATAGAAGAGGTGGTTGGGTGTGACAGTGGTGGGCAGCACATCCCTGCAGCTTCATCGCAGCTTCACACCAGCTTCACAGCAGTTTCCAGGCGCTGCAACCCTGCAGCTGAACTGACCGCCAGGTGCATCAGGGTCATGATGGCCACAATGGGGTGCACGACGCGCTTCTCAGCAGGCTTCTTGGCGGCCATGTCGGCACGCACGGGGCACTCGGTGCACCACGCCTTGGCGGTCTCCACGGTGAACCCTTCAGCACCGTGGACCAGGCGCGGCTGGCCGCCTGGTGCAGGCATCAGCTGGGTGGGCACGGCGTGGTGCAGCTGCGCAGCAGCGGGTGGAAAGGGAGCACAGAGGTGTAGAGTGCGGGGAGCGGAGGCAGCCGGTGGCGGCCGCGACAGGCTGTACAATCGGCTGCCTCGCACAGGCGCAATGCTGCAGTCTGCACCACCACCATTGAGCACGCACGTGGTGGAACAGGCGGGCAGGGGAGTTCCAGCCCTGGCCCTGGATGCCGTGATGCTTGGCGAAGAAGGCGGGCACCTCCTCGGCGGCCACCACCAACACCTTGCGCGACACTGCGATGCCCAGCTCGTCGTTGCGGGACACCGAGCGCAGCAGGACTTCTTTGCCGTCAATTGTCTTGTCCAGATGGAACTGACGCAGCAACCTGTTGCTCAGCTCCTTGGGCTGCAATCGTGGGCAGCGCACAGCGGGGGATGTGTCCGTTAATGATGGGCACGGCATCAACAGTTCTGCCATGCCTGCTGCCCTCCTGCTGCCCTCGTGCTACCCTGCCCCGCTTCATCCAGCAACTCCAGCCCTGCTTACAGATACAGTATGCTCACCTCCACATCCCAACGCGGCAGGACCAGCTCAGCATCCTCCTGGTCCCCTCCCGCGCCCCGCCGCCGCCGCCCGCTGGCGGCAGGTGCCTGCGTTACCGTCAGGCCCTGCTGTGCCCGTTTGCGGCGCATGATATAATCGATTTGAGCAAGCGGAAACACATTGTGCTGGCGGCTGTTGCTCCAGTTGTCTTCCAGCTGCTGCTTGACTGCAGCTGCAGCAGCCATTTTAAACTGGGGGCGGGAGCGGGGCGCGGGAGGGTTCCACAAGGATGTGAGATGACCTTGAAGGATGTGGGAAGAGCGAAAACGTGATCAGGGGCCGCTACAAGCCGGGGGGTCCACGGGTGCAGAGGGCTGACGCAGCACGCAACACATGCATGAATGAAGCCTGCAGATGGCAGGAGCAGCTGTGCCTCCTGTTACATTGCAAGGTCGCTGGAGTGCCGAAGGCGGCCGCCGCCACGGCTCACTCGCCCTCTGCGCTGTCCCCGCGCCGTCACCGCCGTCGGCGGACGCTCCCACCCGCTGCAGCCGACCGCCGGACAGCCGACTGCAGCCTGGACTCTGAAGCACCCCCCCAGAGCCGGGCTGAACGGGTTTGAGCACTCTGACGTTCGCCATGCCTGCATGTTGCAGTTCAATGCCTGTATGGACCGCGACAGCAGCGGCGCGGCAGGGCTGGCTCGCGCAGCGCTGGTTGGCCCCTATTGTCCGCCCATCTCCTGCACCTGCGTCTGACGAGGCGCAGCGAGCGTCGAGTTACAGAGTGTCAAGTGCGGCAGCAAAGAATGAACAAGGGAGATGGCCAGGCGACGGGAAGGGACAGCACAGCACACAGACCGAGAAACAGGTGTGGAAACGTGCAAAGGCAGCAGCAGCACCGGCGCGGTCACCACATCCGGCCGTGCCGTGGACACAGGCGTGCGCAGCGCCGCCAGCCCAGCCGGCTGCCGCACGAGGGCCCGGCAGCTGCTCAGTAGCCGCCCTGCAGGTCCCGCATGAAGCTCTGCGCCATGCGTGACAGCTTGGCGCCCGCCTGGCTGGCAACCTTCAGCGGGGGGGTGGGGCAGGAGGAGGGTGGGGCGGCGGCGGGGCAGCCAGGTCTAGCAGGCCGCGCCGGCGGTGGCGCTCTCGACTGCAGGTGGCGCTGCACGCAACTCTGCCGCCGCTGGGCCCACCCAACGCAGCCGCAGCAGCATTCAGGGCCTCTGCCTGCTTGATGATTTGAAACAAGCATGCGCACCATCTGCTTGCTCCTGCTGCTGCTGCGCCGGCACCCACCTGCTTGATGCTGTCCATGTCTTGGCGCGCCGTGATGCTGACCTTGCTGATCTGCAAACGCAGCACCGGGGAGGATGCAGGGGCAGGCAGGTTGGTGGGGCAGATTGTGGCCGAGGGCGGGCGGGCGTGATCGTCAGCGCTGCACCTGACGCAGCAGCAAGGACACAACAGCTTGCGCAGCAGCATCGTACGCACTTCTCACAGCCTGCACCGCACCTCCCATGCAATCCAGCAGGCCCCCTGCACTCACCAGGTCGCTGGCAGACATGTCCATGTCGCCGCCGCCGCCGCCGCTGCTGCTGCCGCCGGGGCCGCGCCGCTGCTCGCGCCCAAAGTAGGCGTCAGACGAGATGGCACCGGCGCCCTGTGGACCGGACCAAACACAAATGTGCGAGCGTCACGTCAAGGCAGAGGCGCAGGCAGGCAGCAGGAGGCGCACGCAGGCAGGCCAGAGCGACAGCCGTGCAGCCTGCGACCTTCGCTGCAGCTGTCGCCGCCGCCGCTGCCACCCGCACCCTTGCACACCGCCGGTGCGCTGCAGCCCTCCAACAAACTCGCCCCTCTCGCCCCTCTCGCCCTGCCGCCCCGCCCCGCGCCCCTTACCCAACCCCCAACCCAACCCACCTGGAACTGGCTCAGCCGCTGCTGCTTCTCGTACTCGCTCTCCGCGTTGTCCCGCCCGTGGAAGGCCGAGGAAGAAATGGACTTGGCGTTGCCAAACCGCTGCGGGAGGTGAGAACGGTGGGGTGGGGTGGGGAGCGAATGGCCTTGGTCAGGTCGAGGCAGGCAGGCGACCGAAAGGCCTCGGCAAGCGCAGAGGAGCCGGCGTGGCGCCCCTCACAGCACTTCCCATCCCGGTACTGCCTGCGCTGCCTGCGATGGCACGTCCCGCAGCTGGCCCACTGTCTCCTGCGCCCTTGCACCCACCTGCTGCGCCGCGCCGGGGCCCTCCTCCTGCTTTTTGGGCGGCGGCGCGCCGCTGCCGTAGCCGCCACCGTAGCCGCCACCGCGCGGGACGCCGCTGCCCATCGACGACTGCTTGTCTGCAGGGGTGGAAGAAATGAGGCACATGCAGGAGAGGCAGGTGAGCTGCGCTGCTGCAACGCGTGTACTGCACACAGCGGGAACATACAAACACAGCATGCCAGCTGTCCTCCATCCAGCAAGCGGTGCACCCACCCAGCGAGCGAGCGCTGCCCATCGGGTTTGAGAAGAAGTCGTCGCCAGCCTGCGTGGAGAGGGAGCGGCACAACGACAGCCGTTAACAAACAGAACGGGGTGCATGCAAAGAGACAAACAAACGGAAAGGCACTGGTTGACGAAATAGCAGCAGGCTTCGCGTGAAATACAGCCTTTCCATCATGCAAGAACCCTTGCTGCAGTCCGTCTGGCAGCACCGGCGCAGCGCACCAACTCTTGCCTGGCAGCCCCCCCCACGGTGCACCAACCCTCACGTTCAGCGTCAGGTGGCCGTCCTTGCCGCGCGCAACCGCAGCAGGCTTCTTCTCCTCGAGTGCATCCATGGTGAAGCGAGAGGAGGCGGGGGCGGCGGGCGCGCCGGGCTCGGCCTGCGGCGCAGCAGGGACGTCATGGCGTGGGGGCGCAGCAGGCGTGCATGGGCAAACCGCTGCCGCTGCTGCATCAGTGCGGGAGTGTCCCTGGTACGCTGCCGCCACATTGCTGACCCATGTGGCTGCCGGCAAACAAGCTGCCAACATCACCCTGCTCTTCCCACAGCCCCTCGCACTCTGCACTCTCTGCACGGCCTCGCTTACACTGCCGTCACACTGTTGCTCTTCGCGTAGCCTTCCCCGATCCAGTACACCCGCCCCCGCCAACCCCCACGCCCCCGCCCCGCGCACTGCTGGCGTCGCTGCCTCTGGCACCGGCTCCGGCTCCTCCTGCGGCGCCTGCTCAAACAGCGAGTCATCCACCTTTGTCACCATCTTCTTGACGCCCAGGCCGGTGCCCTTGCCGGCGCCGGGCTTGCGTGAGGCCAGCAGGCGGCCCTTGGCCGCAGGCGCGCGCGGCGCGCTGGCTGCTGCGGGCACCGCCGGCGCGGCAGGCGCCGCCGGAGCTGCCGCCGCTGCTGCTGTCGCCGCTGCAGCGCCATTGCTGGCTGCTGCCACGGGCGCGGGCGGGATGCTGCCCCACATCTGCTGCGGCGACGCGGTCGGCGATCCGGGCTCGGCACCCAGCTTGGCTGCGTCCTTCTCCAGCTGCTTACGGTACAGCTGCGCTGCGCGGGAGGTGTACTTGGCCTCGATCTTGTCGCTGCCAACCTGTTGGCAGGACAAGGTGGGCGGGCAGGGGGGGAAGACGAGCGGTGACGCACTGCAGCAAGGCGCAGAGCACGGGGCGGCCGCAGCGAGCGCACGCACCGTGCCAGTGCTGCAGCCACGCATCAGTGCAGCAGCAGCATGCGCTTGGCGCGGCAAATGCCACCGCAGCAGCCACCGACCAAACGGCCCTGCACGGGCGCCAGAAACACAGGCGCCAGCCCGTACCTCATCCCAGCCATGCTGCTTGAAGAAGGTGCGCCCGCGCTGGTTGCCGCCCACTGCCATCAGCCGCAGCTGGTCTTCGCTCCAGGTGTCCAGGGTGGTGGACCTGCAGCGCCGAAGCGTAAACACAATAACACGGCGGCAGTCTGCGGTGAGCGGTAGCGCCGGCGGGGCAGCGGAGCAACCGCAGAGCGGCCATGCACGATCCGGTGCTCCTGAACCGCCCTGCATGTCGCCTGCTCACGATCCGTTGATCAGGCAGCTGTGAGGAAATGGCCAAGGGCGGCCACAAGCCCAGGGCGCACCTCACAAACGACAGGTGCACGCCCAGGCTGCGGTGGATGCCCGCGCACGACAGGCAGATGAAGACGCCATAGGGCACAGACGCCCAGGTGGGGTTCTTGGCAGGGCAGTCGAAGCAGACCTGCGGGCAGGCAGGCGGCCAGGGGGCGGGGACGAGCGCGCAGGCCTTCACGAGGGGCAGCAGCACTGGGGCCGCGACAGCAAGCGTCGTCGCCGACTGCGATTGCATCGAAGATGGGCCCCGGCAGCAGACCGGCGATCTCCGCCTCGAGGCCGTCGTCGCGACGGCTGGCGGGCGCGAGGGGTGGTTGCGCGCCCACGCTGCGCTGCGGGCTGCGGCAAGCTGCCCAGAGCCTCCAGGCATCGGGGCGGGCGCAGCCAGGCCAGGGGGGGGCGCCGTGAGCACGCACCTTGTTTTCCGGCTTGCTGCGCAGCCGCTTGAAGAGGGAGTCGCGCTCCAGCAGCGCCATCGTGACTGACTGTTACTGGGGCTGCAGATAGACGCAACAGGGCCCCGAAGAGAGGGGGGCCGGGGAATGAGGCGCACAGCAGGCAGCAGACTCCCTCCATTCTGCGCAGACTCCCTCCACTCTGCTTGACGCGTACTGTAAACCCCCGGCATCGACCCAGCCCCCCCGTGGATCGCTCCTGAAGCAGTCGGCAGCGCCTGCGAGACCGGGCCCAGCAACTCGAGCAGGCTCTCGCCTCCGCAAGGCGCCATGGCTGCAGAAACACTTGTCCAGGAGCTGGTGGCGGGCACGAACAAGCCCTACCATGTGCAGGTCAGGCGGCAGCGAGGGGCAGCACTGGCGTGCCTGTCGCCGCCTTGCGCCGGCTGCCTCTGCTCGAGCTCGCCGCCGCCGCCCCACTCTCCCGTCGCTCCTGCTCGTGCCACAGGGCGTGGCTGATATGCTTGCCACCAAGGGTGTGAAGAAGCCCACGGCAGAGAAGGCACTCGAGGCGCTGGCCGCAGCCGGCAAGCTGGTGAGGCGCGGGAGGTGGGTGCTGCAGCTCTGCCGGCGGTGCACTCGCGTCGCCGCCCGTCGGCGCACAGGCAGCAGGCCCTGCAATGTTGAGTCGCCCACGAGTCTAAGACTTCTCTCACACCCGATACGCTCCCCCCTGTGCGTGCCCCTCCCCCCAGGTGCGAAAGGAGTATGGCAAAAGCAAGATCTACTGGCCCTCCCAGGAAGGGCGGGCGGCGCTGACGCCAGAGGAGTCGGCGGCTAAGCAGGCGCGCGCCAGCGGCGCCCGGCACAGCAGTCGTCGTGTTGCAGCAGCACTGTACCGTGTGGCGCAGCAGCTTTGATGTCAACAGCAGCCCCTGAGGGGTCCCCTGCGGTCGAGTCGCAGGGCAGCGTCTGCCTGGCGCCGGGGCGGGGCCGGGGCGGGCCCCAGGGAGGGGAAGAGGGCTAAGCCGTGATGCTCCATACTGACGCCAGACACTGCTGTTGCATTGCAGGCACGCATCAAGGAACTGCAGGACGAGCTGCGGGGGGTGGAGGAGCAGGTGGTGGCGCAGCGGCGCGGTGCGCTCGAGGGGCGCTGCCTGGGCGTGAGGCTGGTGTGGCTGGCTGCGGCGGCTGACGTGGCAGGAGGGCAGGCACAGCATGCCGACACTGACCTCATCCGGACCTTCTGCCCCTCTCACGCCCCATGCTGCCTGCCTGCCCCACCCTCTCCCGACCTGCAGAGCTGGCCGCCTCCAACTCCTCCCACACAGATGAGCAGGTACAGGGGAGGGGCACACGCAGCAGCAAAGGCCATGTGTTGCCCTGCACTCGCACGCTGCGTTCCTGCCGCCGCGCTGCGTTCCTGCCGCCGCCTCCCGCGCCGGCCCCCGTGCTGCGCACGACCGGTGTTCTCACCCAACTCGTCTCCCTTCTCACTTGCCTGCGCAGATGCAAGACAGCGCGGCGGAGGCGCAGCAGAAGCAGGCGGCAAATGCGACAAAGCTGGCGGGCCTGCGCAGCGGCGCTCGTTTGATATCGGCGGCAGACGTGGCGGCGGTGGAGAAGGTGCGGCACGGTCGAGGCACGGCCCCGCCGCCGCCGCCAGTCTCGCTGCGCTGAGTGCCCCTCCTTCCGTGCAGGCCGCTACCCGCCATCTCACTTATGTCGCCACCCCCGTCCATGCAGGCATGCAAAACAATGGTGGAGTTATGGGGCCGCCACCGCCGCGACTTCCGCAGCCTGTGGAACAACGTGTCAGAGGGGCTGAGCGGCAAGGAGGTGCGCGGGGGTGGGCGGGCGGGCGGGGGGGTGTTGGCGGCACCTTGAGCGAGGCGTGGGGAGTTGGGTTGACCGACACGCCAGCTGTACCTGCGCCGGGGGGCTGTAGCAGCAGGGCTGAGCGGCACGGAGTGGGGGGGGTGCCTGCCGGAAGGGCAGCGGGGAGCAGGGGGTGCCAGCTGGCTCTGCAAGGCTGCTGCGTCGGCGACGGAGTGCCGCCACCCGGGGGGGCGAAGCGCTGCTGCAGCCGGCAGCGAAGAGCAGGCCCCTGCAGCCCCCCCCTTACTTGCTGCCCTCTACCCGCACAAACCCACGGTGCAGGAGGCCCTGTTCGAGGAGATGGGCGTGGACAGCGACAAGATGGTGGGGGCAGGTGGGTGACGCCGGGTGGGGCGAGGGCAGGGGATGGGGGGTGGGGCACGGCCATGCGTCGCGACTCGCCTGTTTCTATTAAAAATGCTGTAGTTATAATGCCGCACCCCCTCCTTCCCCTCCCACTGTTGCGCAGATTTCGAGGGCGCCAAGGCGCTCAGCCAGCCAGTCAGCAAGGGTGCTAAGCCGGTGGGCCAGCCAGGGAAGAAGGCGCGGCGCTGACGCTGCAGCGGCCGCCAGCAGCAGCACCTCTCGCAGCGGCCCCGAGGCAGGAACACACCTCGGCGACGGCCCTTGCGGCAAGGGACCGCTCAGAGGCCCCACTGGCGTTGCTGCCACCCAAGCCTGCCCAGCCTGCCCAGCCTGCCTTGTCTAGCGCACACTGACCCACACCCCGCCCGCCCTGACCGACTGACCCACACGTGTGTACACTGCAAACCCTTGTGACCTCCACCTGCTTCCCTTCGATTCATCGCTGCCTGACGCCCGCTAGCTTCTCCCGCTTTGCTGCTCAACATTGCTTGCCTCCCTTCTTCGGCAACACGCCCTGCCATGCACACGTTCTGTGGCCATCAAACCACATGCCACAGTCCCCAAGGCCTCTCCTATGTGGCTGCTTCCCACCTCTGTGCCCTCCTGGTCATCACAACCGACAGCTCCCACTGTGGGATGGATGGACGCTCCAGCGCACGCCAGCAGGGGGCGTTGTATGCAGTGCCTGGCTGAGGGTTGCCAGGGTGAGAGTGATGTGTTTACGATTGGCATACTGATGTGGCGCCGAGGCTGCTGGGCAGGGGCCAGCAGTCCAGGAGCACGACGTGCCTGAGCTCGCACGGCGCCCCCGCCGCTGTGGTGCTCCTCGTGCTTGCACACACCGAAAGCTGCAGGTAGGCGGGAGGGAGCTGGGTGCAGGGCTGAAAGCGAGGCCTCAAACGCAGTGCGTGCAAGGCGCCGCGGGTCACGCCCTGAACCCAACAGCCACACTAACGGGCAGCGGAGCCGCTGCAGGCATTTGGCTGCCGCAAGGGCAGCCTGCTGCACCGGAAAGCGCAGAGCAGCGCACTCAATTGAGCACTCAGTTGAGCAACCCGACGACCAAATGCAAGATTTGACCAACGCGACAACTGCACCGCCTCAGCACATGCCTGTCCGCCTGCAGCCCGCCCCCGCCCGCCTCCCCACCTGCTCACCCCCCTGCCTGGCTAAACAGCGCACCCACAGCGCAGGGGCAGCAGTCGCAGTCATTTGGCTGCTGGAAGGGCAGCTTGCTGCATCGGCATGTGCGAAGAAAACCAGTTACTGTTTAAAAATGCAGCCAAAGTGTGAAACAGAGTGCAACACATGCTGCACGTGCAGAAATGCTGGGGCGCAGGCAAGCAAGGAAAGCAAGAAAAGTAGAGAGGCAAACAAGGAAACAGGGGGAGCGCAGGCGGAGCAGGGAGGGGGGGGGGGGGGGGGGGGGGGGGGGGGGGGGGCAGCAAGCACGGCGCAGCGTCACGCAAGGAAGGGCAGGAAGGAGTCCTGGCTGGCGTGGTGGCCGCCGTCGCTGCCCCACAGCAGGTGCGTGGAGCCGGGGCAGGCACGGATGACCCTTCCCAACGCTTCCGAGCACAAGCGGTTGCTGCCACCCAGGTCGTCCATGCAGCGGCGCCACTCAAGCGGCGGTGGCTCCTCGTCTCCTGCTGCCGCCGCTTCCGCCGCTGTCGCGTCGCTGGCCTCCTCTTCGCCTGATGCCTCGCCCTCGCTTGCTGCGTCTGTCGGGCCGCCTGCGGGAGAAAACGCACGTGTGAAAAAACGAAGAATACGCCCGTGGGCGTGGATTAAGAACGCACATGTGCTGCTGGTGCGTGTGCAGCGGAGCATGCCATGCCTGCGCTGCGGCATGCCGGCGCTCTCTCGACACGTGCCCGCGCGCAGGAAAGACACGGGCTCCATGCAGCACATGCGCTGCCTGCAGACACCAGCGCTCACCACGCGCCCTGCAGCAAATGCGTTCCGTGCTGAGACGCACCACCCCACCGGCACGTGCCCTCCCGGCAGGCACCCACCCTGGAAGCGCAGCATGGCTTTGAACGCCGCCAGCACCTCGCCGCTGAGGGGCCCGCTGAGGTGCGCCGACAGCGCCTGGGTGAATCGAGGGTCGGAGGCGGGCCAGCCTGAGGGTCCCAAATCCAGGCCAGGAGCCTGGGGCAGCAGAGGGCGGGGCGGGGTGGGGGCAGCGGGCAGGGTGTTCGCTCGACTTGCAGACGGGAGGTGGGGGTGAGTTCCGCATCAGGCCTGGGTATGATAGTGCGCCTGCAGCTGCTGGTGCTGGCCCCACCTCGAACAAGGCCCGCATGGCGGCGATGGCAGCCGCCTGGTACCGCTCTGCGCCCCTCTCCACCGCCTCCAACAGCCGCTGCAGCACCAGGCGGCCGTGGGTGGGGAAGAGAGCGGCAGCCAGCGCCTGCAGGAGATGCAGCGCAGGGAGGTGGATGGACGTCAGGCACTGCCTGCAGGCACGTCTCAAGGCGGAGCGTGTTGCCAGGCTGGGCGCAGCGCTGCTGCCCGGCAGGGCAGAGCCGCTGCTGCCAAGCAGGGACGCTGTGCTGGGCAACGCGCAGCGCGGCGCGCCCCCGTCCGCCCTGCGCTGCACGCCCCCGTCAGCGCCCCCCCTCTCACCGTGCAGAGCGGCGGCAGCCACTGCTGCGGCGCCTCGGCCGCACCCGCCATGCCCGCCAGCGCCGCCAGGGCAGCGCACAGGTCGTGCCAGCCCAGCGCAGCGCACGCTCTAGCGGTCGAGTCAAGGTAGTCTTCGATCACTCCTTCAGGCCCGACCTCACTGAGGTGCACCACCAGCCAGGGGAGGGCAGCACCCAAGGAGATGGCTAGCCCCGCCCGCAGGTCCCCTAGCACCGCCTCTATGGGGAGGGCCGCGCCGCCGCCGCCGTCGGCCCCCGGCAGCAGCAGCCCATCCGCCAGAGCCAGGCAAGAGAAGAGGTCGGCCCCGGCGCTGCCGCTGCCCTCGGCTGCAGCCGCGGCCTGCCCGCCCACCCCGGCCCCGCCGCTGGCGCCGTCGCTGCGTGCAACCTGCTCGGCTATCGCGCCCAGGACCTCCAGAGCAAGCAGCTCGGTCTCCGGCTGGAACAGAGCTTTGACCACGAGCTGAGGCAGGGCCAGCCAGGGCCCAAGCCACTGCTCCTCCTCCTCTTCTGCCTCCGCCTCGCCGCCGGCGCCTGGCTGCCCGCCCAGCAGGCCCTGCGGCAGAACCCGGGGGGGGGGGGGGGGGGGGCCGCGCACGAGGAGGGAGTGTTTGTGGGGGGATGGGGTTCACGGGGCGGCGGGCATGGCAGGCTGGCGGCGACATTGGGCAGCGTGCAAGCCAGCACAGCACCGCACGGAGGACTGGCACCAGAATCGTGCGTCAAGCGCATCCACCCACCTGTCCGACAGGCCACAGCGCCTGCTCGAGCGGCACGCTGCCGTCGGCGCCGGCGCCGCCTTCGCCGCCGCCGCCGTTGCCGCCGCGGCCCGCCGCTGCGTCTGCCGCTGCCGCCTCTGCCGCCTCTGCCGCGTCCTCCTCCGGCAGCGGCAGCATGGCCAGCATGGTGGCGTGTACCACCGGATCGTTCAAGTCAACCGCCGCCAGCAGCTGCAGCAGGACGACGAACAGTTGTGTCTCTCTGGGGGAATCTCCTTGGCAGCAAGCTCTGCCTGGCAGTGGCAGCACGGCGCACCACCATCGCGTTGCGCCCTACCGCCGCGTCACCAGCTGCCGAGTGCCTTTGTGCCCTGGCCTCCCCACACCTACCTGCAGCATCAGGTGCATCGCCAGCTCCACCACCCGCACCACGCTGCTGTTCAGCAGCGCCACGCACGCCAGCAGAAGCTGGGGGTACAGCAGCGCCTTTGGCGGCTCTGCGAGCAGCCCCGCCAGCAGGGCGCGCAGCGAGCACAGCACCTCCACCGCCGTGTCCAGCGGGCTGGTGTCGCTGCCGCCGCGCTGCGCCCCAGGGGCCAGGCACTGCGGGGACAAGGGAGAACGACACACGAGGTGGAGGGACACGTCGCTGGGCAGGGTAGCCGGCAGAGCAGAGGCGGCAGCAGGCAGCAGCAGCGGGCGTGTTCAGCGCGCCGCAGGGACTACTCTGTGCCCCCCCCCCCCCAGCTGCAGCCAGCTCTCCCCACCTTGTGCAGCGCCGCCAGCATGGCAGACGCTGACTGTGCGCCCAGCACGGGGCGCAGCGCGCAGAACGACTGGTGGGAGCGGGAGGCGGCGTGGCGGGCGCGCGCGCCGCACGTCCAGCGCAGCGCCTCGGCGCACCACTGGTCCCTCAGGTCCGGGTCGTACACAAAGCAGGCAGCCACTGCAGTACAGCGTGGGAGGAAGGCAGTACAACGAGTGCATCAGAGGGGAAGGCGGAGAAAGCACGTTCAACAGCGATGCGTGAGCAATCTCAGAAGGGGGGGAACTACCGTCCGCCCTCCATTTCATGCGCACCACCGCAGCCGCCCTGCCGTGCCCCGGCTGGTGCCCCACCTGTCTGCACAAACACGGCCACCGCTCCGGCGCTGGGCACCAGGGGCACCGCCAGCGACGGCTGCTCGCGGGGCCACAGCCGCTGGCCCAGGCGGGACTGCAGCTGCGACACCACCTCTGCCACCTCAGCGCACTCTGGGGCGGGGGCGCCGGTGCTCTGCAGCAGGGTGGGCTTGAATAGGCTACAGCTGGCACGCGGCACACGCCTCCGCTCTGCTACACAATAGCCAAGCCACACAACAGCCAAGCCAGGCGCGTGCTGTGCTATGCCATGCTGCGCTGTGCCAGCCTCACCTGCGCCGCCTCTAAGTGCTTCAGGGACAGCGAGTACAGGAGGTAGACCAGCAGCTGCTGGCTGTCGCGCCGCACGACCGGGTTGGGGCTGTCGGCGCACAGCAGGCAGATGTGGAGCAGCTGCGGAGAAGTTGGGGAGGCGGGGAGAGAGGCGTGGTGAACACAGACGGCCTGTGCAGATGGGGCTGCCGGCGCACAGCAGGCAGATGTGGAGCAGCTGCACAGGAGAGGGGGAGGCCAAGGAGGAGTGGCGGGGAACACAGGAAGCGCGTCCGGCAGCAGCGGGCGACTGCCAGCCTCACCACGTTACTGCAACAGCGCCCCCCCCCCCCCCCCCTTCTTCCCCGGTCTCAGCCGTTCCGGGCCCTACAAACAGGTGTAACACAGTACAGTACAGTACAGTACAGCACAGTACAGTACAGGCAACCTCCACCCCACACCTGCGGGAGGTGCGGCCTGAACTCCTCGTCGTGCTCGTACGCCACCTCTGACAGCAGGCTCAGCGCCATCTCTGGCCGCCTCAGCGGCAGCCTGCAGGCGGCCGAGCATGCGAGCTGGTAAGCAGTTGGCGGCAGCGCACGCCGGCGGCGATGGGGGCGTGTCTGGTGTCTCAATCAGGGGCAGGGAGAGGCTCATGCTGATGCAAACCTCTGCGCACAGCCAAGCTGCGGCTGCCCCCCCCCCTTGCGCACCGGAAGACGCCCGAGTCTGCGCCGCCGCCGCCGTGCCGCCGGCTCATGCTGCTCTGCCTGCTGCCCTCCGCAATGGACAGGCCGCTGCCGGAGCCGCCGCCGCTCAGCAGCGCACCGCTGCCGCCGCCAGCTGCCGCTGCACCGCCATACCCCGCGTCGCTGGCACCGCCGCCGCCCCCCTCGGACCAGACCGAGTGCGAGTGGGACGACTTGAACAGCAGGTCGGTCAGGCCGCCGCCGCCGCGCCGCGCCCCAAAGCTGACCTGCTTCCCAAACGCGCTGCCCGCGGCGCTGCCGGGGGTGCCCGGCCGCGACCCGCCGGCGTCGCTGCCCGGCGCGGCGGAGGCGCCGCCGGCGGACACGCGGTGCAGCGCGGGCAGCTGGGGGTGCAGCATCGACGATTTGGAGCGCTTGTGGTGGTACTCCAGAATCTGCATGACGGGTGGAAGGAGGGGGGGGGGATACACGCGATCAGTGGCGAACGCAGGTGCACGCCTCGTGGCAGCTGTTGGACGAGGCGGCATTACTGCTGGCATGTAAGAGAGCAGTGCCCCGGCATGCAGCGCGCGCACCCCAGCCACAAGCCCCCCCCCCCTGCATGTCACCCACCCGTGGCGTGCCGTCGGGGCTTGACACAGCGTACGGCGAGCCCCCCTCATCCACCACCTCTGGTTGGTCGATCAGCAGCGCCACCTCGTGCACCAGGTGCCCGATGGTCTGCTTGGCCGCCACGCGGGACAGGTAGAGCACCGCCTGTGCCGACGGGACGGGGCGAGGGCGAGGGCGAAAGGGCGGAGGGGTTGTGCTGGGCAAGGCATCGCCGACTCCCGTGCAGGGTTGCACCTTGCCTGCAGCCTCCCGTCCTGCCACGCCCTGCGCCTCAATAACATGCTGCAATCGTCGCAAGTCTTCAAGCTCACAGGCAAGCAGCAGCCCCCAGTCCAATCGAGCGGGGCACGTACCTCTTTGCCGGTGGCGGCGACCGCTGCGCCGCCGCCAGCGGCGTCCTCCCTCAGCCCCCTTCCAATCAAGAAGTTGAGTGCAGGCACCATGTTGAGACGGTTTGCAGCCAGGGTGGCCCACAGGCGCTGCACGCGAGTTGGGGGAGCAGGCGCAGCAGGGCAAGCGTGTTCAGTGTGGGCAGGATGCCCGGGCTCAAGGCACGCTGGCAGGCAGCACCGCGCAAGAGCCACCCCGCCTGAATATGCCTGCTGGGGCTGGGGCAAGCGGCGCAGCAGACACTGGATGCGGGGCGGCCAGGCAGGCAGGCCAGGCAGGCCCGCTAGCGTACCTCATACGCTGGGCGCTCTGCCTGCTGCGCTGTGATGTCGTACAGGCAGTTGAGCAGGGCCTCCGCCCACTGGCCCTCCCACTGCAGCATGGAGAATCAGGGGTTGCGAGATGGGCTGAACTATTCTGCGCACATCCTCTCCTCCCGGTCCTGTGGCCCAGCCCCTTGCCTCCCAAGGCCCCCCCAGCTCACCCGCCTCCCACCCACCCCCCACCCAGGCCCCACCCGCACTCTAATCACACGAAAAAATCGTGCATGTCAGCAGCTACTGCAGCTACCTGAGTGGGCAGGGTGAGCAGCTCCAGCCAGGGGCACAGCGAGAGCAGCGCGTCTGGGGCGCCGCGGTTGGCAAGCTGTCGAGACAGCACCTCTATCGCCACAGAGTCACTGCATAAACCACGGGCGGGGGGGCGGCAGCACAAGGAGTGGCTGGGCACGCAGCAAGGACAGGAAAGGGGCAGCTGGGCGGGCTGCGTGGTCGGCACAATGCCGCCCCCGTGCTTGCCAGGATAGACCTGGGAAGCATTTCAGAATCAGATTCAGACAGCCAGCGCATCACCCCCTACCTCAGCTCGTGGTGCTCCTTTGCAAGGCGGGCAGACAGGCGCAGCTGGTAGGTGGCATACGAGTTGGCGAGGCTGCCGACGACCACAGTTCCGTCGGCGCCCGCGGCAGGGTGCTGCGCAGCTGAAGGAGCGGTGGGGCCCGCCTCCTGCTGCTCGCTGCGACAACGTGTGCAAGGGGGGGTGGGGTGGGGGGTGGGTGGGTGGGGGGTGGGTGGGTGGGGGGGGGGGGGCATGAGCCGAGGCAGCGGGCATCAGCGGCGCAGCACGTGCCGCCGCACGGCATGCCAGCCACTCCTGTTCACGCTGCTGCCATGCACTCGATTCCTTCACGGCTCGCCTGCACCGCGGTCTCTGGCCCCCACTGCCACCGAGCCAGCTGCGCCAGCAGGCCGCTTCCCCTGATACCCGCCCTGCTCCCTGCCCAGTCCCCACTCTTATCCCTGCACAGCTTGCCTGTACCGCGCCTCGCGTCCCCACTCTCGCCGTGCCAGCTGCGCCAGCAGGCCGCGCGCGGCGTCGCGCACCTCCCGCCGAGGGTCTACCACCTTGTGCAGCACCTGTTGAGCTCATGAAACACACAAATTTGCAGAGTTATCTCATGACAGTTTGTTGGTGCTGACAGGGGGAGGGGTCCACCGCCATGTGCAGCGCCTGTTCGTTTGAAAGAGAGGTGGGAGGGGGTCACTTGAGGGGTCACCTCCCTCCTCGGCTCCCCTCTGTCTGAGTCGTACGTGCCCCCAACGCCACTGGCGCCATCCCACCAACACAACCGAAGCCATGCGATGCCCATCGGCCCCCCGCCCACTCACCAGCCCCACCACCACGGGCTCCGAGAGGGGCAGCGACCGGGTGGCATACACCTCGGTCAGTACCTGCCAATCAAGCAGGAGAGGAGGAGGCACGCAGTGCACGTTGTTTGGCAGGTGTGGATGGCGAGGCGTTGCGGAGGAGGCGTTTATGGTGGCATCAGCTGCAGAACAGGCAACGAGACCACATGCCGATGAACCGTGCCGCTGCACATGCTGTGCAACCCCCCCCCCTTGCCTGGAAGTAGCCTGCCGCGACTTGCTGGTTTGGTGAGTAGGACGAGTCCACGAATACAGACGCCAGGTCGCTGTTGCCCTGCGGCGCGGACGCAGCACAAGGCAGCGCAACACAGTGTTGGGAGCACCGCCAAAACTGTGCAGCAGGTGCATGCAGCCGGTACGACACAAAAGCACGCCAGCGCAGCCCGCGCACGCACGGCGCACCTGCAGCAGGTTTGTGAGTGCGCTGCGCGCCACTGCATCCTTGGGAGCCCCCCAGTCCTCCAGGCGCGCTGTGGTCGGCTGCGCGGACAGCATGCGGTCGACCCACGCAAACACCCGGCCCTGGGCACAGAGAGAGAGAGGAGGGGGCGTTGCGCAAGCCGAGCCGGTTGCTGGAGAGGGACAGGCGGGGGGTGCCCCGAAGGTGGGACGCAGCGCCCCGCACCACCACGCTGCCGCTTCCAAGTGCCCTGCAGCAGAGGAACTGCACTGCACCGCCAAGCCCGAGTTTTGTTACATGCTTGCTTGATCAATCAATCCAATCAATCCAATCAATCCAATCAATCATTCAATCAATCGATCAATCAATCAATTCATGCTTTAAGTAGTATGATGGAGTGCACACCTGAGGGTTGCGAACATCCTCGCTGAACACCCGGCCGACCAGCATGGCCGCCATGCCTGTGTACGCCGCATGTTCCAGCACCTCTGCACGGCGTTCAAAGGGGGGAGGGAGGGATGGAGGGAGCAGGGGAGGGGGTCGAGTTGCTGCTGTTGCTGTGCACGCCGCATGCTTTCATCACCTCTGCGCAGCGGGGAGCCGTGGGCTGTTCAAAGTGGGGTGAGGGAGCGGGGCCAGACTCATCGTGCTGATGCTGGCGCTGGCGCTGGTGTGCTAATGGTGGTGCTGCTGCTCACCCCGCCCCGCCCGCCTATCTGTAGCCGTGCTGCCCCACACACACATGCATGCATGCACGACAGCGCCTGCCTCGTAGCTCACCCGAGCTGTCCACCAGGTCGCTTTCTATCATCCGGCTGGTGCCCTCATCCTTGATGCGGGCCTTGGCTGCAGGGGTGGGGCAGGGGGTGATGCACGGGGGATTTGTCGGGGTAACGACGCCCGTGGGAGGCACCTTCTTTGCACAAAGTGGCTGCGTCAGTTCAAGGAGAGCATGGCAGACTCTGCCGTGTGCGCCCAGGCGCCCTCCCGCACGCATGCTCGCCGCAACGTGCAGCAGGGAAGGCAAAACCCCTCCACCCCCCAGCCCCGCCCGCCGGTCACCCTGCGTGATGATGCGCCGCATGTCTGAGCGGAACTGCCCCGGCTGCTGCGCCTCCTCGCAGTACAAGCTGAACATGTCGTACAAAGCGCGGCGGGTCTGCGGTGCAGGGGAGCTGGGATGGGAGCTACTCGGCGTGGGCCGCGGCCAGGGCGCGGCTGCGCCGGGCACCCGGGCGGTCGCCTCCCGCTCCGGCCACCCGTCACACCCCGTGCAGTTTCAACTCCGACTGCCTCGTCTGACCCAGGCGCCCAAACACGCACCTGTGCGGGGAAGGCCTGCGGCAGCGCCTCGCCCAGCTGCACGCCGCACTGCCGCGCGACCGCGCAGAGGCAGTACCGCAGCTGCTGCACCTCTGGCGACACGTCAGCGGTGGAGGTGATGTGGCGGGCGGTGTCGCGCACAAACTCGATCAGCTTATCCCGTACCATCTGTGTGGGGATTGGACGGAAAAAAAGTGTGGTGTTTCACAGCAACCTCTGCGCTGCAGCGCGGGCAGGATTGTGGGCGGCAAACAGCTGCAGCACTGGACGCTCGCCGCAACAGCCGGACAGCGGGGGCGGCGACGGTGGCAGCGACACTTTCACCTTCAGCGGCCATGCACTACAGCCCACATGCCGCTCTGGCAGATGCTCACCCACTCCCACCAGCTCACCACGTTGTCTGGCAGGTTGCCAGGGGGCAGGTTGTTGGCGATCATGCGGGTGAGGTGCGCGTGCGCCAGGCGGACGTCGTCCTTTCGCACCGCCTTCCGCCCCATGCCGGGCACCGAGGGCATGGAGATGCTCTGTGGAGAGGGGATCACGGGCGTGGCAGAGGCGCGTTGGGGGAGGCAGACTGGCAGGGCAGGGTGGCACAGGGCAGGGCAGGGCGTGCCGTTCAAGCAGGTGGGGTCGCCACCAGCCACCTGTTGTTGTTGCAGCGAGGCAGCGACGTCCAGAAACCCACCCGTGCCAGCTGCCTGTCGAGGTAGTCATCCGCCAGCAGCGCGCCCTCAGACAGGACAAGCGCGTGGCACGCCGGGTTGCAGTTGCCCAGGGCAAGCACCGCCGTGGCCTGCTGCGCCTGCGAGGAGCAGCGAGATTGAGAGTTGAAGGGTCACGTCGGCGAGGCTGAGGGTTGAGGGTTAGGGTCAGGGCTGCGCTGTGTCTGCCAGCAGACGCCGCGCTGCTGTGTTTTCGCGTGCGGCACCGCCGCGAGGCCTGCCTGGCTGCCTCATCGGTCTTCCCCCCACTCTGTCCCACCTCTGCGCCTGATCTGATGCTGGCCACGAGCAGGCGGGCCATCTCCCTCGTCGTCAGGCTGCGCTCCCCCAGGCGGGACGCATCCAGCAGCGGGGCGGCGGCCAGGGCGAGGCAGTAGGCGCGGGACAGGTCTGCCTTGGTGTCGGCGGGCAGCACCTGGCGGCCGTTGCTGTCGAGGGAGAGCAGCGCCTGCGCAAAGGAGACGTGCAGGCACAAGGCTTGACGGCAGGGGCAGGTTCTGGTGTAGGCTGAAAAGTAACGAAGGTGCCACAACTCTCAGTCTAGTTCAGCACTGGCACTCAGCACGGCCAACCTGCAGCTTTGCGATGAGCTCCAGGTCGGCAGGCCATGCTGCCTGCAGCTTCCCACCGCGCTCCCGCCCGTTACAGTCTGGCCGACCCCCAGCCGTGCCTACCACCCTTCTCCCGCTGTCGCGAACAAGTGGCGGGGCGAAGGCGGCGCTGCACGCACGCACAACCCACCTGCAGCTTGGCGATCAGCTCCAGGTGCGCTGGCCACGCGCTCTTCTCGCTCCGCTCCCACACCTCGCGCATCAGCTCGCACAGCAGCCGCGCCCAGCGGACGTGATCCTGCATTGCGTAAATAAAATAGGCACGTCCACAGTTGTGGGCGGGCGTGGGAGGCAGAGCACGAAGAGCGAGCGCGACAGCGCGCAGGTGCTCCCCGTCCCGGAACATCCTCACGTGGCCCGCCACCGCTGCCCCCCGAGCACCAAGCTCCGGCACAGCCCACACCCAATCACTTGCCTCCTGTGTGCGCGTGCGCTGCAGGCACTCTTCAAAGGTGGCCCCAGCAGCGGGCAGCGGCCGCCACACGCGCCACAGGTCGGACCAGCGCCCAAAGTCCCAGTAGCAGCGAGCCACGATGGTGCCGCCGGTCCTGTGGGGGGAGGCGAGGAGCAGATGACACGCACGAGCAAGCAAACCGACAGCGTGAGCGTGGGCACGGCATGGAGGTGTGAGGCTCCACACAAGAGGGGTGCAGCATGCAACAGCGGGGCCTGGATTCCCTGCACAGCGCCTGCCCTCCGACCCCGCTCCTGCCACACCCGTCACCACTCGCCTGTCTATGATGTCGGCCACATAGGCCGGCCGCGGACCCGCCGGAGTGACCGGCAGGCTTTCCGGCAGCGCCGCGCCGTAGGCCCCGCCGTGCACCTGTGTGGCGCGCCGCCCCCCGCCGCCGCCGGACTGGAGGCTGCTCCGGCGCGCGGCGGGGGCCCCGCCCGTGCCGTCTGCATGGTGCATGGTCGACCGCTTGCTGCTGGGCTGAGGGGGGGAAGCCAGGGTGCGGTGGAGCTCGCGGGCGGTACGCACTAGCTCCACCCCGAGCTTGCGCACCTGCCGATTTGTTGGAGGGAGGGACGGGGGATGGCAGTGGTGACGTGGCAGGTGTTGGGCAGAGCGCCCTCGCAAGTGCGGCGCAGTGGGCAGGCAGGTGCTGGGCGACGCACGGCAAACGGCAACACCGCCTTGCACAGCACCAGCAGCACGCGGGCCAGCCCAACAGCACCACCCCCGCCCCGGCTTGCCTCCACGTCCGTCGAGCACAGCAGCACCAGCGCAGCACCCTCCACTCGGTTGAGGCTGTCGAAGGAAGCCAGCGGCTGGGACGCCTCCCCGGGCTGTGGCGCCGGCCACTCCGACACCGCCAGCGCCACCCACTCGCGCAGGAGGCTGTGCAGGGTGGGGTTTGGGGGCAGGGACGGTGGCATGGGGGGCGTGGGAGGAGATGGCGGATGCATGCACAACTAGCAGTAGCATGGCCAGCGCACACAGCAGACGCTCGCTGCGCTGCAGTGCAACAACGCGGTGCGCCCTCACCTCAGCAGCAGCGCCAGGCTGTCTTTGACCACCTCTGGATAGTCTTCTCCAATGCGCACCACAAACCCTGCAGCAGGAACGGCACGGCACGGGGGCAGAGAGGACCGTGGTGGTTGGGTTGTTGAGACCTGCACTGCCCTCATTCTGTGCGACCTGAAGGCATGCTAGCGGCAGCACCAACTGGGTCCCTGACTGGCAATGCCCACTTGGAGGCCCTGTGCAGGCGGCACGCAGCGCACCCGCAAAGGCCCCCACCAGCTTGTCCCGCAGCGCTGGCAGGCAGCGCATGCAGCGGCGCAGCACGGTGTTGGAGACCTAGAACAAGGAAAGGCACGGGCAGAGTTACTGAGAGTGAACAACGGAGCGTGCAGGCAGCGTGCCAGGCGCCTCCGACATCCACTGCACCAACCCACCAACCGTGTCGCAGCCGCCCTCTGGGTCGCCACACTGCCGCATCGATTGCTCGGCATGCGCCAGTGTGTCGCTACCAGATCCTAAGTCGCTAGTGCCATCAGAGGCGCAAACGCTCCACCCCCACTCCCTCGACCACTCTGCAGCCTGCATGCATACATGTACATGTACCTGCCGCATGGAGTGCTCGGCATGCGCCAGTGTATCGCTGCCAGATCCTAAGTCGCTAGTGCCATCAGAGGCGCAAACGTTCCAACCCCACTCCCTTGACCACTCTGCGGCCTGCATGCATACCTGCCGCATCGACTGCTCGGCGTGCACGGTGTAGCCCGGCAGGTCCTCGCAGATGGCACCAGAGGCCCAGTGCTCGGGCATGATGAAGGGGACGCACTGCGCGAGGAGCAGAGGGGACGGCCGGGATGGAGGTAAGCATACACGAGGTCACACGAGCAGAGGGAGCCCCACGCATCAGCTGGCATGCAGGGCCAACGAGCGCCCCTTCCCTTCCCTTCCGCTCCACCCGCTCGCCTGCAGAGCCATCACAAACACCGGCAGGGCGCCCAGGCGCTCCCGCGCCGCCGCGTCGCTGGTCCTGCAAAGCGCACACAGCAGGGACGGCCAGGCGGCGGGTGCGCGAGAAGAACAAGGGAAGCCGGAGGGCTGGAGGTAAGCCGTGCCGCCGCACCGCTGGCTGTTGCCCCTCGACTGCACACGACCCCACCTCATCCACAACACAAGCGGGGTGCAGGACTGAAGGGCAGGCGCTCGCTGGCTGTCATCGCTCTTTCGCCCTCTGCACACGACCCCAGCACAGCCCTCCACTGCTCACTTGACCATGCTTGTAAGGCGCGTGAAGCCGTAGAGGGTGTGGCAGGCGGTGATGAGCCGCCCCAAGGCGGAGCACACGCGCGGCATCAGGGCGCCCACCCCGTAGCCCTGCAGCGGGTTGAACCCTGCAGGAGGTAGAATCGCGCGCAGGATCTGTGTCAGGGGACGGACATGCGTCTGGGAGGTAGAGACACACGACGTCGCGCCGCCCACCCCTTCCGCCTGCAGCGGGTGGGAGGGAGGGCGGGCGGGCGTGCGGGCGTGCGGGCGGGCGGGAGGGAGGGAGGGAGGGTGGGGGGAGGGAGGGAGGGAGGGGGGAGGGAGGGAGGGTGGAAGGGAGGGAGGGCTGTCCGATCTGAGACGGGCAGTAGCGATCTGCCTCTTTGCACGCCCACTGCACCTCGCATGCAATCCCTGGAGCTACCACCCACCCACCTTGCTTGACCAGGTCGAGCAGCTGCCGGATAGCTTCCGTGGGGGGCACCCACACCCCGACCGCCACGCGCTCCATCGCTGCCGCCGTGGCTGCCACCTCCACAGTCAGGGGCTGGCCCTGAAGCCGGCCAGGCACCCCCGCCAGGATGTTGAGCAGGGCCAAGAGCCCCGACATGGGCGCCTCCCAGTTGGTGCCTGCACATGAAAGGAGTGGCAGGTTGCGAAAGGGGACGGCAATGAGGAGGGGAGCGGGCCAAGCGTGCACCATGCCACTCCCTCCCTCCTCAACCGATCCATACACCTCAACCACAAACCTCAACCACGACACGCAGACGCAGCACCGCCGCACCTGCTTGCAGGTCCACCTGCAGCAGCTCCAGCACCATGCCGGTGAGGGCAAACTCGGGCAGGGTGTGCGCCACAGTGGCACACAGCTGCGCGGGGCGGGGGCGCGCCGCGGGGCGCGGGGCGCAGGGGCGTACTGTATAAGGGATATTCGATGTTTTGAACTGATGCATTGCGCAGGCAGGGCCCCCGGTGGCATCCGGTGCGGCACGACCCTTGTCTGCCCGGTTTCCCTGGCAGCTGCATGCGCACTGACGTCCCCACCCCTTCAAGCTCCCGTCGCCGGCCGTAACAAGCCCCTGCTGGTCAACTCGCTCCCCCCGCCAGCGCTCCCCCGCACCGCCCGCCAGCTCTACACCAACACTTGCATCCAGACACGTTTACAGACTTGTTCCTGAAAGAAACAATCTTGTTTATTTGTGTCCCCCCTTTTAAGTGTCCCCCCCTGCTCACCAGCCGCACGAGCTCCTGCTGCTCAGCAGAGGGCAGGTTGCCCCGCACCATGGCCTGCACCACCGGCGCCACGCCGCGCGTCAGCCACTTGGCCATGCGGCCTGTGCTACCGGGGAGGGCAGTGAGGGGCGTCGCTGGCGGTTAGGAAGCGCTGTACAGACAGGCAGGTGGCTGCAGGCAGATTGCCAACCGCACAAGGTTGCCATGCCATGCCGCACTTGGGCAGCCCGCTGCTGCATCCGCATATGCGCAAACCCGTATGGCTGCGCGGTGCCACGCGCCACCGCACTTCCCCTGCTCCGCCCCCGACAAGGAGGCAACACACAGCCCGGCACAACCCTTGCCTGCGTCGCTTTTCGGTGACATGCGGCGGATGAAGCAGCCCACCACTCGGCAGAGGCAGAGGATGGCCATGGAGGCGGCGCGCCGGTCGCGCAGCAGCTGCAGGCGGAGGGATGGTACCGCAAACGTTGGGTTGCGAATGCCTGCCCTGCGCCCACCCATCCACCACTGTGCAGTACCCACCCTGTGCAGTTGACCGATGAACCCATTGCTATTTGTACCAGCTGGTTGCAGTACCATCCACGGTACCAAATGCTGCCCTACCCTGCCCCCACCTTGTGCAGCTGGTCGATGAAGCCGTCGATGTTTGTGACCAGCTGGTCGTGGTGCTCGCAGCACATCAGCGCGGCAACCACGGGGAAGCCAGACATGACCTACGCCGGGGGATATGCGAGGCAGATCCCTTTGGCTGCCTAAACAGACCGAGAGCGGTTGGACGAAAATGTGCGAGGGCTCAAGAGAACATCGGGGCGGCAGCCACGGGGAAGCTGGACGTGACCTGCATGCGGGTGTGGCGGGGGGATGAAACAGGGCGAGGAGAGGGGCTGTAGCCCCGCTACCCACCTGCTTGCTCTGCTTTGACGCCCACTTCTGCAGGTCCCCGCGCAGCACAGTGACCTGCGCCGCAAACTTCTTGCGCAGCTCGGCGTCACAGCCGGCGCCAAACTCGCTGCATTGCGGCGGACCAGAAGGGAGCAGGTTGCGGGGCGACAGCGGCAGCCAAACCAATGGCGGAGCCACTGCAGCCCCTGCCCGCTTTCAACTGGCACTGATCTCAGCAACGGCAACGCAGCAGTCTGCGGGTTGGCGGGCAAGCAAATGCGTGCCAGGTGCACGCACCGCGCCCCCCTGCCAGCACTCGCACACCGCCTCACCGCCACAACTCACTCTGGGTCTCCCTCGTCAGCCAGCGGCTGCAGCACCCCCGCCAGCATGTCGCAAATGGCCTGCAGGGCGGGGGGAGGAGCGAGAGCGCAATGCGAGACGTCAGCGCCCACACAGCAGGGCAGCGCTCAAACTTCCGTCAGGCTTCACATTGCTGCTGCATGCCGGCAGTGCCACCCATCCACTGGCAGCATGCGGGGCGTGAGCTGAGAGATTTGAGTAGATTTGCCTGCTGCACGCAGCAACCCCGCACAACCGCTGGCAGCGTGCAGGGCGTGCACTTTCTCAAGACGCCCAAACCTGCCTGCTGCACCCGGGACTTCTTGTCGGGTGCCACGTGCGTGAGGGGGTGGGCCAGCCGCAGGAACTCGGCAGACGCCTCCAGCTGCGCGGGCGTGCTGCCGCACAGGCGCACGAAGCGCAGGCCATGGCACAGGTCGTAGAGCTGCTGGCGCGCGGGTGAGTTGGAGTCTGCACACGGATGGGAAGCAGGTGGGGAGCGATGAGGCAGGAGTTGGTGGTCCAAGGGGCAACCCGCAGCTGCGCCGCGCTTTCCCTCAGCTCAGCACACACAGCATGGCCCCTACAGCAGCTGAGCCGTGAGACCACTCAAACTCTTGATTGAGCTGGCGTTCCCTCTGCACACGCGCATGTGCAGTGCGTCTGGTAGCCCCCCTACCGCCCACCTGCCCGCATGAGCTTGCTCAACTCGGCCACCCAGCGGGAGGCGATGGCGCCCAGGCGCAGCGGCGACAGCGCGCCCAGCATGCGCGACGCGGCCAGCACCACCTGGCGGCACGGGGGGGGAAGGGGCATGGAGGTCGGCAGGGTGAGCACCAGAAGCAGGGAAGCAGCAGCACGGCAGCGGCGGCACTTGTGTGCGCCGCTGCAGTACCACTCGTTTCCCTGAGCAGGCTGCTGGACACACATGCACGCGGGCCGCTCTTCCAACCAACACACCAGCACAGCCAAGCACGCACCCTGTCTTTGCATTTGTACGGGTCTGGGTAGGACAGGTAGCTGTCGGCACCCAGCAGCCAGTCAAACGCGACGGCCTCCAGGTCGGCCGCCTGCTGCGCAGTCAGCACGGCGGGCGCAGCACCCACCAGCCGCCCGGTGGCTTCCAGGAACAGCGCCTCGGCGGTGAGCTGAGGCAGAGGGGCGACGAGGGGGCGACCAGGGCAGGGTACCAAGGGTGGGGGAAGGCAGAGCCAGGGGGAGCCAGGACGGGCGCACGATGCTGCACGATGCGTTTCATCTTGTCGACCCGATGCTAGTTTGCAGCGCAAGGCTCGCCCCCGCACGCGCACCCGCTTGCGCTGCGCCAGCGCGTCGTTGCGCCCCTTTAGCTCCGACAGCTGCTCCGTGCGCCAGCTGAACAGCTGCACAACCACCAGCGGCCCTGCGGCGCCGGCGGCCTGCGAACGGAGGGGCGGAACAGCAGCAGCGTGCGTGACACAAATTGTGCCGCACGCGTACGGGTAACCACACTGCCATCAAGCGCCAGCATGCCTCGCAAAAGTGCACGACAAAGTCGCCGCCGCCCCTGTTGCTGTCGCCGACAGTGCCGCCGCCGCCGCCGCCGCCGCCCGCACCTGCAGGCCCTCCAGCACGTGCTCGTAGGCAGCCGCATCGTTGCTGTTGCTCTCCTGCGCGTGAGAGGCCGAGAAGAGAGGGTTTCGGCCAACACAGGGACCAGCGAAACTCGATCACTTTCGCACGGGTGGGCAGGCCCTGTTTGGCCACTGATTGACTCACCACTGCTAGCTTGGCGTAGGATATGAACTGGCCCAGCACGGCCTCGCCAACGCTCGCCGCAAAGCTCATACTCCCAGCGCCGTCCTCACTCCCGGCTGCATACCATGTAGCCGAAGAGATGCGAGCAGCCTGAGAGTAGCGTGCGAGCGTGAACAGAGGAGACTCCTGCTTGCCGCAATGCGACAACCCTGAACTCGCACCTCCTTCTCTCCCGCGCGCATACCTTCGTCCCTCGATTTCCTGCTACTCCCAAGGTACTCTCGCGTCACGATGGGCCGCTTCGCTCGCATCCCTGCACGTCTGTGAGGCAGGGCGCCTCGTCCTCCGCAGCTCCTGACTTCCTCAGCGCCATTCAGTGCTCTTGCACACACCGCAGGGCAGCGCCGATATTGCACAGGATCTCCAAGCTCCGCCGCGAGCTCTGGCTCCCGCCGCTGCCGCCGGCCGCCGGCGTCACTTCCGATGGAGCAGCCGCTTCACAGGGTGGTGGCGCACGTCGACCTGGACGCCTTCTATGCGCAGGTGCGCGCAGCTCTTCGAGGCTGCTGTTTAGTCGCTCGCTGCTGCACGCCGCCCCAGCACGCGTCGCCGTCTGCCCATCCGACCTGCCACTGTCGCTCGACTCCCTGCCTGCCAGGTGGAGGTCAAGCAGCACCCGCAGCTGCGTGGACTGCCGGTTGGGGTTGTCCAATATAAGTGAGCGCACCAGAGGTGTTGGGGAGGCACCCAGGGCCCTGCATGTGCTCCGGCTTGCAGGCAGAGGCGCCGCGTGCCAGTCTGATGTGTGGTCGGGCGGGCAACTACCCCTGCGGGCGGCGCGTGTGCTGACAGCGCCCATGCAGCTAGCTGCTCTCCAACCGCCAACTGTGTGGCATCAGTGCAGCCCTTATGGCGACCTGGAGACCAAGAGGCCCGATGAGGACAGGCAGATGAACGCCAGCAATGGCTCCCTCATCGCCGTCAGGTGTGGCGGCGGCGCTTCCCGGGCGGTGCAGCATCATGGCTGGGCATGGTGCGGAGGAGGCATGGGTTGGCAGAGGGACGCGTGCATGCCTGCCTGCCTGCCTCGAGCGGCCCCTGCTGACCTCCTGCCATCCGCATCTGCATTGCTCGCTTCGCAGCTACGAGGCGCGTGCAGCAGGGGTGACGCGCAACATGCGGGGCAACGAGGCGCGCGCCGCCTGCCCTGAGATCAACCTTGTGCAGGTAAGCCTTTTTCGGCGATGTGCCACTGATTGCTTATCCCCGGCGGCTGGCTGGTGCTGCTAGAGAGAGCCACAGTGTCTTGCGCAGTGTGGCGGGGGTTCTTGCCCTGGCCGCCGGGTTGATCCGCCGACCGCCTGCCTGTGCCCATCCCTCTCCCGTCCAACGCCCACCCTCCGTCCTCCCTCACGGCCCCTGCTTCGCGCAGGTGCCCACCGCCCACGGCAAGGCTGATCTGACGCTGTACCGGGCAGAGGGCAAGCGAGTGCTGGACATCCTGGCACGGTGGGTGCACGAGAGACGGAGCCGAGGAGGGACCTTCGGTGTGGGGGGAGCCCTCGCCAGCCTGCCCCGCATGCCTGCAACTGCAATCAGCATCCCCCCTACCCCCCCACCCCCCCACCCCCCCCCACCACACACGCACGCACGCACGCACGCACGCACGCACGCACGCACGCACGCACGCACGCACGCACGCACGCACGCACGCACGCACGCACGCACGCAGCGAACCTTCCCCCTTCTCTGCGAACCTTCCCAGGCTGGCGAGGACGGAGCGAGCCAGCATCGACGAGTGCTACCTGGACCTGACAGAGGAGGCGCAGCGCAGGCTGGCTGAGGGCGGCGGCGTTCCGCCGCCGCCGCTGCACCCCGGCGAGCGGGCCCGTCATGGGACCTTTGCGGGCGCACCGCTGCCTGGATGTTGCACCCCATGCCCCCCCCATACCCGGCGCAGAGTCCCCAGCTCGCCACTCTCCCCAACCCCTGGCTGCCATCGCTCCCCCTGCTGCAGAGCAGGTGCATGTGATGCTGGAAGGCACGTCGGCAGGTGCCGCCGCCTGGTGGCACCGCCCCGACGAGGCGTGGGGCCCTGGGGAGCGCCTCCTGGCGGCGGCGGCGGCGGTCGTGGCGGACCTGCGCGAGGCTGTGCAGCGGGAGCTGGGCTACAGCTGCAGCGCCGGCGTCGCGCACACCAAGCTCTTGGCTAAGCTGTGCTCTGGGTGACCTGCTGGAGGGGCTGGCGGCGCCGCGTGCGTGCGTGCACGTGAGGGGCCTGCGCCGAGAGCTGTTGCAACGCTTGGCGCTGCCTGCGTGTGTCACGCATGCAGCCACGCCCGAGTGAGCAGCTCCTTTCCGCTGCCCTGCCCCCGGCAGCCTGCACAAGCCGGCGCAGCAGACGGTGCTGCCCGCGGCGGCGGTGCCTGCGCTGCTGGTGCCGCTGCCCATCCCCAAGCTGCGTGGCCTGGGTGGAAAGTTCGGAGAGACGGTGCGCGTCGTGCACCGCGCAGTGACGTGGCAGAGGGGGCGGCGCAAGGTGGCTCGCCTGCAGATGAGTGCCCGGCCCAGCAGCGCCTGTCGGCTCCTCCCCGCCCGCTCGTCCTAGTGTGCAGCCCAAATCCTATATCAAACGGCTGCCGCCCTCCTGTCAGGTCATGTCGGAGCTGGGGATAGAAACGGTCGGGCAGCTGGCGGCCACCCCGTTTGCCCGCTTGGAGGCGGCGTTTGGGGAGAAGGAGGCGCGCTGGCTGGCGGGCCTGGCGGTCGGCGTGACGGGCGAGTGTGATTGGAGGGGTGGTCAGGCGGCGCTGTCACGCTGGCATGTTGGCTCCCAGCCTTGAGCTGCTGCCGCTGCTGCCGCCGCTGCCGTCGCCTATGCTACTGCACGCCTGCCTGTCAGCCCCAGTACTGGCCTCCCTGCCCACGCCAGGCATCCTCCCAACCACCGGCACAGCCCCAGTACTAACCTCCCTGCCATGCAGGCGCTGCCGCTGCTGCTCCTGTTCCTGCTGCGACTTGTCTGCCACGCCCCCCCGCCATGCCCCCCCTGCGCTGCAGACGACGCCGTGGAGGAGCGCAAGCTGGCCAAGAGCGTCAGCTGTGGCAAGACGTTCAGGGGGAGGCACGCGCTGCGCGACCTGGACGCTGTGCGGTCCTGGCTGCTCGAGCTGGGTGCGTGCGGGCGCGGCTGGGCCCCCCAGAGCTGCACAGCGGGGCGGGTGGTCAAACGCCAGGGCGCGTCATCCGAGCGCACGTAGGCAGCAAACTTTGACGCCCGCTGCAGCTTCTCCCTGCCCCTCCCAGCTGTCCGCCCAACCCCTCCCACACCCGTTTGCGCTTGCTGGCCAGGCGGCGAGCTGAGCGAGCGGCTTGAGGCGGACAGGGAGGCCAACAACCGCGTGCCGCAGCTGCTCACAGTCAACTTTGCCAGCACGTTGCCCTGGGGGCCCGCGCCCGGGGGCGGCGTGCAGGCGGTGGCAGGTACGGGGAGGGGGTGCCACTGTCATCGGGAAGTCCCTTGCGTGCAGCTGGCAGCCGGCGGCCCCCCGGAAACGCTCATCGTAGCTGGTGCACACTGCGGCAGGCCTTGCTTCTCCTGACAAGTGCTTTGCCTGTGCCCCTCCTGCAGGAGAACCTCCCCTCACCTCCTCCCACCCTCCCCCGCCATGCCGCCCACTCCTCTCCAGGCCACCACAGCACCTCTCGGTCCTGCCCGCTGCGCAAGCCCACAGCAGACGCAATAGCTGACGACGCCACAGGTACCTGGGAGGGCCGTGCCTTGGTCAGCGCCCCACAGGCCGCTTGCCTGGCTGAGGTCGAGCCCTTGTGGGCCGAAGGAACAACATGTGGAGCGCAGAGGGAAAGGCACGCAGGAAGAGCAGAAAAAAAATGCAAAAATCCGCCCTGTCAAAACGGGGCGTCTCGCCTCCTGGAGCTGTGCACGTGATGCGCCAGCCCGCCACAGCCTGCACCCCGTTTTGACTCCAACCCGCCCCCTCCCGGCCCCGCCGCCTGACTCGCAGCCCTGGTCAGGCGCTGGGCTGGAGAGCAGGGCAGCGGGTGGAGCATCGCCAGCCTTTACTTGGGAGCCAGCAACTTTGTGCCCGTACAGAGCGCAGCCTCTGCCATCACCCGCTTTTTCAAACCGGCGGCTGGGGCGGCGGCATCGACGGCGGGCAGCGGGGCTTCCGAGGGCGAGCTGCAGCGGCAGCAGGCGCAGGGGGGTCAAGCGCCGCCGCAGCAACGGGAGCAGCAACAGCAGCAGCAGCAGCAGCAGCAGCAGCATCAGCAGCAGCGACGGGAGCATGAGCAGACTGCACCGCAGCAGCAGGCGCAGCAGGCGTTGCCACCGCCGCGCGCGCAGAAGCACGAGGTGGAGCCCGGAGGGCCCAGCGATAGCGCTGCAGACGCTGGCGCTGCAGCGGGCCCCAACGCCGGCGGCGCAACCTGGCAGGCGGGCAGCGCCAGGCGGCAGCAGCCTCCTCCTGCGCTTCAGCCGCCTCCGCAGCAGCAGCCGCAGCAGCAGCAGCAGCGCAACGGCACTGCGCCCGGTGCTTCTGTGCCGGCAGCAGAACCGGGCGGCATCGATGAGTCAGTGCTTGCCGAGCTGCCTCCGGAACTGCAGCGCGAGATTCGGGCGCAGCTGAAGATGGAAGAAATGCGGCAGCGCATGGGGGGCAGCGGCGGCGGCAAGGGCGACGGCGGCGGCGGCGGCGGCAAGGGCGCGGGAGGCAAGCGCCCTTCTGCTGCGGCTGGCGGCGCGCAGCAGCAGCAGCGCATAGATACCCTGCTCAAAGGGAAGCGACCCAAGAGGTAGTTCTGCTTTTTTCGGTGGTGCTTGTAAGTTACGAAGCGATGGGAAGCAGTTGTACAACGTGAGGCCCTGGAAGGCCGGCGTGCACCCCAGAAAATCCACCCGATGGCCGAGGATTGGCTGTGTGTATTCCGTGCTCTCTCTTCAAGCCATGGCGCGCCACCACGTCTCCCTGGCGCTGCTGCTGGCGCTCCTGGCCGGCGGGGCGCTCGGTGCGAAAGGGCGGGGCGGGCGGCCAGCGCGGGCTGGGAGACGTGGACGAGGGGTCCTGCTTACACTCAGAAATTGCACATGGCGCGATCAGTGGTGCCGCAAGCAGCGGGGGTGCACCTGCACGCGATGCGAGCCGACAACCCTTCTGTCCCGCGTGCAGGCCAGGCGCCAGCCCTGCCCCCAGCGATGGCGAGCGGTGTGCCGCTGAACTCTGGGCAAAGGCGGAGGTGCGGGAGCCACTCAAGTGGGGTGCGCAGGAGGACCCGTGGGCGGCACCCGTGGGCGGCACCGCCTCCGGCGGCGGCAGAAACTGGGCCGCATCCCTGTACAAGCACCTGTGCCACAGCACCCGGCCGCCATGGCGCCCTGCAGCTCAAGAGCCACCTGAGCAGCGCCGGCGCTCGTCAGCCAGAGCAAGGCCCTGCATCAAACCGCCTCCCCAGGATACCCGGCGGTACCTCCAGGGTTCAAACGACGCCACGCACCAACCACCACGTCCTGCAACACCTCTGCTGCCCCCCTGGCGCGGGCTCCCCTGTCGCGCGCCGGCACCCCCTCACACGCACGCACACACACACTTTTCACACAGGCGCTGCATGTACCACAGACAGTCCCTCAGGCTCTGCTTCATTCACACTCGTCGCCCTTTCCCCTCCTGTCAAACGCTCGTGTTTCCCGCTGGTTCCGTGACATGACGCGGAGCTCCACCACCCATTCAAACGGACGCTCTGCGCACCTTGCACAGGCTCTCAGCTAGTGAACAGGCTCTCAGGCTCTGCTCCTTTACTTTTGGGTGGCCTCACTGCAGGATGTGGAGCTGCCCCCGGCAGACGGCGAGGCCGACGACCAGCCAGCAACCAAGATTGTCTACGCCAACAACGGCACAGCCGTCGAGTTTGCTCGGGTGCGGTTGCCACGGCAGGGGGGGGGGCGGCGGCGCGTCGGCGCCGCATACCGCCCAGGGATGCAGCGCTGCGCGCGCCGCCTCGGTCAGCATCTCGGGCTGCGTGTCAGTATCTGTACAAACGAGGCTCGAGCTCCCTCCCACCAGCTAGCGCGCAGCTGACCCGAAACCCTCCCTCCTGGCACGCAGGGCACCATGATTGGCTACGCGCGCATGACTGGGCCCTGCGACCCGCCCGCCGCCATCGGTGTGGAGCTGACCACCGGCATCCAGGAGGGGCTGCCCAACGGCAGTGAGTTTCGATTGATGTGCCAGCAGGCGGAGGCTGCGCAGTGCGGGGAGGACTTTGGGCGGTGGTCGCCTGTCAGCGGGGCTGCAGCTGGCACGGCGCATCGCCAGCCTGCTCGTCACACCTCCACCGCCTCGGTGCCGGTGCTTAAAGCGAAAACTGACACCCCCACCGGCGCTCCACCCCACACCCGGCGCAGAGATGGTGCTGCACTACCTGCCCTTCTTCAAGGATGAGGTGAGCCCCCTGCTGCGCCTGCTGTGGTTGCTGGCAGCACCCCCCTCCCCCTCCCTCCCCTGGAGGGCCCTCTCGGCGTGCACGTGCTAGCCGCCCCCCCGACCCGCAGAGCGCTGCAATGGGGGCGGCCAGCTGCAGCGCTAGGATCCTTTTCTGTACACGCGTACTGACGAGCTTCTCTCTGCCGTCCGTCTGCCAGGCCCCCGGCTGGAACCCCTTCCCTGTGGCTGAGGTGGACTGGGCCCCCAACGGCCACGAGGCCCCCGGGTGGGTGGGCGGGCGCAGCGGCCGGGTTCGTTCGCTGGTCCGGCGGGCGAGGCGTTGTTGGCAGGCGCTCGACGCGGCCCCGCTCGACAGCGGTGCGCCGCGCTGACAGAGGCGCAGTGCCGCACTGCTCCGCGCACAGCGCACAGGAGCAGCAGCGCCATGGAGGCTGGGCTCTTCCGAACGCCTCCAGCGGCCCGCCCGCCTGATCGTTCCCGGGCGCGCGCCGCCGCCCGCCCCCCCCCCCCCCCCCCCCCCCGCCCCCCCCCCCCCTCCTCCTGCAGGAATGTACACCGTTCCCCACTGGGACTTGTGAGTGGGTGTGGGGTGAGGGTGGGGCAGGAGGGGGAGGGGGACACTGGGCGGGAGCAATGCTGGGCATGCAGCCATTGTGCAGATGGGATGGGCGCTGCCCCATGCCCCCGCCTTTCCCTCATGTTTCGTTAAAGTGCGTAACATCCGCCCGCCCCCACCGCCTGCAGCCGCTTCCAATGGTCCCCTTCCTCAACGCTCCCATCCGTTGCGCGCAACCATTGTCACCTCGCTACCCTGCCCTGCCCTGCCCTGCCCTCCTCCTGCGCAGCCACTTCTACCTCACCCCCAAGGAGGAGATCGACATGATCAAGCCGGGGACGTTTTCACCGCCGCCAACCAGCCCCTGTACGGTGCGCGTCGGCAGCTGTGAGGGGGGCATCGGCATGCCGGGAAGCAGCGCAGCCAGCCACCCAACCAGCCCCTGTACGGTGCGCGCCGGCAGCTGTTGGGGGGAGCGGTCGTGGGGGTGATGCACACCAGCCAACCAAATCCTACGTGTGCTGGGAGTTGGGACGCGGGGAATTTCAGCAAGTGCTGGGGCATGAGTGCCGGCGGCTGCCAAGGGGGGCGATTATGAGGGCGTCGGCACGCCCTGCTGGGGGCACTACAGCCAGCGCCTGCGATGTGCTTCATGCCTGGCTGTCGCCGCCTTCTGACACACACAGTGTGCCTTCCAATTGCCTTCCAAGTGCCGTTGTGCCTTTCATGTTGCGCCCCCTGCTCATGCTGCGCCCCCTGCCAGCGCGCCCCTCCCACCGCGCATGCCTCCAACCGCCCCTCGCATCCGCCGCCCGCCGCTTGCCCGCCCCGCCTCCAACGCCTGCCTCGTGGTGCCGACCGCGCCCCGCCTGCTGCTGCGCCCCACCGCCGTCCGTGCTGCAGGGCAGTGCTTCCCTGGCGGCGACTCGCCGCCGCCGCCGTCCTTTGTCAATATGGGTGCTGTCGCGCCGTTCATGGCAAGTGATGGTCGGGCAGGCGGCAGTGGGTGGGCCGCATGCACCGAGCCACGTGTCAATGCAGCTGACATCTCGCCAACCACCACCCCTGCCTGGGTGTGACTGCTGGTATGGGTTCGGGCGCTGACCGGCTTGCAGGCAGACGCCGCGCTGGCGCTCTTGTCGGCAAGCCTCGCCCACGCGCTGCGACGCGCCTCGGCGGCAGCACCCCTCCCCCATGCCGAGGTCACACTTCCCGTGCCGTCGCTGTCATTCACTGTGCTGTTCCCTCTGCACCTCGTTGCCTGTGCAGGGCAACCATTATGTGAACACCCAGTCCCCAGAGTTTGGCGCACTGATGACTGGCGGCAACGCAGGTGCGCAGCGCTCTCTCGCGGCGCAACCGCCCAGCAGGGGGTGTGCGGGTGCCCCGGCAGCGGCGCATCCCGGCCTGCCGCCAGCGCCGGCGACGGCTCCGCACTGTGCACCCGCCGCCTCACCCTCGCCGCCTCTCGCCTGCGTGCCTGCCTCTGTATACAAATCATCAACGCGTGTGCCTTGTCGATGCCGTCCCCGCCTCCAATGATGTTTCTGTGCTTCCCCACTGGACGTTGCCCCAATCACTAACGATGGCTGCGCTTCGCCCCCCCTGCAGAGGAGGCTTGGAACGAGACCTGGATCTGGGGCGCCTACGACTGCGAGGTGCGAGAGGAAGCAAAGGACACGCCCGTAGGCGCTGGGTTGGGGGAGCCGGTTTGGCAGCCGCCGGCACCCCTCTCTGCCAGGCGGGCCGGGAGCGCCCACCGACTGGCTGTCTGGCTGTCAGAGGGATGACTGGCAGCGGTCGAGGGCGCGATGCATGCAAAGCGCACACATCCTCGCGGCGATCGCGCATTGCACATTACGCTCACATGCTGCTGAAGGTGTCACGCACATTGCACCCTCTTCACACATGCAGATTTCGTTCTTTGAGGTGATGGCCAAGCGCGCCTGGCTGGCAGACAGCCCCTCCCTTTGCTCCCCCATCCCCAACATGCCAACCGAGTTCTCCATCGCTGGTGAGCAGGCACAGCTTGAAGACGGGGCGCCAGGGCGCGCCAGGGAGGCACGTGATTGGGTGCCGCGCGCAGCTCGGGGATACCCACGGGTGAAGCGGCCCGTGTGCCCGGTGACGCCGCGCGCTGGGCTTGACGCAGGCTGCCGCATGCGTGTGCAGTGGGAGACCAGCGGTCATGCCTGCCCCCCACCCCCCACCCCCCACCCCACCATGGCGTGCAGGCTACAAGCCCAGCACCTACTGTGTGATAACCACGGATGAAACCACCTTGATCGAGCTGCGCGACTTCAAGTGGTGGGTGCCGAGTGCTGCTCCGGTTTCTTCGACACTGCGTTACCTGCCTGCCACGCACGCTGCCCACCAACACGGGGCAGCATCCGCAAGCCTACCCACACGCCCCTCACGTCCCACACGCCTGCAGGTACGACGCCGCCTGCACCAGCGGCATGTGGGCCCCCGCCTCTTACCTATCCCTCCCCCCCGGAAGCCCCCCCCTGGAAGCAGAGGTGGGTGTCCTGGGCTCCCTTGGCGCTGCTTGGCCACCAGGCTAGCGGGGAAAACAAGCAAAGGGCATGCTAGGTGCAGGGACAGCTGTAGGCTGCGGGCGGGGGCAGCCACGGGGTCCAGCACGCCCCTGGAAGCGGAGGTGGGCGTGGGGGGTGCCGCCGCTGCCCCTTAATTGGCTCCTTGCTGCCGCCGCCGCTCGTTGCCACCCTTTGGCGCGCTCCCCGGCAACAGAACGACCACCCCCTGCTTTGACCCTGCAGTGCATCGCCCCGAAGATGGGAGCTGCGGGCACCCCCACCGGCACGCCCATGGCTACGCCTGCGCCCGCCCCCACGCCCTCGGCTGCCTCCCGCACCACTGTGGGCGCGCTCGCCGCCCTGGCCGCGGTCGCGGTGGCGCTGCTGGCGGTGTGAGGCAGCGCACCTACAGCTTGGCCCGTGCACGGGGCGGCAGTCAGCTGGCAGCTGGCAAGGATCTGCAGTACCTGTTTTCGACCTGTGCACCCAAGCGCTGGCGGCCCTCTCGAACAGCAACGATGCAGACCTGCCTTCCCCTCGGCTTCTCCCATCAGCGGCGCCCCCCCCCCCCCCCCCCCCCCCCCCCCGAACCCTCTGCCACTGCCTCCGAGGCAGAGTCTGTGAACCCCCTTGTTGAGCCTGCTCGGCGCATCTCTGTCGGCCTGTCGGCCAGACACCGCTGCCTTTGTCGTTTTTTCGTTTTCCTGAATGTGCCGCGATCCGTACGGTTCCACTTGTGGACATCCGTAGCCCCGGCACGCACCTGCCAGCCGTCTCCCCTGCATCCCCCCGCTGGGACACTGCCCGTGCACGTGTGCGGTGGAAGCGTCGTCGCTTTCTCGCCGGTCGGTCGGCTTGGATGCCATGCTGGCCTGTGTTGTATTACTTGTAAACAGAACTACAGAGTGCCCGCAGCCTGTGCTGCGAAGCAGAAGCAAAGGGGCGTGCCGCAGGCAAGCGCTGAAGCTGGCGGACCAGACCACGCCGCTTCCCTGCCTCGGCCTGCGCTCGCTGCATCGCACCTGCATGCACCACCGCCGGAGCCTTTGGGGCACTGCCGCCGCCGCTGCCCGCAGGCCTCTCCTGCCAGCGGGTCCTAGAGTCCCAGACCAGCGGCGGCAGTGCAGCCCGAGGGGATGATGGGCAGACCGGGCTGCACCTCTCCCCCTGCCCGCCCTCGTGACAGCTCCGCCACCTGGAACAGCTCAGCGCCTCTGTTCGTGGCTGCGTTTGATGTTCAGCGCAGAGCTGAGCCCGACGGGCAGGCGCCAGTGTAGTTGCTGGGCATTGCATGTGGCTGCACGTGGTTTGCAGTCGGTTGCATGGGTGGCAAGGGCATAGGAGGGGGGGACGACCTGGACGGCCAGGCTGTAAAGGATTTAAGGCAGTGCTGAGGGAGGTGCAGGAGGTGGGCAATGATGGGAAGAGAGATGTGAGTTGTCAAAACGAGGAACGCCCGACGAAGGCTTTTTGGAATGTGTTTGTCGAGGATTGTGGGGGTGAATGCATCAGAACAGAACACAATAGCAGAGCAGAGCAGCAGGCGGTCAGGCAGCACAACAGCTGAAGCAATGGCCTCATCGCTGCAATCGACGGCTCGCAAGTGAGGGGGACGGCGGCGGCGCGGGCGGAGCAAAGGCTGGCCACTCTTCCTGCGCCGGCAGCACCACCACGTTTTCCGCGTTGCTCCACTTGACGCCCGCCAGCGGCGACGCCAGCACGGCGCCGCCGCGGTCCAGCACGGTTGCCCCCCCTCCTGAGAACACCGCCCCGGTGGTGGCGTTGACGCGCGGCGACAGCGAGCGCGCGCCGTCAAAGCGCAGCAGCAGGCGCTTGGCCGACCTGTTTTCCAGGGTGAGCTGCAGGGCCATCAGAGCGTCCTCCGCCTCCTCCGTCACGTTGTTGCGAATCGTCACGCAAAACCGGTCCTGCGCGTCGGGCAGCGCCAGCAGCACGGTGTGGCTCGCCTGCGGGGCAACAGGTGGGCGTTGAGTGATTTCAGGGGCGGTGAGGCCAGCGTCGAGCGGCGTCGGCGTGCACCGCGGCGAGCCGCAGGGGCCAGCGGGGAGCGTGGGCGCCCCCCGCCCGCCCCCCCCCACCCCCCCCCCACCCCCCCCCACCCCCCACCCACCCACCCACCCACCCACCCACCCACCCACCCACCCACCCACCACCACCACCACACACACACACACACACACACACACACACACACACACACACACACACACACACACACACACACACACACACACACACACACACACACACACACACACACACACACACACACACACACACACACACACACACACACACACACACACACACACACACACACACACACACACACACACACACACACACACACACACACACACACACACACACACACACACACACACACACACACACACACACACACACACACACACACACACACACCACCCCCCACCCCACCACCACCACCACCGGCGTTGAAGTTGAACGCCCAATGGAGAGCTACCCGACAAAAAGACTGAGCTCAAGCCACTCTCACCGCTTTGCCGGTCCCGGGGTCTGTGAATGAGAGCACCGCAGTGGCACGCGTCTCGTTGTGCAGCGTCAGCCGCAGGCGCAGCAGCGAGGTGGCGTTGAACTCTATCGCCGGCAGCGAGGCGGACCTCCAGGCGGCAAAGACCAGGGCGTGCTGCGGGAACCCTGGACGGTCCCGCCTGTAGGCGTCGTTCTCTTCGTTCCAGGCCTTGGTGCTGTTCCACTGCAGCATCACCTCGCCTGGCATGGGGGGGCAGGCAGGGAGGGAGAGCGCGGGCAGGGAGGAAACAAGGTTGGCAGGGGTACATGTATGTCGTGAGGAGTGCCTCGAGGGGATGTGCGCCGCTGCCTGCAGGCGCACAGCACTGGGGACGTGCGGGCAGCACGGGCCACGCCCCTGCGTATGTATGTATTTATTCCTTGTAACAGCTCACCGACGTCTGGCCCGCAGCCAGAGAACTCCGATGCCGGCCAAACGACCGTGTCTGGCAGCTGGCCATACCCCAAGAATGCCTGCAAGAGCGACGAGGGCGGCGCAGCGGCCTCGTCAGAGGCATGCTCGGCACGTGCAAACGCTGCAGGGCACAAAGCGGTGCGTGGCAGCTGAACGTTGCTCAAGAGGGCCTGCAGCGGATGGGAGGGCGGGCAGACAGCTTCTCTGACGGGGCAGGGCAGGGCAGGCCAGCCGCGGTCGTGCGTGCTTGTCGCCTGCACCGACGCACCTGCCAGCCACACTCCCAACCCCAACCCTGTGGCGTGTGCGCACCGCTGGCAGTGCCGAGGCGTTGCGGCACGCGTACACAGCTGCGCCCGCGCTGTTCAGCACCCCAGGCAACACCACACGGTTGGTCAGGCCGGTAACGGGGCAGGCGGCGCAGCCGGTGGCGGCGCAGCTGGCGGCGGGGCACCCCTCGCAGCGCTGGCACAGGGCGGCGCCAGCCACCAGCGGGTGGCGTGTGCGGAAGTGCCCGACGGGGCTGCACAGTTGGAGCGGGGTGAGAGAGACAAGTCCAGGTTGGGTGTCGGGGGTGTGAGGGGTGACGGTGGAGGCGTCCGCTCCAGGTGCTCACGGCGTGCACAGACTTCAGGACGGAGCCACCTTCGCGCTGTTGCTCAACATCTGCCCAACCGGAGGGAACCTGGCTCCACCCATTTGGCGCAGGCGCAGGCGCAGGCTGCACTCGCCATGCTGTGCGTATCTAAGGGTGGGCTTGCAGGACAAAAGGGCCACATGCCACCCACCCCACCCCCCACCCCACAGCTCACCATGCTGTACAGCCAGCAGTGGGCGTGCAGGAGCGTGCTTGGGCCGTCTCCTTGCAGTGCGGCGCGTAGCTGCAGCACGGCGGGGCGGCGGCAGGGCGGCAGCGTGCGTGGCGTGAGCACGCAGCGCGCGTAGCACGAGCGTGCATGCATATGCTTGGTGAGCAAGCAGGGATGCAGCCGGTGGGGGGCGGGCCTGCCTGTCTTCCACAGCTTCCCCTTGGCTGGCCCCCCGCCGCTGCCGCCGGCGCCCCCTCTGACGTCGGCAATGCGTACAGTGGGGCAACCATTGCCAAGCAAAGCAGCGAAGGAAGCTTTCAGCCGCAGGGATTGATTGATTGATTGATTGATTGATTGATTGATTGATTGATAGCCGTAGGGGCTGTGTGTGGGTGGGTGTGTGGGTAGGGTGGTGGTGGTGGTGGTTGTGTGGTTGTGCGTGCGTGCGTGCGTGCGTGCGTGCGTGCGTGCGTGCGTGCGTGTGTGTGTGGTGGTGGGGTGGGGTGGGGTGGGGGGGCGCCTGCCTACCTCCACAGCTTCTCGTTGGCAGGAACGTGGAGGGGCCTGTCTGTCGTGATGGTGCCGTTGTCGAAATCCTCTGCGTCATCACACAGCTCTGCAAGGAGAGGTGCACGCGGGAAAGAACCGTTCTCAGGTGCAGGCAAGCCGCGGGGGCGGGTGTCTGGCTGGCTGGCTGGGAGAGGACGAGGAAGAGGCTGCAGCAGCCAGTATGTGCGTCAGCATGCAGCTCTGGAAAAGCGTGGAGGGCAGGAGGTGGGGGTGGGTTGGGGTGGTGGGGGGAGGGGGGGCGGCAGGGCTGGTGGCTGGTGGCGGGGTGGCCAGGGGGGGTGGAGTGCGAGGCGCCGACAATGTGCGATGGTGTCAGAACGCCGCTGGCCTGCCGCACTCCCACGCCCCTCCCAGGTGCTCAGCCCCTGCCGCCGGGCCCCAGCCCGCATGCCGCATGCACGCTGGGCAGCGCACCCCGTCACTCCCACGCGCCTGTGATGCAGCAGGTGGCGTCTGCGGGTGAGAAGGCGGCAGGCGCCAGCAGCTTGGCGGCGCCTGCCTCGCACTGGCTGCACCCAGAGGGGCCGCACCGCTCGGCCTGCATGTGGGTGGTGGTGGCAGCGAGGCAGGGTCGACGTTGGAGGAACAGCCGCAGAGCAGCAGGCACGAGCAGCTTGGCGGCGCGCTTTGCTCGACCGGATGCAGCCAAAGGGCCGGCAATGACTCGGCACACATAGTGCCGGGCGGCAATGTGCATGTTGGAGCAGGGCACGCCACGTTTCGCCACCGCTGCTGGTGCCGCGCGCCGCTGCTGCAGCTGCTGCTGTCGAGTGCCGCCGCTGCTGCTGCTGCAGCCCACACCCACCCAGCACCCACCAGGCAGTAGCCGCAGGTTGCGCAGGAGGTGGGCAGCCGCGGCGTACCGTGCCGCCAGCCCAGGTAGCTGTCAGGCGCTCCATACTTGCCCGTTCTGCACGACGCGCAGCCGGCGACGCCGGTGCAGCCCAAGCAGGGGTTAGCCTCATTGCCGTCCTGCGTTGGCGAAGGGCAGGGGCGGTGAGCAGCCGGGCGGGGCAGGCAGGAGGAGAGTTGGGCGGGGCATGCGTGGCGCTCGTGCGCCCTCTGCTGCGGCGCCGGCTGGGAGGACGCATGCGCAGCCCGCGGCACGGGCGCGGCGGCGGCGCTGTGGGTACACATCTGCGGGCGGCGTATTACTGCTTTCGCCGCCGAACGCTGCCGAGCTGCTGGTTGCACGCTGGTCAGCGGGGCTTGTGTTCACGCGGGCAGAGGGCGAGGGGGTGGGTGCTGCTGCGCGCAGGGGACCCACCGGCAGGACCACCGTCTCTCCCTCTTCAAAAAAGAACATGCACATGCCGGAGCAGAAGGGCTCGTCCACCAAAGCAGGCCCGTAGGTGGCAAACCTGTCGGCAGGGGTGTCAGCCAGCGGGGGTGGTGCGTTACTTGCGCACGCCAGCCGGGTGCCCACGGACCCGAACCAGTCGCACCCAGGCGCTACCCGCGAGGCCAACCCACCACCAGCCCTGCATGCAGTCGTTCCCTCATTTAACAGCACGCGTCAGCCCCTGCTCACTTGGCGAGGCATCCCTGCCCCTGTAACCCCCACCCGCACTTGTCAGCCCGGCTCACTTGTTGAGGTATCCAGAGTCGGGATCGAGGGTGGAGTAGGCGTCGCAGGCGGTGCAGGACCAGCCGTCGACGCCCGTGGCGTTGGCAGCTGCGAGGCATGGGAACGCAGCACCGCGGCGGTGTGTGGTTGCCAGCCGCCCCGTCGCCAGGAAAGGCGCGGGCGACGGGGCGGCTGGCGACCGTGCAGCAGGCGTCGTGCAGCAGGCGTGCGTGCGCTAGTGAGTGGCTGTAAGTGGAAGTGGTGGGCGTGTCGCCTGGGTGCAGCACCCACGCGAGTTCCCCAGAGGCGCCAGCGCCCGCTGTAAAGCAGCTATAGCGCACTCACCGCATTTAGTGCACTGCGGCAGCCTGGCCAGGCACAGGGCGGCAGGGGTGGGGCTGCACCAGGGCGGCCAGCAATGCAACGGCACCGTGAGCTTGTGCCTGCTTCTTCTGCTGGCTGCAAGGCGTGCCTCCCAAACAGCTGTGCGAGCGCGACACTAGCTACCAACAAGCGCAGTGCTTGCCTGGGCGGCGGGGGCGGCGGCGGTCGGGGCGGCGGTCGGGGCGGCGGGCGCGGCGGCGGACGGGGCGGCGGGCGGGGCGGCGGGCGGGGCGGCGGGCTCGCTGGACGTGCCGGCCGCTTGATCAGCGGAGGCGGCGACTTGCGCTGCTGGCCTGCAATCATCAGCGGGGTCGTATGTGGCACAGGCTGTGTCAGCGACCTCCAGGGTGCTGCGAACACAGCGGCGGCACGGAGCGACGGCGACGGCAGCAGAGCTGCGACTGAGCTGCTGCGGCCCTGGAGGCCGACTCCGCAGCAGCATCGCTGGCGGACTTTGAGCTACAGGGCGGAACGCCGCGCCGGGGGGCGCGCCCGAAAGAGTGTGCCCACAGGGCGCCGCGTGGCCCGCGCCCCAGCGGCCTCGCTGGCGCGCCCTGCTGCTCCGAGCAGCCCTCCGGGACGCAAAACCACCCCGCGTGCCTGCCACAAGCCCCGCCAGGAGCCCGGCCAGCAGCGCCAGCAGCAGAGCGCTGCGCCTCATGAGCGTTCAGCCCTACAGATATCGTGGAGCGACATGTAAGCGAGGATGAGCGCCGCAAGCTCTGCCATACTGCCTTATAACCGGTGGCGGCGTCACGGCCCAGCGTGCCGCCGCCGCTGCGGTGCAGAAGCCTCCACGGTGCAGCAGTCTCCCGCGAACACATGCCGCCTCTGCGCCTCTTTGACTACATGCAATTCATGTGACAGGAACAACATTGTGCAGAGTTGCCGTGCCCGAGGCGTTTGCACAAGAGCGACACGCAACGCAGCAGCTCCTGCCGGGCGGGTGTGGGAGCTGCCGCCGGGGGGGCACAGGCGGTCGACCCCTGCAAATGAAGACCCCTGCACGATGCCAAGATTAACATGGTAATACCAGACTCCGGCGGCAAAGCTGCTGGGCCAGCACTTGCCCTCCCCCTGCCCTGGGCGATTGGCTTAGACCTTGTCCGGAACACCCACCCCATGCAACTCCCCGAACCGCCCTCAGCCCTCAAGGGATACGCAGCTTGTGTAGTTTTGCTGTACTGGGCTGCGATGGGCCCCCCCAGCGGTCTTTGCCGACTTCTGAATTAAGCAAGCTACTCTGGGAGCTGCAGCGTCGGCGGCGCACACGGCGGCGCGCCGTGCAGCATATCCGTAGAGCCGACGTGACTACATGTTTCCTGTACACCTGCCTGGACGCAGCACGCATCCATCCACAACGTGCAATCCCCCAGAGAGTTCCCTCCCAAGCTTCTGAGAGTGGGGCCGCTACGCGACTTCACAGCGCGGCTCACACCATACTGCCCCAGGGTAGGCCCTCAGGCGCCCTAATGCTTCTTGCGTGCATATGATGTGATCAACTTCTAGCGTGTCCCCGTGCTTCAATTACACGTGTATCGCGAAGGCGGCGCCCACCCGGTTGTCCCTCCTGACCACTTGTCCCGCGTGCCCGAGGTCCCGCACCCCGCGTGCCGCTGCTGGTAATGATGTTCCGCAAGGCCGCCATGAACAGGTAAGCGGTTGAACGAAGGGCAGCCGGGGCGGGGTTGCCCGGCACGCCCGCGGCCTGGTACAGTCCGGCGGCAGAGCACCGACCAGCCGTGTCACTCGCTGCCACAGCGCGTGGCAAGGCCGTAACGACAGCGGCGGCCGTCTCGGGTGACTGGGTGGGTGCACCCGCCGCCACTTGCGAGCGCTACGCCGCCGCTGACGACCACCTGTCCCTGCCCCCATCCCGGCAGAGCGGCGGCACGGATGCTGCTGGCGCTGGCGTTGCTGGCAGGTCATGCCACGGCACGGTGAGCTGCAGCCGCGCAGCCAGGCGGCGCTAGCCGCCACGTGCTGCACGATGTATTGCCAGCTCAGCCAGGCATTCCACTCCGGGTGTCCATCATAGTCCGACACACCCTCACCTGCAGGCGTCGGCTGGTTGGCGATGGCGGCAGCTCAGGCGTGCAGTTGGCAATAGTGGGCGGCGTGGCAGCGCAGCGTAACAGGCAAGTGCATTTTCGGCATGCGCAGCACACCGCGCGTGGCTGGCACCGCCATTGCCCTGCCTTGCACGTCGTACGTGGGCCGCCCCCCCCGCACTGCTGCCCCCAGCACCACCGGCGTTGCTGACCGGCACCCTCCCCTGACCAGTCTGCAGGTACCCTTGGGTTGCGTCCCTGCGTTTCAACGACAAAACAAAGCGCCACTACTGCGGTCCGTCGCTGCAGTTGGGGAGCGCGTCGACCGCGGTGTGGGGGCACGGCGCGACGCGTGGCCCAAGCGCTGCAGCGCACGTTTTGCTGCTCGCCTTGTGGCGGACAAGCCATACCGTTGCTGCACCCTTCTCACTGTGGGCTCGCCACCTCGTTTCCCCGTCTCGTTCTGCAGGCGGCACGCTCATCGGTCCTCGGTTAGGTGCGGAGGGCCTGTGCAGGCGTCGGCAGTTGGCCGGCGGTGCCGGGGCGGCGCCGGCACCGCCGCCTCAGAGAGTGGGCAAGCTGCCGCGGTCCGTAGCGCTGAGCGCCGTGCTGTGTTCTCCCCTCGCCCAACCCTGCAGTCCTGACAGCAGCCCACTGCATGATAGACACATCGGGGCAGTGGCTCACTCCAAACCGCTCCTTCCCCAAGGTACGCCCAGCCATCCTGCGTTCATTCGCCCATTCCTCAGCGCTGGAGCAGCACGGATGTGTGTGCCAAATATGCCCAGCACTGCCGCCGCGCCAGCTACGGGAGGAAAGGAGCGGCCAGCACCCCGGCCCGCCTGCCTGCTCCTCAGCGCACGCCTGCCCCCCGTTTCCCCTGCACACTACAACCCGCCCCGGGCCCCTTCCCTCTCGCCCGCCCGCCCGCCTGCCTGGCTTAGCAGGTGCGGATAGGAGGCTACGAAGTGAACAACGGAACGTACGAGCAGCACAGCGTGGTGGGCGCCTGCGTGCACAACGGCTACGACACCGACACGGAGGCCTACGATGTGGCGATACACTGCTGCTTGACAAGGCCTCGCTGTGCACGCCCATCAAGATCGCTGGGGGTGAGTGGCACATGCATGCAGACGCGCTCTGACAAGTGTTGCCGCTGCCAGGGATCCGAAGGCCGGCGGTGCATCGCACGCCTGCCCCCGACGGTTGCCACGGCGGTTCGAGCCGAGCGTCGCTGCTGCTGTGTACATGTGCTGATTTGGCCGGGCCGCTCTCCAGGCCACGATCCTGCCCTGCCGAGCGGCGCTGCTGATTGTGCATCTGTGCCAAACTCCACCCCTGCCCACAACCAGACCCTCCGGTGGCGGCAGGCGCGGCTGTGATGGCCGTGGGATGGGGCCGGCTGACCGAGGGCGGGGCCCTGCCAACAGTCCTTCAAGAGGTGCGTGGGTACACGTCACGGACGGATTGGGAGTTGGGAGGGGAGCGGGGCGGGGCGGACAACCAAGCAACTCCAGCCGGCAGCGGCACAAGCGGCGTGCCCGCCTGCGCCTGCGCGCCTGCCAGGCACGCCGCCCAACCTCCCGTGCGCAACTCGCGTCCCGCAGGTGGACATGGACTACATACCTCGCGCAGCCTGCCAGAAGTTCTTCGACTTCGCTGACGCGATAAAGGGCCCAGCATGTGCTGTGCGGGCACCCCGGCCGACGGCAGGGACGCGTGCCAGGGCGACAGCGGCGGGCCGCTGTTTGTGCGGGGCGCCAACGCCGCCGGCGATCGGCAGGCAAGCTGGACTTGTGTGGCGTGCATGTGCGGGATCAGCTGCGCTGCGTGGCGGGCGGGCGGGCGGGTGGCAGTTTGGGCATGCAGCCCGTGCAGCCGGCAGCCCCATCACGCGTCTGCCTGGTGCCAACCCTACCTGCCCCTCCCCCCCCTGTTCCCCCTGCAGGTCGGCATCACCTCCTGGGGCTGGGGCTGCGCCGCCTCCGACGACGTCCCCGGCGTCTACACAAACCTGGCCTACCTGCGTGCCTGGATCAGCTCGACCACCGGCCTGATTGGGCAGCGCCGCCGCCGCCGCCGGGCGACGGGCAAATATGGCTGCCGCTGGGCGTGAACCGCCTTCATCCAATCATGCCTCCTCTCCAATCGAGCCGTTCCACATTTTCCCCAAATGCCAGCACTTGCAATTGACAGAAAAAATCGACGTGACGACACTGTTTGATGTTTGTCAACTGACGCGAGCCGCGCGGCGGTTCTAGCTGTTCAGTTGTCGGCGGCTTCAGTTGTGTTAAAATTGCCGTGCCGCGTCGCTGTCCAGGAGAGTTAGAGGTCCGGTTTGTCCCTGCGCTGCAAAGGTCGGCAGTTGAAGGCCGACAGCTGTGTTAGGGGGATGCGGAAGCCTACAGACAGCGGGCAACTCTGTGGAGAGGCGGGGAGCTGGCAACCCGCCACCACAAATGCGCACAGCATATCCTGGAGCGGCATATCCTGCAGTGCCGGTTCAAGCAGCGACAGTGCGCGCGCCGCCACCTGGGGATTCCACCTGCGCTCGGTTACCAACACAAAGCAGCTCCAGACGTCCGGCGCTGGTGCAGGCGGTGAAGAGGATGGCGGAGGCCCGTCCTCGTCGCGCTGTGCCTGCGCTCCCGGGTGAGCCAGCTGGCATCCTGCGTTCCCGACGCGTCGCGTCGCAGCGGGCGGCAGCAGGTCCCTCACCCCCGCCGCCCAACGAACTCGGTGCCAATTCGCTTCTGGGCTCTCCCGCGCATTTTACAGCAACCAGGCACCATGAGACGCTGCAGCGCGCTGCTGGCTGCCGCAGCCATGTTCCTCGCGGCGCAGATGGCGGCAGGCAAGAGGGGTCGGTGTCGCTGGCAGGGTGCACGTCGGCTGCAGACGCTGCATTGCTGCCGCGGTTGCCATAGGTGGCACACGGGACACAGGACACCCGGTGTGCCTCTTGCCACGGGCGCCGCCTGACCGGCCATCCTGGAGCGCCGCCGGCCGCCCATTCGGACCGGCAGGCCGGCAGGGTGCAGTATGTCGTCAAAAGAGCTCTTGCCGGGGCTCGGCACGGGACGCGGGCCGGAGGAGTATGGCGACCGCTCTCCCAACACGCCACCCGCCACGCCACAACCCCCTGGCGCGTGCCCTGCTAGCAGTGCTAGCGAGCGGGCGCTCCGGCCCACGGCCACTCACTCACCCACCGCCGCCGCCGCCCCGTGTCGTTTCGCAGGGCAGAACACCGTGGGCAAGTGCTTAGCAGCCTACCCGCAGTGCACCAAGTGCAGTGAGTTTCTCGCGTGATGGCTGGCAGCCTTGCGGTGTGCAGCAGCTGCACGCCTCTGCCGGCTGCAGCTGCCCGCCGAGCTGCTGGGCTTGGTTCCCCGTGCCGCCGCAGCCGCCGCTTACGTGCGCGCCCCCCTCCCCCCCCCCCCCCCCCTCCTGCTGCAGCCAAGTCGGGGGCCACCTTCCAGTGCTCCACCTGCGACTCCACGAGCAAGCTGGTGCCCACAAGAGGCTATTACGACAGGAACACAGGTGGGGCGACCGGCAGTAGTCCCCAAGGTACAGGGGCGTGGCAGGCTTGGAACCATGCGCTTGACCAGCTCACCGTCACGGGGCCATGCAGGCATGCTTCTCCTGCCCATACCGAACCCAAGCGTGGGGCCGCCCGCGGGTGCTCGCGCGCGGCACCGACCCGTGCCGCAGCCCAGCCCAGAGCTGCCAACTGGCAAGGGGCCCCGCACACGATGAACATGTGCACGCGTGCCTATGTGCTTGCTGTGCGTGCAGGCCGCCTCATCAAGAAGCCTTACTGCGACGGGTACTGCATGTACCTGAAGCGCTTTGGGAACCTGCTGGAGGCGCGTGGGCGCTGCGTGGGTTGCATGACATGATTTGGCTGGTCGCCCGTTGCCTGCGCCGCAGGCGGTTGGGTGCCGGCCGGCCCGCAGCGTGCGGTGCGTGCGGTGCGTGCCAGAGCAGCCCAACAACCACACCATGGCGTGTGTGCTGCACCGCTGCGTGCATCCCGCGCGCATGCGCGCCGTCGCCCGTGCGCGCGCCAGAGCCTCTCGCACACACACACACACCCTGCCTGCCTGCGCCCCTGCCCCGCCCGCCCACAGAACAACTCCAACCCCTGCTTGGGTTGCACCGGCGCCGCCGGCTGCGCGTCGTGCGCCAAGGGCTCCTTCCGCACCCCCGACAACTACGGGCAGTTCAAGTACGGGTTGAGCACGCTGCCCATGATGTGCGCGTCGTGCGGGTACTGCCAGGTGGGCGGACTGTGGGTGGGTGGGCGGGGCTGCGAGGCCGCGCCCTTGGTGGGCGTGGGCGTGGACCCGGGCAGCGTACACAGCGGGACGATGCAGTCAGTTGCGCAAGGACGGGATGATGCAGTTGCGCAAGCACACCCCGCCCCCACCCCCCACCAACCCCAGGCCCCCACTTCCCTACCCACCCCGCACACACACGACACATACCCCGCCACCACGGCCCCGATCCCCAACACCGGCATTCGCCCGCCAACACCACCGCCGCCTCATTGCCCCCCCCCTCCCTCCTTCGCCAGGACGGCAAGTGCGGCCCCGCCGGGTGTACCGCCTGCGATACACAGTCCGTCGTGTCCACCAGCATGTATGTCGCCAACGCCAACGCCAAATCCCCAACCGACCCTAAGGTGGGTGGGCATCGATCGATCGATCTATACATCAATCGAAATATACATCAATCAACCAATTAAGCAGTATGGGAGGGGCATGCCGGGTGCCCGCCGCCCTGTCCCCCCCCCGTGGGATGTGCCGGCAGGAAGGACGCACCTGCACGGCCCACCTCACCGGCAGGTGCGGACGCGGCCTCGTCGGCTCCAACTCCAGCCCGCTGGCCCTCCCGCCGACTGGGCTCTGCCACCTGAAACGCGCAGGCCTGCACCTCCGGCCTGTGCGACGACGGTCGAACCGGGCTAAGAGTGCAGTCAACCACTGATCCTCTCTAGCGGCTGATTGGGTGTTGCACGCGTGCCACCTGCATGCAGGTCTGCATCTCCGACCTGTGCGACGACTACGGGGACCCCGAGTCGGTGTTCGACATGCCCATCAACAACAACCTGTGGAGGTAGGCAGGCAGGCAGGCAGGCTGTGCTGGCAGCTGTGCAGCCCTGCTCAAGCTGGTGGTGCGCATGCTGTGCCGCGCAGGCGAAGTGGGGCACCGGCAGGTCTTGCGTCGGGAGCCCTTGCGGTGCATGCGCAGCCTTGTGGCTTGCCGCTGAGGCTCTGCAACCCTGCGCCGCGCCCGCACCTCTCCCACCCCGCAGCTACGCGCCGCACTGCAAGCAGACCGGCTCAAAACGCTCCTGCAGCAAGCTCAAGGGCTGCACCGCGTGGTGAGCCCGGGTGCAACCCTGCACGCGTGAACGCGGGCAGCAGCCAGCAGCGGCGCCGGCGGCAGAGTGCTGTCGAAGAGGCTGCGAGTTGTCCCGTGCCAGCTGCTTGCTGCTTTGATGCGCGCGCTCACGCGCACCCCGCTTGCCCGCCCGCCCAAACCTCCTGCAGCTTCCCCGGCAGCTACCTGGTGAAGCACCCCCTGGTGCCTGGCGCCGCCTACTGCCAGCGCTGCGAGGGGTGCCCCGCCGGGCGCTGCAGCGCCACCGGCTGCTCCTCCTGCACCATCGCCGGCCTCACCAAGCGCGTCGCGGTGCCGGGCCGGCTCAACGCCGCCGGCAAGCAGGTGTACGCGTGCCGAGGCGCGGCACAGCCGGTCGCGTTTGCGGGGCGCGGCGCCAGCGCCAGCCTGCCCGACACCGCCCTGTGGCCTGTGTCTGAGTTCCAGGGCTGCGGGCCCAATGCTGGTGAGCTATGGGTTTCAGCTGGATTGCGTTTCCAGTCTTAGTTGATACAGTAGTCTTGAAGCTCAACATCAAGTTGGGGGGACCTCCAACCAGCCGGCGACGCAGAGGCGCGACGGCGAGGGCGCGGGCGCCCCAGCGCGCGGCCCCACGTGGGTCGCAGCACGGTCGCAGCTCCCCTGCCCGCCCGCACCCGCCATCACCCCGCCTTGCCTTGTGCCTCCTCCGCATCCTCCCCATGCTGCAGGGGAGTACAAGATCGACTGGAGCAGCAACAGCGGCGACGCCTCTGAGCTTTCAATCTCCAGCTGGTGAGCGCTAGCTAGTAAAGAAGGGAAAATGCCCTCGTGATGCCCTCATTACCTATCACCTGGGCTGGGTTGCGGGCGGCGCCCACCCCACCCTGCTCCCGAGCACTCAAGGGGGCCTGCTGCTGGGTTGCCACCCGTCCCCTAACCCACCCGTCCCCACCTGCCGCCACTGCTCCGTCCGCACAACCTGCTGCAGGTACGACAACGACGAGACGTCGATCTCTTTCCGCCCCATCAACACGCTCAGGATCAAGGTGGGGGACGGGTGGGGGTGGTCGGCGGAGGGTGGCGGAGGGTGGCGGGGGGTGACGGAGGGGCCTGCTGCAAGCACCAGGCGAGGCACCTCTGCTGGCTCCCCTGGGCTTGCACCTGTGACCGACTACATGCAAGGTCGACGTCGCTCGGGCGGACGTAGGAGGGGCGAGACACACCGTGCCAACGACCCGCCTCACCTGCTGCTCTCTTCAGCCTGCTGGCTGGATGGCTCACGGCTGCCCCCCCCCCCCCCCCCCCCACACACACACAGTTCTCCCTGACCACCAACACGCGCGTGGGCATCACACTGGAGTACACCGACGCTGTCACCAAGGCGGCGGTGAGTCAACCTGTCGATCAATCAATCAATAGTTAGTCGACTTGATCGACAGGTTGACTCACCTTTTTCAAGTCCCGCTGGGAGCCAGTGTGCCAACCATACCAGCCGTGGAGCACGTGTGGCCCGCTGCGTGCGCCGCCCCGGGACTGCCTCTGCATGCCTTGCCTTACCCCTCCCCACCCCCCCTCCGGCCCCCCCATTCCCTGCGACGCCCGCAGGTCAGGCACACCCTGCTGCACGCGCTGCCCACGGCGCAGGACCGGGTGTGCATTGTGTTCAACAACTATGTTGCGACCAGGGACTCGGAGAAGGCGATGGCGGCGCAGCTGACCTTTGAGAACAAGGTGGGGGCAGGGGAGGGGGGGGCGGCGGAGCGGGGGCGGCGGCGCAGAGAGGAAGCTGGATGGCGGCGCTGCTGCCCGCGCGCTTCGACGTGGCGGAGCGTGCTTGCTCCTGTCGCCACCCATGGGTGGCACCTGTTGGCAAAGGCTACGCCGCCCCCCCCCCCCCCCCCCCCCCCCCCCCCAGCGACCGACGGACGCCGCCTCATGCCCACCCCTGCCCCGCTTGCAGTCCAAGAAGCGCGTGCTGCTGCACTTCAGCGGCGACGAGCGCTCGCTGACGCCTCGGCTCGACTTCGAAAACGGGCTGCCCTTTGGCGGCGGCGCCGTGACCGTCAAGACCCGCGCCGGCGCCGACATTGCCAGCCCTACGCTGGGCCCCGCGAAGGTCAAGTGGACCAACACGGTGAGTGCGGCCTGCTGCGCTGTGCTGTGCTGTGCTGTGGCGTGCTGTGTCGCCCACTTGCAGACCCCCGTCGCTGCTGGCATCCGCCGCTGCTCCCCACCGCTGCCTGCCGCCGCCGCCTGCCGCCGCTGCGGTTTGCCGGTGATGCTGTTGCTGTTGCTGCCTGTCGATGATGGGGGGGGGGGGCGGGGGGGGGGGGGGGGGGGGGGATGCTGCTCAGTGCTGCCGCGGTCGCTCTCTGCTGCTGCCGTCGTCCACTGCACTGTTGGGCCGGCGCCCTGCTGCCACCGCTGCTCACCACAGCTGGTCCCACCATCTGACTGCGCTGCAGGAGAACGTGTTCATCCTTCCGAGCGAGCAGGAGTGGGACGATTTCAAGAAGCCGGTGGGCGCTGTGTAGCGGGTGATGCAGACGCCAACTTTCCCATCCATCTACCTTGCGTTCGGCATGGAGGGGGGGGGGGGGGGGGGGGGGATGCGCGCTCCCGAGTTGGGGAGACCTGCCCCTCCAGCGTGCACACCGGCGTGCCCGGAGCAAGGGATCTTTTAGAATGCTATGCAGCGCCCTGCTGGAGCTCACACACATACCAGACACGTACATAAATGCCCGCCGCAGCACCGACTCGGCGAGCCTGGCTGCATACACCCAGGCACCCACCCTTCTACGTACACACGCCCTCGCAGTACCCCCCTTTTAAGCACCCTCGTCCCCGAGCCTCCCTTGTTCTCTGTTCTCTGTGCAGCCACAGCAGCTGCTCTCCTCTTGCTCGCTTTCTCTCCCCGCCTCATAAACAATGCTCCCGCACCTCGGCTGCCCGTTCCATGCCTCGTGAACGCACCAAATCTTGCAGTAACGCCCTTGCTTGCCCTCTGCCCCCCCTCACACTGCCCCCTGCCCCATGCGCGCCTGCCGGTGCCGCAGCTGCCGCCTCAGCGTGCACCGCCGTCACCCCCCTGCCACTTCATATCCGAGTGCACATTGCGCCGCCAGCGGCCCCCGTATCACCTGTAAGCCAGAGCGAACAGCTACAAACGCAGTCGGCGACGGCCGCTGGCGCACCCACCCTGCGACAGGTTTTCTGGTGTGGTAAGACCTTGACCAACAAATGTCTAATAAGAAGGTATGCCAGGCGTCGGGAGCGGATGGCGGCACTTGAACAGCGACGGGGCGGTAGGTCGGCATTTGTCTGCAGCGTCGCGATCGCCGCACGCCAGTGCCCTCTCGCACACACGTCCTGCATCTCACAGAGCCTCAGCCGCGATGGCTTCCGCAGTCGCGGGGCTGGGCGATTTCTCGCTGCTGGGGAAAGGTCTAGCCGCGGCGCTGGTGGCTGGCAGTGCCGCATGCCAGATGAAGAGCCTGGGGCCGGCGCTCAAGTCCATCTTTGGCCTGGTCGCAGCTCGAGCAATTCCTAGGCCCTTCGTGCTCCTTACCTGCGCGTTCCTGCAGGACAGCTTTTTCACGGTGAGCTGCAGGATTGGTAGGCGAGTTAGTGAGCGGCCGTGCGGCGTGCTCGCCTGCGGCGGCGGCCGGCTGCCGCCCACCGTCCCCCGCCCTGCCGCTCCCTCCTGTTTTCCAGGCTGTGGCCTACGCGGCGCTGCTGCTGTTTCTGACCCGTATCGTGGAGCCCATTCACGGCACGCGGGAGCTGATCAAGTTTCTGGTCTTCACCGTTGTCCTCACCTCTTTTTTTACCGTCGCGGTGCGCCCCCAAACTCACGCTGTGCTGCATTCATGCAGCCTGCGGATGCTGCAGCTGGTGCTGCAGCGCCGCACCCGCAGGCTGCTATATGCCGTTGAAACCGTGGCATGTTTTGTGCCAGGGTAGATCGGTTTACGCCTGCCAGCAAACGACCCATGCAACTGCACGGCCGCGGCGCTCTCCGCTCTGCGCTGCGGCGACGGCGCAGGCGGCCGACCTCCGCTGTCGCCTGCCTCCCCTCCCCTTGCAGCTGGTGACCGTGATATATTACGTCACTACAACGAAGGGGAAGTCGGGTGCCGACCACGCAGGCAAGCCAGGCCTTGCATGGGCAGCCGCCGGCCAAGGGGCTCGCAGGGATGGTCAGACGAGCTTCAAGGTGCCTGCATGCAGTGAAAACTTGCGCAACTTGAATGTGAGGCCCCGCCTGCCACGCGCAGGCGACATGCTGTTCCGTCCCATGGGAGGCTTTGAGGCGGCCATGGCTGCGCTGATGGTGGGCGTTAAGCAGGTGCGCGTAGGATGGGAGCAGCTTCGGAAGAACAGCACCGCATGCCACCATGGGTGATCGAGCCCCAGCGAGTGCGCATGGCAGGCAGCATAGGCGGAGCGGCGCGGCGGCGGGGGGCGAGGGTATGATGGAGGGGTCTGGCGGGGTCTGGCGGGGGGGTGGCACTGCTGGCTGCGCTGGCAGCTGCATTTGGGTGGACGGCATGGGGAGCGGCTGGCAGTGGTGCATCCCCGCGGATGCGTGCATGCGACACAACATGCACATTTTTTCATCCTGCTTCTGCAGCTGATCCCTGACAATGAGGTTGCGCTGCTCGGGGGCGCGCTCAAGTTCAGGGCAAAGGTGAGGCTTGCGAGGCGTGTCCGGCCTGAGCTGTCCAGAGCGCGGGAAGCGCATAGTGCAGCGTGCGTCACCAAGAGCTGTGTGACAGCAGTTGCATATCCTATTCGCGGACGGCGCGCCGCTGTGCCTCTCCCCCACCCCACCCACCCACGCCCACACACCGCACATTCACACCACCTTCAGCACCTGCCGGGCATCTACGGCGTCGCCATGGTGGCTGGGTCGCTGCTGCTGGGCTGCGCGCTGCGCGTCATCTCCTTCACCTTCTGCGGCACCTACCTCGCCTGGGCCTATCTCCGCTTCGTGCAGGCGCGCAACGGCGTGCGGTGCGTGGTGGCTGGGCAGCAGGCATGGGTATTCACAGCGGACGACGCACGTCCGCTGTGTGCATGGGCGGGGCCCATGCCGTGGGCTGTTGGCATTGCAATCTTGCACTCTTGCCTCATGCTGCGAACCCCTCCCCGCCCACACTCCCTCCCCTCTTGCCCCGCAGCGGCGACCTGTCTGACGAGCATAGCCGGCATGGGCGGTCACGCAGCCATCGCCGTTCAGCACCCTCACTGCCCCCTGTCTCCCTGCCCTCTGCCCCCGCAGCGGCGACCTGTCAGACGAGTTCCGCCTGGCTTCCTTCTTCCCCGGGGTGCTCCAGCAGCCGGTGGACCGCGCCGCCGGCGCCTGCACCCGCCTCACCGGCCTGGGCAAGGCCGCGGGCAGCGCGCAGCACCAGGCGCGAGGGCTGGCAGGCGGGCTGGCAGGCGGGCGGCAGTGCTGCCGCTGCAGCGGCGGCGGCAGGTGTGGACGTTACAGCGTGCCGCTCGCTGCCTCTGGGGGTGGCTGGCTCCCCTCCATCGCTTGTGCTGGCAGCACACCACCCACCCCTGCTGCCCGCCCTCCTCCACCTCGTACCTTCAGGTGGCCTGGAACTACGGCATGGCTGGCGGCGCCACGCTGCTGGGCAGCGACGCAGGCGACGCTGCGCGGCGGCGCGAGCGCGGTGCGAAAGCTCTGGAGGAACGGCTGGGCATGGCCAAGGCGGCGACGGCCAAGGCTGCTGCTGCGCCTGCTGCGCCTGCTGCGCTGGCAGCAGGTCCTGCCGGGAACGCTGCAGCTGCGGACCAGGCGGAGGCGGATGTGGAGTCGGCAGCGGGCGGCGACGCGTGAAGGGCTGCATGATGCTGCGTGCCGGCGTGTTCCGGCCGTGTGTGCAGCCCGTGTGATTCCTATCCCTGCCTTCCTTGCTGTGTCACCTGAAGCTCCCTATGATAGCTGCCGACTGCGCAGCAGAACTGCAAACACCTCTTTCGTTATGGGCATGTGGGCATGTGAAGCAGAGCGGCGGCTGGCGCCACGTCGGCAAGCCACGCTGCGCAGAAGGTGCAGCGCCCAATCGGGCCCTGCAAGCGGGCGGACGTCGTTTCAGCTTTCTGAGCACGTTCCTCAGGAGTTCCCTACCTCTAGGGCGGCCCGATGGCGGCCATAGAAGCGAAGGGCGGGCCGCCCGCTGCGGTGGCCCCACCGGCCGACGCGGCGTTGAAGCAACGGATAGAGACATTCGCGGGATACCATTTGCACAGCGGAGGTGAGCGTTGGGAGCAAGGAGCTGGGTTGGCCCGGCAGCCTTCGCGCCGTGTCCTTCTGCACGCTCCTCCCTACAGTCAACACCTCGGGCGATGAGTAGCGGCCGTACAGCCACGCGCCCAATCGTGAACGCTCTCCTGTGCCGATTGCCGTCGCCCCGCCGCCCGCTCTACCCACGCCCGCGACCTGCTGCCACCCCCATCCATTGCCACAGGCCTGGAGTATGTGCAGTCAATCGCGGCGCATCAGGCAGCAAACCCTGAATACAGCTTCCTGCACGGCGGTCCAGGGGCAGATTACTATGCATACGTCGTCCAGCACTACACGAGGCACGCCCAGCAAGCGCAGCTCGCCACCGCCGCTGCCGTACCCGCCGCTGCACCGGCGGCAGCCGCAACGCCTGCTGCCGCGGCAGCTGAGGCATCCTCTGCGGCGGCGCAGCAGGCAGGGGCCAACCCTGCACTGGATTCGCTGCCTGTGGAGGTCAGCGGCGGGTGGCAGCAGGTGCTGGCGCTGCTGAACGGCTCGCGTGACAGCATCCGCAAAAGCCAGGTGGGTGCTGCAACCCACACTGGCTTGCTGGCTGACTGACTGCCTGGAAAGATGGCAGTACTGTGGCAAGCTCGAAGTGTGAGACAGAGGGACAGGTAGCAGCCTCAGCGGGGCTGCCCATTGCCCGCCACCGTGCCAAGCCCCCCCCCCCCCTCTCCAGGAGTGGTTCATGGCGTGCGCCCCCTACGCGGTCGGCATGGCGGAAATGATGCTGCAGGTGGGGGGCAGTTCTCAGCGGCTCGAGCTCCCGAGCAGCAGGCCAGCAGCAGCAGAGGCCGCTGCCGAGGCCCACATGTCTCGCCTGCCTGCCGCATCCACACATGCCGGCGTCGCAGCGCTGCCACGCCGCCCTCCCCCCTGAAGCCTCCCTGCTCTGCCTCCCCGCTGCGTGCGCTGCAGCAAGTGCTGGCGCTCGCAGACTACCAGCGGCAGCTGCATGTGGTCTACCTGGCAAACGACGTCCTGTTCAAGGGGCTCGCCCTGCGCGCCGCTGGCGCCGGCCCGGAAGCAGGCGCGCACGGGCGCGGCGTGCAGCGCCGCGGACTGCCGCCAGCGCAACTCATCGTCGGGCTGCGCCCCAGCAGCCCTGCCGCCCTGCGTGCACCCTGCCATCACCCCTCACACCGCCTGGTCCTCCCCGTGCCGTCCTGCGCCGCCCCACAGATGGCATCGCGCAGGCCTTCAAGCCCCGCATGGGCCGCATGCTGCGCCAGGCCTTTGTGACTGGCGGGCAGACGACCGAGGTGAGAGGCCCCCAGAGGGGCACGGGGGAGCGCAGCACGGCGCGAGCGTGATGGGAGGGTGTACGGGCGGCCCATCCAGCCCACCCTTTCCACCCTTCTCCCTTTCTCCCCAACGCCCACCTCGTGTGTGCTGCACCTCCCCAACGCCAATGCCCGCTTGTGTGCAGGTGCAGCAGAACCTGGTGCGGGTGATGAACTTCTGGTCGGAGCGGGGCGTGTTTAGCCAGCTGGATGTGGAGGCGTCGACGATGGAGCTCATGGGGCTGGCCGCGCCGCAGCCCGCCGCAGCAGGAGCAGCAGCGGCAGCAGGCGCCGCCGGGCAGCCAGCGGAGGGGGGTGCCAACGCGGCGAGCGGCGCTGCGCAGCCAGCAGCAGCGGCAGCAGGCGGCGCGGCAAAGCCGGCAGATGGTGCTGCGCAGCAGGCCCAGGCGCAGCAGCAGCCGCAGCACGCGCAGCAGCCAGCGCTGACCCCGCAGCAGCAGGCGCTGCAGGCTGCCTGGCAGCAGCAGGCGTACCCCGGCCAGCAGCAGCCGGCAGGCTACGGCGCGCCTCCGCCCGCTGGCAGCTACTACCAACACGCGGCGGCCATGCAGCAGCAGGCGTACGGCGCCCCAGGCGCCTACCCGGCACCTCACGGCGCCGCGCCCGGCTACGGTGCCCCCGGATTCGCCGGCACCACGGCGCTGCCTGGCTTCCCCGCCCCGGGGCAGGCCCAGCAGCAGCAGCATGCGGCGCCACCAAGGGGCTACTACCCGCCTCCCCCCGGCGCCCCGGGAGCAGCAGCAGCAGCGTTCCCTGGCGGCCCAGCAGCAGCGGCGGGGGGGCACCCAGGGGATGTGGGATACTACCCGCCGCCCCCCGCGCCCGCCCCTGAGCCTGAGCCCGAGCCCTTCGATCCCTTCTCCTTCCCTCCCGGTAAGCACCTGGGCCGCTGCTGCCCCCCCCACGCGGCCCCTGCTGGCCACCCCATTGATTGATTGATCGAAGTACTGATCATGTATTGATCGACGTATTGATTATTCAATTGATCAATCCTCTGTGCAGGCCTGATCCCCAAGCTGGTTGAAGACAAGCTGAAGACAGACCCGCCGTACGAACCGCTGAGGTGCACTGCGAGGATGCTTTGGGGATTGGGGGACGGCCATGCAGGCTGGGGGGGCGAACGCCCAGGGAGGGGTGTGCTGAGCGGAAGGCTGATGAGAGCTGCCCGCCGTATGAGCAGTGTGGTTTGGGGAGAGCGAGGGGTGGGAGGCTGGGGCTGAGGCTGGCAGGCCAGCCTGAGGGTAAGACAGCGCTGGATAGGCGTCTGGGGAAAGCAGGGGGGTGCAAAGCGCAAGCAGCGTGCTTGACTTGCGTTCTGCTTCCACTATAGTGGCTGCCGCTGCGCTGAGACTTTTCTCGCAAGTAATCCCAGGCAGCGAGATTAGTCTCTCGACTAGTAGACGGCTGGCATCAATAGAAATGCATGCAAGTGTATGCTTGCCCTTGATCAGCGTGTCCGCTCCCCTTCTGCGCGCAGCATCGCTGACATCGAGAGGACGGGCGTGCCGCGCCCGCCCAAGCTGGATGCTTACTTGAAGAGCCGGGTGGACAAGATGTATGCGCAGCTGGCGGTGAGTTTGCTGCACGGCCGGCTGCTGCCGCCACGTGCCATCTGCAGTGCCTGCCATGTGCAGCAGCAGCACCACAGCGCAAAAGAGTAAAATAAGCATTGCAGGCCGGCAAGGGCCCCCCAAAAGTGCCCGTCCCAAAGGGCAATAGGGATGGGAAAGGAGATATGAGATGCACGCTGTGCGGGAGTGCAACCCAATCCTCCCCCTGCCTGCCCCGGGTGCAATGCTTGCTGGCGCGCACGGCTCATGCAGCCGCCATCCCCATGCCTCACTCACCCTGCCTCTCTGACCTGCCCATCCCCGTGCCTCACTCACCCTCCCTCTCTGACCTGCCTCTGCCCCTCACCATCCTGCAGGGTTACCGCCCCGGCACTCTGTACAGCGACATAGAATCTGGGGACCCTCGGCGCAAGCACTTCTCAGACCGCGGCGACGCCGCCGCGGCTCCCGGCGCGGGCGGCAGGCCGATGCCGCCGTCGATGCCCGACCTGCCGCACGCGGGGCTGGGGCTGGGGGCCACCCCCGGCGCTGGGTTGGGCTTCGGACCTGGCGGCATGCCCGTGCCGGCACCCGTCGACGACGGCAGCTTCGCGGGTGGGTGGGTGGGTGTGTGGGCGTTTGGGCGGATGGTTTGCATGTTCTTGCTGCTGCGCGTGGGTACGGCGCATTTGGCACAGGCTGTGCTCCGGCGTGCCGCCTGCGACTCGCACTCGCCGCCCTGCTCCGCTCCTTCCTCCTGCAGGGCGTGGCGGCGGCGGCGGCGGCGGCGGTGGCGGTGGCAGCGGCCTAGGCTGGGGCGGCGGCGCCCGCCCCGAGCGGCGGCACCACCGCAGCGAGGAGGAGCGGCGGGCGGCAGAGGCGGAGGCTGGGTCCCAGGCGGTGGGGGAGCACGCAGCGGCGCCGCTGGGCGTGCCGGGGGCGGAGCCCGTCACCATTTCGGCAAACGTGTTCTCTTCCTACCGCCACATGCGCTCCACGGGGTACCACCAGGTGTGTGCGCAGGCCACAGCGGGGCCTGCTGGTTCGCCTGCCTGCAGTGCCCTGGCAGCGCCGCAGCACGACTGTGGGCCTGCCGTTTCCGCGAGGGCCCCGCGGCTGCTCGGCCCTGCAGTCGCAGGGGCGTGCCCTGCACAGCAGTGCCCTTGTTACAAAGCACGGCCCTGCTTTTTCAGGGCGTGCCCCCTGCGACTGCAGTGCCCTTGTTACAAAGGCACCCTCCGACCCACCCACCCACTACCCACCCGCCCACCCACCCTCTGCAGATGATCCTCGACAACAAAGCGGGGCGCAAGTTCTTCCAGCGGCCCAGCTGAGCAGGAGCGCGGCGCCCCTCTGGCAGCGCGCCTGCGCCCGCCTGCAGCGCCTGCGCCTGCGCCTGCTGCCCGCTGTGTCCCCTTGCGTCCATTCCTCCCCGGCTCTCCGCCTGCTGGCGGTTGCATGTTGCGTGCTTGCCGCTCGGTGAGTTGCAAGCAACAGTTGCAGCGTGGCAGAATCGCATGGGCAAGCTGTGGCAGTACCAGTGGTACGAGAGTGCGGTATGGAAGAATCAAGGAATTGCGGTGCAGGAAGTGGGCTGCAAGGAAGACGGTGGAGAATAAGAGGGATTAGCGATTACGAGTGACAGCTGTTAGGCATACGAGGGCGATGAAGTAAGGACAGGGAACGGTGCGAGCAGCGTGTGTGTGAATCAAGTGTGTAGACATGAAGGGGCGACAGCGCCGCCGCAGCTGCGTCGCTGTGTGGAGCGCTCCGCTCCTACACCGCCGGCGGCGGCGCGCTGGCGGCGGCGGCAGCCGCGCTGCCCCTGCTGGCGTCGGCGGCGATGCTGGCTGTGGAGGCCTTGCCTGAGGGCACGGTGCCCTTGTCGCTGCCGTGCACCGAGGGGGCGTTGGCCAGGGACACCCGCGCCACCGCGCGCGCCGCGACCGCCACTGCTGACGCGTCCGTGGGGAAGCAGCGGCGCACCCAGCCACGGGCGGCGGTACGCCAGCCGGTGTACCGCTCCGCGAACCCAATACGGAGCAGCAGGGTGGGCAGCGTGTACAGCAGCTGCTGCAGCAGCTCTGGCAGCACTACGAGCGGGTAATACAGGTGGTCGTTGGTGGAGACGACGGCTGGTAGAGGGCGCGAACACGCGCAGCGGCAGACGTCTCGATCAGCAGCACCGAGGCGAGCAGTGAAGCGAGGGGTGGGAGGAGGGGGTGGGAGGCAATGAAGCAAGGGGCGGCGTGGCAGCCAGGCCACTTGCTCGGGTTGACTTGTTTCTGGTGCCATTGAATGATTGAACGACACCATTCCGGGGGCCTCCCCACACACCAGCAGGACGGGCGTCACGCCTCCGCCGCCTTGCCGCCGGCGGTGCAGCGCCGCCAGCGCCAGCGCCAGCAGGGCAATCAGGGAGATCACAATCAGGCAGGCGAGCGTGCCCTGCAAGGGGGTAGTGATGGGTGGGGTGGGGCGAGGGTGAGCGCTGCTGGTGCCACAGCACGCGCGCAACATACCCCTGCATGCCCCCTCCACACACCCTCACCCTGCCATCAGTCCAGCCCCCTTTCAACCAACCTCACAACCCGGGCACCGACTCGGCCCCATCGCCCCACCCCCGCCCGTCGGGCGGCGCCAGCTCAACCCCCAACACCCGTGGCAGCAGGCAGCACCAGCTCACCCACGCCGAGTACTTGCGAATGGTTTGCGCGGTGCGCATCGAGTCAGCGGTACGGACGCCGTACATCAGAACGGCGGCGGCAATGCCTGCAGGGGGCAGGAGGGGGGGAGGGGCGGTACGTGGGTGAGCGGTAGGTGGGGAGGCGGTGGGCAGGAGGTGCTGCACCGCCCAGGGGGGTGATGGGCCGTACAACAGTGAGCGAGGGGCCTTTTCAACAGCAGCAGCAGCAGCAGCAGCAGCAGCAGCAGCAGCAGCAGCAGCAGCAGCAGCAGCAGCAGCAGCAGCAGGACAAGATAACACCCTCTCCGCGTCGCGCAGGCTCCCCTCACCTATGCCGGGCCCGAACACAACCACGGGCAGGCCCATGAGGCGGCACGCCAGGGGCAGCAGGCGGGGGCGCCGCCGCTGCAGGCTGAGCTGCGCCGAGGCTGCGTCCGAGTTTTTGAACCTGCAGGAAGCGCAAGAGGCGGTGGTGGTGGTGGTTGGGGGGGGTGAGGGGCGAGGTGGAGGTGGGTCAGGCGGGTGCATGTAAACGTGGTTGGGTGCTGCGCTCCTCAGGGATACAAGCGGCAAAGGTGCCCACCACCTCCTTGCCGCCCACCCTCACCCCGCCCGCCTCACCATTCGCCCAGCCACGGCGGAGGTGCACGCGCTCATGCCCGCCTGCAGGGGCAGGGTTGGTGTGCGGGTTCAAGTGACAAGGGAGTAAGAGGGGCAGACGTTGCGGGCTTGAGGACGGGGGCTGTGACGAGGTCGAGGCCCCACTGCCACCGTTGCACATGCGGCTGACCGGCTCGGCTCTCTCCCCTCCCGCCCCACCCCTGCCGCTGACGACTCCCTTTGCAGTGCCCGCCAAGAGCACATGCATGTGGGGCACGGCGGGCACGGCACACGGGCCCGTGACCTGCTGGGAGGGCAGGGGAGGGGCGCTGTGCGTGCTGCGCACCTGAATGAAGACCGAGGAGGCAGCGCCAACGTTGACGTCGTCGTTTGCCAGGAAGATGGCTCGAAGCGCGAAGCCAGTGAACTTGCCTGCAGGGTGGGTGTGTCAGGAGCATTGTTGCGTTAAGATGCAGCAGCTTGAGATCAGAAGCGATGCCCCACCTGCTCAAGGGCTGCAAGCGACCGACACGTGCGACCGTTGTGTAACCCTTGCGTGGCGCCCCCAGCTCCGGTACCGGCAGAGTGCCAGGTGGCCAAGGGCAGCAGCGCAATGCTGTGGGGGGACCTCACCTCCTGCCCCAAGCGCCGAGTAGAGGTAAGGGCTGCAAGGAGGGGGAGTGGCAACCAGGGGAGGTGGATGACTTGCTGGCGGCTGGCCTTGCGGGGGGCGGCGGCAGCGGCAGCGGCGGCGGCGGCGGCGGCAGCGGCTGGCCTTGCTGGACGAGTTTTGTGCAGTGGCGCACAAACCCCTCTGCTTCCCCTGGCGCCACCAGCGCGCATTTATAGTCCCAGACGCCAAAGAAGGCGTAAGCCACAATGGAGAGCGTTCCATAGACGGCAGTGAGGGCAACTGCTGCCGCAAGGGAGGAGTGCACAGGCAGCAGACGTAGCACGAAGGTTGCGGGGAGCTTCATCGTGCGCTTGCTGCGAATTTGGGTGCTTCAGGAAGTAGCGTTGCCGACCCGGCTGGGCAAGAAGTATGCCGGAGGCTCGCTAACAACCCTCGGCAGCCTTACGTGCCCTTGGCCAGCCCGCCTCCCAATCGACGCCATACGCAAGCACGAGATAAATTCTTGGTTTCTGACAGGCTGCCGGCGCTGCGGCACACGGTGCGCCTCGCCTGTGCCGCTTGACGGCGGCGGCGGCGGCGGCGGCGGCGGCGCGCTGGGGCCGCGCCGCGCCCAGCTGCGAGTCACGGAGGGAGACTGCTCAAGGGTGCAGCCTGCGAGTACCCAATTGCAAGCAAGCCGCATGCGACAGCTCTGTTCGCAGTAACCATGTTCGTGCTAGCGCCAAGATTGAAACGGAAGCAGCCGCCAGCTGCCGCCCCCATGCTGCGCACGCACGTCCCCCCTTTGTTTTGCTGCGACAGTCGGATGAGGCGGTGCGTTGCAACAACGGCAGTGATCAGAACAGGGTACATAAGGAAGCAGGGCTGAGCAACAGAAGGGAGCAGCAGCGGGGAGCAGGAAGAGGGAGCAGGAAGCGAAACGAGGTGGCGGCGGCGCAGGCGGGCGCGGACGCGACGCCGGTCAGCCGATGTAGTTCCAGGAGGCAATGAACAGCGTGCACATCGCGAGCGCGTAGCCTCCGAACTCTCGCTCCGCGCCCGGCTTGCTGCCGTACTCTGCCACCTTCATGCGCAGGCTCAGCGTCAGCACAAACGTGCCCACGCAGCAAAAGAACCCCGCCAGGAAGGCGTTGAAGGGGAAGTTGCCCACCAGCTTGGCGTACACAAACTGTGCAGGGTGGGCAGGGCAGAGGCAAGGATGGGGGGAGCAGAGCGCGGAGTTGGCGGCGGGCGGGTGGAGTGGAGGCCCAGGGCCGAGCGGCGGCGGCGAGCGGCGGCGGCAGGCGGCCGCGGCAACCGAGGCCCCACCACCGCCCAGATTACCTGCAGCACTGCCGTGAGAAGCGCACACGCCGAGAAGGCGTCCAGCAGCTTGAGCCGGGTGGGCGTGCGCACATACGCGGCGCTGAACGAGGACACGATGTCCTGCAGCGTCGCCAGGTGATCCATCTCTCAAGTGCCGTCCGCGCAAGTCGCAGAGCGCACAAGAGCCGCGCGCCGATTGCGACGGCAGAAGGAGGCAGCGGCTGAGGCGGGACAAGCTCCAAAGAGAAGATGGCGCTGCAGATGAAGCGATGGACCGGCGATCGGGCCGCGGCAGCAGAGGGGCGGCGGCGGCCAGCATGGCGTGGCGAGCCGCCCGCCGGCGCCCTGCGAATTGTGCATCGCTGGAGGCCGCTTGCTGAATTGCACGCTGAAACTCCTTCTTCATGCATTTGTGCAGGTAACATCACGTCGCAGCAGCTCTACAAGATTCAGCCGGCCAGCAGCCACAAGCGAGGGCAGGTTGTGGCCCGCCTTGCGCAGCACAGCGGCATAGTGGGAGGCCGCCTGATCAGCTCGAACGGGGTGCAGATGCCCTGGAAGCTCATCCCTTGTTGCCGCCGCTGAAGAAGGCTCTGATGTCTCGTGTGCCCGGCGGCGGCGCCGGCTTGCCCTTCTTGCCTGCCGAGCCCGGGGCTTTCTTGCTGCCACCGCCGACAGCCTCGGGATGCTTGCGTTTCTGGGCGGCGTGCGCAGGCGATGTCGCGCCCGCCTCCGAGCCTTGCTCTTGCCGTGCCGCCTCTGGCACAGCCTGTGCGCCCCCTGCCGCCGCAGCGCCGGCCTGCTGCCTGTCGGCCGGCTGCTCGTCAGCATTGACTGCTGCCTGGCTGGCTGTCTCGGCCTGAGCCGCCGGCTCCGGCTTGACCGCCGCTGGCTGGGTCCCCACAGCCTGCTGCTGCTGCTGCTGCTGCTGCTGCTGCTGCTGCTCCTGCTTGGGGCCTGCTGGGCAGGCCGCCTGCACTTCCGCCGCCGGCGATGCGGGCGCTGCAGCCTTGCGGGGTTTGAAGAAGTCTTGGGCCTTGGGTTTCTGCAGCTCCTTGACGCATTCGGGGCCCTGCCAAGGGGCACAGGGGGAGGTACGGGCACTGATGAGCTCTGTGAACCGATTGGGACGGGTGGGGTGCCACTCAAGCAAGGGGCTTCCAGGTGAGGGGGCCGGGGGGAGAGGAGGAGGCTGCTGGCACCGACCTGGAAGGAGGGCACGCTCATTTGGGGGGTGACGGGCTGCCACACCAGGTCTTCCCCGTTGTAGGGCTTGCACAGGTGCAACAGCTTGCTGCAGGCAAGGCACGGGTGGAGGAAGCAAACATGGGTGGAGGAAGCTTGCTGCAGGCGAAACGTGTAGGTGGAGGAAGCGCGCGTGGTGCGCTGAATCGCGGCACGCTGAGGGGGGGCCGCTGCCAGTGCGGGCAGGGCCTTGCAGCGGAGCAGGGCCGCGGCGGCAGCACGCAGCGCAGCACCCCTGCCAGACCCCGGTTGCTCTCACCCCAGCTCCGCTTTGTCCCGCGGGCGCAGCCACGCCTGCTGCTCCTCACGAGTGCGCAGGATGACGGGCATGCGGTCGTGCAGCCACTGCAGGCGCTTGCTGGCGTCTGCAGAGCCAGGAGAGGTGGATGCTTGGCAGGCATGCAGCCTGTTCGAGGGTCCTGACGCAACCCCGGCATGCAGGCAGGGGCATGCAGGCGGCGCATGCAGGCGGCCCAGCCACACCCTCCCTGCTGTAGTCACAGCCCGGCAAGCAGCACTGCTGCCTCCAGGCTGCAGGCAGGCAGCCCCTGTGCCGCACCTGTGGTGAGGATGGTGTAGGTGTGCATGTGGCCTTCTGCGCCCTGCCACACATCATACAGCCCAGCAAACACCAGAGGCTCCTCCTCTCCTTCCGCTTGGTTGTCGCCTGTCGCCGACGCCGCTGCCGCATCCTCTTCCTCGACTGCCTTGGCTGCCTCGCCACCTGCTGCGCCGCCTGCCGTGCCGCCGCCGGCGGCGCGAGCGCCGGCGCCGCCGCTGCCGCCGCTGCCGCCGTTCTTGGGGGCGAGGTGGATGTAAAATGGCTGCTTCTTTCCCTTCTCCTGTGTGTGGTGGGGATGGCCATAAGAAGAGGTTGGTAGGGCCGTGCTGTGGATGATGCGCTGGCGGCACAGCGGGACCAAAGCGGGCCTCGTCTAGCCGTGTTCCCTCACGCAGCCAGCCCCCCCCCCCCCCCCCCCCCCCCCGCCCCCTCGTGCCTTGAGCCACTCGTAAAACCCCTCGCACAGCACCAGGCAGCGCCGGGTGGGCACCAGGCGGCGGAAGGAGGGCTTTTCTGCGACGCTCTCGCTGCGCGCGTTGAACTGCAGGCAGGCAGAGGGGCGACCAGGGGGCCAGGCACGGAAGGAGGGCTGGGCACAGGGAGTACGGGATGTACAGAAGGCAGAGGGCGCTTGCCAGGGGAGCAGGATTGCGTGTACAACACACCCACCAAACAGGCAGCAGCAGCGGCGGCAGCGTTGGAGGCAACAGGCGGGATCAGTGCGGTGTGTCGAGCAGCAGGCGAAGCATGCGCCGTCGACTACAGCTGCCGTGCTGAAGAAAGCAGAGGTATATGCCCAGTAGTACCTCTGCCGCCTCACCATTCTCCAAAAGTCGGGGCGCTCGTCTGGCTTGGTGAAACTTGGCACCAGGCCCCAACTGCGCAGGGCAGGGCGGCAGGCGTGTTAAGGCAGGGGTGGCAGGCAGGCGCATGGAGGGAGGCAGAGAGCAGGCATGTGCGGTGGGCAGCCGGATATTGCCTGCGCCGGCACGCCGGTGGGCTGGCGTCACGGGCAGAGGCATCCAGGCAGGCAGCGAGCAGGCAGGCAGGCAGGCAGGCTGGACGTCGGCGAGGCTCACCGCATCACATGCACCACAGGCTCTCCATCCGCGGGCTCGCCGTCGCCGCTCATGCGCACCACCGGGGTGGCCTGTCCGGGGCTGCAATTGTAGGTGGGCGTGTACTGTGGGAGGAGGGCGGTGGGGTGGAGGAGGCGTACATCAGAAGCTTGGTGCAAGCCAACGTGTTTGCTGCTCGCTGCCGCCAGCGGCGGCGGCGGCTTCGGCAGCGCTGCAGGCAGCCTCGCTGTCTCGGAGGCGCGTCACGCGGCGCCTCAACCCCCGGAGAGCACATCATGAGCTCTCACCTGCTCTTGCGCCACCCAGCGCGAACTTCCCGCTGCCCGCGCCACAGCGGCGCGCCCCAGCGTGCACCGAGAGCGTCCACACATTCCGAGGACAGCTGTAGAACGTGTATTGATGGGCGAACATGGGATCGGCTGCTCTCAGACGAGATGCAGGCGGCGTCGCGTGCTGCGTGCTGCCGCTCGTTTTGCCAGCAAGACCTCTTCTTGTTGCTCGCAGCAAAAGCATCTTTGCAAGTATTTTAGTGCGTATGCGCGTTGGTTCATGCGTGACGGCGGTCGGGTGTCGAGCCAAGCATTTGGCAGCAGAACAGAGGGAGAGTGCGGCAGGGGAGCACGCTTGAGGGTACAGCCGGGGTCACCGGCGCTGAAGGGGAGTCAACTTGCAGCGGCAGCAGAACAACAGGAGGGGGGGGGGAGGGGACATCGACATCCGTTGCAGGGGTTGGGAGGGCGGGGACGCAAGGCGAGGCGCGTGTCGGAGCTCAGCTCCTCATGCGCACCCTGCCTCCTTGCTGCGCACCACAGTGCTTGCCGGCAGCAGCGCGCTCGGCGCAGCGTGCCCGTCACGCGGAGGCAGCCAGCGAGCGCGGCGTCGTGCGTGCAAAGCCCATCATGCGATGGAGGCAACGGCCTTGGCGGCGGCGTCATCCAGATCGTTGGCGGAGATGAGGTTCATGGCTGCGAGGGCGGGGGTTTATGGGGCACGGACGCGTTGACATGGACATATGACGACGGGGTTGTGGGCTGCAGCTGCCAGCCTGGCCTCGGCCTGCCTCCCCGTGCAGCACAGGGTGAGGCGACGTCGCGCCCCTGTGCCTGTGCACCCTCACGACTGGCAGCCCTCCGCTCACCAGAGGTCTTGAGGATCTCCTTGCCCCGCTCCACGTTGGTCCCCTCCAGCCGCACAATCAGGGGCACGTTCACGCCGACCTGCAGCCGGGTCAGGGGCATGCGTGGCTGTGCGTTCAGACAGAGTGATTTATAGAACAGAGAGAGTGGTGTATGTGGCAGGGGTCGCGAGTGTTGGCAGGGCGCCCCCCCCAGCCGCGCAATGAGGGCCCGCCTGTACTTGGCTGCGGCAGCAGGGCGTGAGCATGTGTGCCCAGCCGTCTGCGGGGTGCGGCTCGTGGCTGGGAGAACACGCAAGGCAGCATGCGCTGTGGGCCCCCGCGGCCCGGACACCCTCCCACCGACGCGCCTTCCCATCCTCCCACCCACCCGCCCGCCGGCCCGCCCGCCCACCTGCTTGGCTGTCCGACCCACCCCCCCCGCCCGTCCGCCCGCCCACCTGCTTGGCTGCATTGACAATGCCGGAGGCGATGACGTCGCAGCGCATGATGCCTCCAAAGATGTTGACCAGGATGGCCTTGACCTGGGTGGACGGATACAAGCAGGGAACCTTGTTCGGAAAAAAAGATGCTAACAAGATGCAAAAACGAAGTATGGTTGGTGGATAGACGCACGCATGGAAGGGGAGGGCAGGGGAGGGATGAGCGCCTCGGCGGCCTGCCCAGCATGGGCACGGGCATCCAACCATGCAACGGCCCGGTGCTCGTGTGCTCCCCCTCTCGACGACGCGCAACTACGGACACCCACCTGAGGGTCGGAGGTTAAAATCTTGAAGGCGGCAACCACCTGGGGGGGGGGGGGGGGGGCAAGCAAGGAAAGAAGGGAGGCGCAGAAAGGTGGGGGCACTTGGAGCGGCGCCACGCGGTGCCTGCAAATTTGCGGCAGCAGTGGCATCACCTGGCGGCAGTGCTTGCAATGCTGCCACCGATTGCGGGGCCTGCAGCAGCAGCGGCAGCGGCCAAGCCCCCCGCCAGCTGCTGCAGTGGCGGCGGCAGCGGCCCCGCTCCCTCTCCAGCAGCAGCAATGGAGGCGGCCCAGCCCCCCCTGCCACCTCAGCTCAGGCCCCCACCTGGTCCTCGCTGGCGTTGCCGCCGACGTCCAGGAAGTTGGCGGGGGAGCCGCCGCGCAGCTTGATGATGTCCATGGTTGCCATCGCCAGGCCGGCGCCGTTGACCTGCACACATCAGCAGCCAGAAGTCGGTGCAGCCGACCAAACCTGCGGATCCCTCGAAGCAGCAAGGCAGGCAAATGTGTGCATGCCGCTGGCATAAGGGCTGTTCAATCGATGGACGAATGAGCTGAGGGATGGTGTAATCGATTGAGTGAGGGATTGGTTGTGCGAGCGATGGCACCCCTCACCATGCAGCCAATGGAGCCGTCCAGGCCAATGTAGTTCAGGTCGTACTTGCCGGCAGCCACCTCGCTGCAAGAGGAGGGAAACGAGGGAGGGTCGACGGGGCAGCGGGCCGGGCGCAGCAGAGGTTGCAGGGACGTGCCGGGCGATAGGAGAGCAGCGGCGGCAGCAGCGCGGCAGGACGAGCAGCAGGGCCGGGGCTCGCAGCGGCGGCGGCAGCAGCAGCGGCGGCGCCTCACCGCGGGTCCTCCTGGCTCTCGTCCCGCAGAGCAAACAGGTCAGGCTGGCGGAAGGCGGCGTTGTCGTCGAAGCTGCGTGAGGAGGGCACGCGAGATGGGGCAATCGGGCGTGGGGAGACCGTTCGCAGGGGCAAGCGGCAGAGTCGGAAAGCGCCCTGTCCCACCCCCTGGCCCTGCAGCCAGGGCAGCGCATCTACAGACGCGCCGTCGAGATGCTGCCCGCCTGCTGTCCCTCCAGACACCGGCTGCCCCTCTCCTGCCCCCCTGCTGCCCCCTCAGCCCTCTCACCCAAGCTTGGCGTCGGCAGCCATCAACTCCGTGTCCGTCTCCGCCAGGGGGTTGACCTGCACCAGAGTGTGCATGGGCAGGGGACCCAAGGGGGTTGTTGCCAGGTCAGGCACTGCAAGATGCGAGGCGGGCGAGAGCAAGCAAAGCTGCCCGGCGCGGCCCTGTGGCACGCGGCCGCAGGCTCTGCTGGCCTGCACTTCTGGCCCCTGCACTTGCCGGATCGGCACGCCCCTTGATCTCCCTTGACAATGGTGCACTTCTTTTCCACGCCCTGCTCCCTTGACAATGGTGCACCTCCCCTCCATGCCTGCGACAGTGCCCCCGACCCCCCCCCCCCCCCCCCCCCCGGGCATACCTCCACCATGGTGCAGTCCTTCTCCACAAACAGGTGGTACAGCCCCTTGATCTGCTCCGCCGCCGCCTTCTTGTCCGTGGTCACCCCCAGACCCTCCACCATCTGCAGAGCGGTGGTGGAGAGTTGAGAGATGCCGTGCGAAGCGAAACAACCGCTGCGGAGCAGCGGCAGCGGCAGCGGCGGTAGGCGCCTCGTGCCGGTGCACACACGCGCAACGACGCTGCTGCCTTGGTGAGGCGCCCGAGAAGGAGAGCAGCGTGGGAGGCGTGCATGCGTGCGCAGCCCCACCCCGCCGGGGGCTCTTTTCTTTTCTTTTTTCCCACTTCCTCTCTAAGCCCTTCCCACCTGCATGGCCTGCTCGTCGGTGATGCCTGTGCGGATGTCGATGGGGATCTTGCAAATCTTCTCCGGGAACTTCTCCGCCAGGTCCTCGATCGACGTGCCGCCCTGCAAACAGAGCATGACCAATGGCGCATCGTCAGCACACACACACACACCGGCGGCAGACCAGCCAGCAGCAGCAGCACCGGGCTAGTGGAGGCGGCGGCTAGTGGAGGCGGCGGCTAGTGGTGGCAACAACCGCAGGGTCCCGGCGACCCCAGCGGAAGCAACAGATGCGACAGAAGCACCTCGGCCGCACCTCGCTGCCAGCCAACCACATGGCAGGGCCGGCGGTGGAGCGGCGCAGCACCACCGCAAGATTACACGGGCGGCGGCGGAGCATCGTAGCGCCGCAACCGCACCTCGCTGCAGCCAATCATGACGGGGCCGGCGGTGGAGCGGTCGAGCAGGATGGCAAAGTACATCTCGCGCTTGAGCTTCATCTTCTGAGCGATGTAGAGCGTGTTGACGGGCTTGCCCTTGGCCCCGGACTGCAGCGTGCGAGGGTGGGGGGTGAGGGGCAGCGTGCAGCATGCCGGGGAGCGAGCAGGAGGCGCAGTTGTGCGCGAGGTTGCTGCTGCTGAGCAACGCACAATGAGACCCCCTGCGCAACGCCCTGCTGCCTCGCTGGCAGCCTGGCGTGCATCGCACCTGCTTGGTGACAAGCGTCTCCCCCAGCATCTTCTCCGCAAGCTTCTGTGCCTCGCTGGCCTTGCAAATGTGCACGCCGCCCTTCAACACAGGGGGCGCAAGGAACGCGACACGGACGCTGATTTGCCACACTCGTATGTTGCCACTGTGCTGGCCTGGCACGCGTGCGCACCGCCCTGGAGAGGCAGGCTGGCAGGCAGGCAGGCAATGGAGCGGCGGGTGCAGGGCAGTTGTTCTGACCAAGCCGTGCATGCGCATACACGTGCCAGCCAGGCGTGTTCGAGCTGGCAGAGAGCCGGCGCTCTCCCCGGGCCCCTCCCCAGTCACCCGCTGCACCCACCTGCAGGCCGTTTGTGAACTTGCCCAGGCCGCGGCCGCCCGCCAGGATCTGGGACTTGACCACCACCTGCGGGAGGCAGCGGGGAGGAGTCGGCAGGGAGGACCACACACAGGGGGAACGCGCCGGGAGGCGAGCAGGCAATGACAGCGCGCCACCGTGCGTGCGCCTGCGGGCTTACGGCACGAACACGTGTGGTTTCTCGATGTGCCCGCCAGCTGGCAGCGCCCCCCATGGAGCTGTCAGTAGGACAGGCGACACGGGCGCCGCCGCAGGATCACTGCTGTGGAGCAGCGACCACCCGTGCCCTGGGCCGTGCCCCATCCCACCTCGCCGGCCTCGTCCGTCATCTTGGCAGCGGCGGGCCCCACTTGGCCCACTTCGAACACAGGGACGCCGGGCGGCACGTTGATGCCATACTGGCTCATGATTTGGGCGCCCTGCACGCACTCGGAGCACGAGGAAGGTGAGGCGGCGGGGCTGGCGGCGGCGGCGGTGGCTGACAAACTGCAACAGGGAGCGCACTTGGGGCGCGGATCCTGGCCCACAGCCGCGCCCCCAGCTCTTTCCAGAGCCGCCACAAACCGGTCGACCCGTGAGCGCTCGGCAGGCCTGAACCCAAAGGCCGGCCGCTCCTCCGCCTCGCCTGGTACTCGTGCACATTGAGGAAGCGCTCCTGCTGATGCTGCAAGCCCGACTTGGCACGCAGCAGCTGCTGGCCGGCGCGCTGGGCCGCCCGGCGCAACATAGTGTGCCGGTCTGAAGAGCCGAGGGCCGCTGGGCGCTCCTTGGTCAGTCCAGTCAAGTCGTGTGACCACCTGGAAGCTCTAGATCGCACGCTGGCGTGTTTTGGGGCACCCACGGCGCTGCGCGCTGCATGGAGTGTGCGCCACGTGGCGAGTGCGTTGCAAAATAAGCGTCCTGCCGCCCCTCCCGCGCATTCTCACCCGTCTCTGAACAAAACACAGCAAGATGGCGCGCACCAAGCAGACCGCCCGCAAGTCCACCGGCGGCAAGGCGCCCCGCAAGCAGCTGGCCACCAAGGGTGCGCAAGGCTGGGTGCGCCGCGGTGTGGGCTCACGTTGTGGGCGCTGCGAGGGTGGGGCGGGTCGTTCCGCAGCTCCCGAGGCGCTCGGAACGCGGCGGGCGGCAACCCGACGGCCTCCCGTCGCCAGCCAGAGCCGGGGGTGGATGAGTGGCGGCAACGGAGGCAGTGCGGGCGCGCGGCGCGGCCTCTGAGGGTGTGCAGTGGCTGCTCGCCAGCGCGCCCGCCGGGGCGTAACTTTGTCGCGTTGCGGCGGCCTGCGTTTCGCATTGCCGGCGGCACCGCTGGCAGCCCTTCCGTCCTCTGGTGACGCTGACGTTCCACTTCCCCCTCTGCTTTTCGCTCTGCAGCGGCGCGCAAGTCGGCGCCCGCCACCGGCGGCGTGAAGAAGCCCCACCGCTACCGGCCCGGCACTGTGGCGCTGCGCGAGATCCGCAAGTACCAGAAGTCCACCGAGCTGTTAATCCGCAAGCTGCCCTTCCAGCGCCTGGTGCGCGAGATCGCCCAGGACTTCAAGGTCAGCGAGGAGGCGGGCGGGGGTGTGACAAGGGAGGGCAGCGGGTTGGGCGACGGGCGTGGGTGGGTAGGTTTGTGCAGGCAACTGTTCCGGCGGCCCTGGCGGCCTTTGCCTGGCTCGAGCCGCAGCGTGGAAGCTTGTACTGTGCCGACAGCGCAGTGCTCCCGGTCTCAGGCGGCCCCGACTGCCTCAACTTACAGGCGTTGCATTTTGCACCGCCCTCGCTCCTCGCTGCGCCCACCCCGCCCTGCCGTGCTCTCCCTGCGCAGACCGACCTGCGCTTCCAGTCCAGCGCGGTGCTGGCGCTGCAGGAGGCTGCCGAGGCCTACCTGGTGGGCCTGTTCGAGGACACCAACCTGTGCGCCATCCACGCCAAGCGCGTCACCATCATGCCCAAGGACATCCAGCTGGCGCGCCGCATCCGTGGCGAGCGCGCGTAAGCGTGCGCGGCCTTGTGGCCTGAGCGGCGACCGAGGCGCGCACCCGGCCGCGCTGCGTTGCTTGCCGCAGCCCCACGGCCCTCCACGCGCACCCGCCCAGGCCTGTGCCCAGGCCTCGGAGCATGTCGTTTCTCCCTTAAGTACTACACAAGAAAGAACTCTTTGACCTGACGCGCCTGCCTGTCTGCGCTGGCCCCCTGTATCGGCTGCCGCCACACCCCGCCGACGCGCCGGCTGCTGCCGCGCTCTGGCAGGCCTTCTGCTCTGCACCCTCGTCTGTACCCTCTCCCATACGGGGGCTTGCTCGTCCTGTAACGACGTGCCCTGCGTGCATGCAGAGACTAGCGTGGCGGGAGAAAGTTCAGGCACGCCAGCAAGCGGCGATTTCGCACGTGGTTTGCAACGTGATGTGGTGCCGTCGCTGGGAGGTCACAAACCCTCTGCGCGTCGTCCCCTTGACTACTGTAATCCAGCGCTTTCCCTCTCCAACCGCATCTTTCTGCCCCCTTGGAGCCCTCCAGTTCAGTGAAGGCGCGCCTCTCAACCGCATTCTGCCGCCAGCGCCTCGCCCGCGCCAGCGGCATGCTCAACTGCTAGACAGTCGCGCTAGTGTTCACCTGCCCGACGTGCGAGGCCGTACGTGAATGGCTGTGAGTTTTCGCGTGTCAAACGCGCCCGCGACGCCTCTGGTGGGGCGCGTGTATGCGTCGGCAGATCGTCCAGATGCTGCTGCTGTCAGAGCACTTGCTAGGATGCCGGTTTTCGCGCAAGAGCTGCGCCGCCGCCGGTTGCAGCCCGCCGCCGCCGACTGCCCCGCTTGCCCCGCTTGCCCGCTTCCCTTGCTCGGACCCTCGTGCAGAAAACTCGCGGATCCGACGAGGCCGCCGGAAAGCCAGATGTAGCCAAGGCACGGTCGGCAGCCAAGGGCGCGGCTGCGACGCCCAAGCGGCCTGCGGGCAAGCAGGAAGCAGCAGCGGGCGCGTCACCCGAGCGCGCCTTGAAGCACTGGGTGCAGGATGCAGACGGCTGGTGGCGCCGCCGCCTCACGAAGTCTGCAGTCGTCAAGAACCGGCTGGGATTCGAAGGTGAGGCGCTTAGTACGCTGTGCGCCTGCCGCTGCGGAGCCGGTGGCGTCCGCCGCCGATGGTTCGCTGCTGCTGCTTGGCGACGGCGGCAAAGGCATCCACCATCGATGGAGAACGGGGTGGAAAGGGGGAAGAGGGGGGCGGGGTGCAAGGCAGCTGCCTGCCCTTGGCAGCCCTCGTCACGTGGCCCCACGTCGAAGCGCCCGATCATCCCACTTCCTGCAGAGGCGTTGTTCACTCTGCTGGCTGGCAAGCAGCCGGAGCACGACGCCACGCTGCAGGCCACCGAGGTTGGCAGCCGGCAGCGCTTTGACTTGCGCATGTTCCACGACCGGGGCGCCGCCGCCTGGTACCTGGTGAGCCGGGGGGGTCGCAGGGGGCTGTCGCAGCGGCAGGGACATTGCTTTTGCAGTGCAGCCTCGAGGCTGGGTGCAGCAGCTGCGTGGCGTTTTGCACCTCAGTTGGCGCCTTTTGTGCCTCTTGCTCCCTGCAGGGCGGCGGCCTGTTGCGGTGGATCAAAAGCGTGGGTGCCGTCGAGGGCGACGAGCTGGGCGTGAAGAGCAGCAGCGGCAAGGTGCTCATGCGCCACAAGCCTGGCGCGGACAGCGTGCTGCCACCGCCTGCAGCCAAGCTCAGCGGCAAGAAACGGCCGCGCAGCAACGGCGCCGAGGACGCGGCTGAGGAGGACGGCAGTGCTGCAGCGGAGGCCAGCGCGGCCGGCGGCAGCAAGGGCGGCGCCCGCTGCAAGAAGGCCGGCGCTGCAGCAGCAGCCGGCAGCAAGGCCGCCACCTCCGGCCGCAAGCGCAGCGCGCATGCCTCGGTGGCCGCAGCCGCAGTGGCGGCAATGAAGGCAGGGCCTGGCACAGAGCTTCGGGAGTGGGCGCTGCAAGGCGCGGAGATCGAGGGTGCGCAGGCGAAGGGAGAGGCTGGGGCAGCTGAGCTTGCCACTTCGCGGGACAACCGCAAACCTGCTGCGTGTCACATTGCAGGCTCGTGTGCTGACGTGTCCAAAACGCTGCTCCGCTGTCTGCAGTGGCTTGGAACGCAGAGGCGGGCGAAGAGGAGGTGTACCGCGGCACCGTGGAGTGGTTCAAGGAGGGCAGGTGGGACACGAGGGGCCTGTGACGTATTGGGAACTGCGGTCGACAGCGCCGCGCCCGCCGTCGCTAGCATGGCCGGCCACGCCCCTGCGTGTGGTGTGCAGGCCTGCCCTGCCGTGCTGTGTGTCAAGCCACGCGTGCGCCCCGCTCCCTTGTTCTGCAGGCGCGACAAGAAGTGCTACGGTGTGACGTATGAGGACGGTGACATGGACTGGGAGAAGCTGGAGCCTGGCACCTGGCGGCTGGTGGCGCCGCCGCCGGGGCAGCGGCAGCAGCACCACCAGCACCACCAGCAGCAGGTGCCTAATGAGCAGCCGGCGGAGCAGGCTGAGCGGGGCGGAAAAGAGGCGCGGCAGGGCGAGGCGCAGCAGGAGACAGCCACCCAGCCCGAGGAGGCGAGGGCGTCGCCAGTGCTGCTGCCGCGCTCTGTGCAGCTGCAGCAGCGGCAGCAGCGGCAGCCAAGAGGACCTGGGCAGGTTGCTGCGCAGGATGAGCAAGAGGCTGCGCCATCGCCCGCCCAGCGGCAGCGCCGACAGCCGGCGGGGGATGCGTCTGCCAGCATGCAGCTGCAGCGGGCACAGCAGGAGCTGCTGGCGTGGCAGCAAGATGAGCAGCAGCAGCCTGAGCAGCAGCAGCGGAAGAAGCTGGGCGATGCATTGAAGAAGCTGAACCGTGGCAAAGCGCAGGCACCTGGCGCCGGCGGCCGTGCCCAGCGCCACCCTGGCGAAGCAGCCGCAGCTGGCGCACAGCTGCAGGCGGAGGCTGCCAAGCAGGAGCAGCAGCAGCCTGCAGGAGCAGCGGGCGAGGCTGCGGCGCCGCCCACGGCCCGCCGACAGCCGGCTCGTCACGCGCAGCAGGCAGCGGTGCAGCAAGAGCAGCCCCGGGGGCAGCAGCAGGAGCAGCAGCTCAAGAAGCTGCCGCTTGAGCAGCGGCGGTTGCTCAACGATGCTGGTGGCTTCGGCGGCCGGCGCAAGTCTGGAGCAGCATCCACTGTCGGCGCTGGCTCTGCAAACTTGGCAGCAGGCCATCCGCAGGCGCCCTCTGTCGCTGCGGCAGTGGAGGCAAAAGCGGAGCCTGCAGCAGCCCCAGCCCCTGGCGGCAGGGCAGACGAGGCTGCAGAAGCGGATGCAGCAGCGAAAGCTGTGGCAGCCGCGGCCGTGGCTGCAGTGCTCGCAACGGAAGCGGCGTGCGCGCAGGCAGCGGCCGAGCCGGCGCCTGCGACTGCAGCAGACGGAGCAGGGCCTGCGGCAGCGGCCGGCGCTGCGCGACGCGCTGGGGCGCAGCCACGGCCACGGGGCCGCAAGGCTGCAGTCCCGCCGGCGCCCGAGGCAGCGGAGGCACCGCCTGTAGCTGGGCCGGCCCGCCCCCCTGGGTACAAAAAGAGCCGCTCCGGGAGCCGCAAGCGCGCCTCTGCTCCGGCCGCAGCACCAGAGCCTGCGCCGGCAGCTGCACAGGAGCCAGCGGCAGCCGCGGAGGCCCAAGGAGCTGCGCAGGCGGCGGCGGGCACGGCGTGGCCGCCGCACTGCTACTGGCTGGATCGGCCGCCTCAGTTTGCGCAGCAGCTCACCAAGCCCGTGAGCGACGTGGAGAAGGCGCGGCTGCAGGTCGGCGGCAGGGAGCCCGGGCGGGGAGTATGGACAATATGTGGCCACGCCAACGAACTGAGTATGGACAACATGTGGCCTCGTCTCTTCCGTGGCGGCTCACCCGCAAACCGCCCCTGTCGTCCCAGCCCTTCACAGGCGTGCCCGCCCTGCTCCCTGCCCCGCTACCTCTCCCTCCCTCCCGCGCCTCCCGCAGGCGGGGGGCCTCTCCCACAAGGCCTGCCACGACTGCCAGGGCCCCTCCGTGGTCTACCCCTGCACCAACCAGGGCTGCGAGAAGGTGTACTGCACCAAGTGAGGGGGCGTGAAGGGTTGGGTTTGATGGACCGCCTGCAGGGAGGGACCGGCCTGCGTGTGTGCCGTTCGATCAGCCGTCGCTGCACGTGTTCACGTCATGGCCTGCCGCGCCCGTCACGTTCCGCAGGTGCGCTGAGCTGTACCGCTACCTGCTGCGCTACGGGCCCGGCCACTTCCTGCACCGCCTGGCTGCGGATTTCTGCAGGGGTGCCTGCCCCTGCTGCCTGCGCGTCTGCGTCGCGTGAGTTTGGGCGGCGGCTGGGCGGCGGCTGGGCGCGTGCCTGCGTGTGGCCATCTTGCAGCCCTGCCACCTGGTGTTGCCGTGCTGACCGCGGGAGCCGTCCCCGCCACACGCTGCGCAGGGCGCGGTGCCGGCGGCGCACGCTGGAGGACCTGGGGGGGGCGCCGGCGCCGACCTACAGGTGCGCTGTCCCTGCTGTTGGGCCTCCCATGTTGGCTGCGTGCCTCCTGTCCGACGCCTGCGGGAACGGCTATACACAGCTGTACTTAATGAATTATACACAGTGCCTGTCCATGTCGCCGCCACCGTCGTTCCTCACTGCTCCAACTGCTCAGCTGCCTTTCCGCGCCACGCCTCCCACCTCTCACCCATGCAGCCCCAGCCAGCAGATCATGTTTGCCTACCACCTGGCGCGCCGCCTGCTGCCGGCGGTGGAATACATCGTGGCGCTGCACGACGGGCAGGTGCGGCAGGGGGCCAGCCCGGGGCGGGCATCAAGCTCCCAGGAGCGCAAGCGATGCCTGGGACTCTGTCGTTTGCCGGCCTGTCCTGCGCCAGGCCTCCAGTTTTGATCCTCTGGGAAACTCTGGGAAACTAACCACTGCATCCATCCCGTGTCGTCCTCCTGCCCGGCCCCGATGCAGGCCCGCGCTGCAGGCAGCTCGCTGGCCAAGGCCACTCATGCTTTGATTGGTTATGACGACGGCCAGCGTCGCCCACACTCAGGTGGGCAGCAGCGTTTGCGCGCCAACAATTTGCTTGTGAACGTCCCCACGCACACTCGCCACCCAGCGGGTGTGTTGCCAGCAATACTGCACCAACTTCTTCGCGAACAGCCAGCCACAGAGAGGCTCTCCTAACTGCCCCCCCCCCCCCCCCCCTCCCTGCCTCCCTGCAGAGCGTGCGCTGTGCAACCGCTGCGCTACCTGCCTGGAGGGCCTCCACCTCCACTGCCCCAACGACGAGCTGTGTGGGCAGGACCTGTGCCCCGCCTGCTTCAGGTAGGGCCCTGCTGGTGGGCGGCAGAGCAGGATGAAGCAGGGGCGCTGAGCAGGATGAAGCAGGGGCGCTGAGCAGGATGAAGCAGGGGCGCTGCCGCCGCGCGCAGCGACGCTGCAACGGCTGCGCCGCCTGTGTGAGCCGGTTGCCAACTGCCTCCCCACCAGCCTGCGGCGACCAGGGTGGCCGCTGCTGAGAAGGCCGCGCCCTGCTCAGGTGCTTGAGCCATCCTCGCTCAACCTCTTTGCTTGCCTGCCCTCTGCTGGCATGCAGGGAGAACCCACGCCTGCGTGCAGAGTGCAGGGGGCGGGTTGGAGTCGGAGAGGAGAGGAAGCCTTGCCGGCGCAAGCTGCAGGCCATGTGCTTCCTGGAGCCCAGCCAAGTGGAGGCGCTGCTGCACGCACGCCAGCGCCTAGACGCGGCGCTTGGTCGCGGCGGCGGCGGCGCGGCCGGCACAGCGGGGCTGCCTGCAGCGCTGGGGGCGCTGCTCCGGGAAGCGGGTGGCAGCGGCGATGTTGCTCTGTGGCGCTGGGTGCAGGACGCCCGCTGGCCGGAGCAGATGCAGCTGATGGCTGCAGCCTGCGGGCTGGCAGCGCTGCCGGCGGTGCTGCCAGCCGCTGAGCCGGTGCAGCAGCAGACGCAGCAGCAGGCGCAGCGGCGGCAGCGGCAAGACGACCCGCCGGCACAGCTGCGGCAGCAGCAGCAGACTCAACGGCCTCAGCAGCAGCAGATGCCGCCGCACTTGCAGCAGCAGCTTGTGCAGCAGCAGCAGCAGCAGCAGCAGCAGCAGCAGCAGCAGCAGCAGGCGGTCAGCAGGCCGGCGGGCTTCCCGGGGGGACAAGCAGGACACGCTCCAGGCAGCAATGGGGTCAACGGCACTGGCGGCGCAGACGGTGGCATGCAGCAGCAGCAGCAGCTCGCAAGCATGCCGCATGCTGTGCAGCCGCTGCAGCAGCGGCAGCAGCAGCCGTTGCTTCCGCAGCAGCTGCTGCTGCAGCAGCAGCAGGATGTCTTGGTCGCTTTGGCCCCCCAAGCAGCAACTCCTGCCGCGCTGCAACAGCAGCAGCACCAGCAGCAGCTGCTTGGGCAGCAAGCAGCACAGCCAGCGGGCCAGGCCATTGGGCCCTGGCCGGCCCAGAGGCCGTCGCTGCCGCCACAGCAGCCGCAGCAGCTGTTTGCCCACCCAGCACTGGCAGGGCAGCTGGCTGGCGTGCTGCAGGCTGCTGCTGGCCAACTGCAGCAACGCAGCCAGCAGCAGCACCCCCAGCAAGTACCGTTGCCGTTCCTGCACGCTCTGCACCAGCAGATGCAGCAGGCGCACCTACTGGCAGCAAACGGGGGTGCGCGCCTGCAGCAAACCGGCAGCGAGTCTCCACCTGCTGGCGAGGAGCAGCCAGCAGGCAAGCGCAGGCGGCTGCCCAGCCGAAAGCTGCAGGAGAGCGCTGAGGTGGACACGGAGGAGGCGGCAGGGCAGCATGCGGAGGCGGAGCAGGTGCAGCATGGTGGCTCTGCGGGCGGGCGTCAAGGGTCGGCACCGCTGGCGGGCGGCGCGGTGCAGGCGCCCCTGGCAGGCGGGCCGACGGCTGCCGCCGCAGCAGGAGCAGGCCCGCTGGGGCCGCCTCCCGATGCCGAGCTGTCCCTTGAAGAGCGAAAGCAGGTGAGCATGCAGGCAGTGTGAGGGCAAGTGCGGGTGGGAGTGCAAGCGCTGGGCGCCCCCAGGGCGCAGCAGCCCCCCCCCCGCTTGTAAGGGGCGCTCGCTCACGCACGCGTGCCTCGTCCCTGCCTGCCCTGCCCTTCCGTGCTGCAGCGCCAGGTGTGGTGGATGGCGGAGGGGATGCCCCCAGAGGGGGTCCGCCTGGCCTCGAAGCGGTGCACTCAGGTGGGCTGCCTTGATGTTGGTCAGTAATCCCCGGCGCAGGGGGCTCGGTCGCTGCCTGTGCAGGAACGACGGGCTGTTGTGTAGCCTGCAACGTGCTGCCGGCGGCAGGAAGGGAAGGGGTTTGTGGCACAAACAACCCGAGAGGGCTTGGCAGCAAGGGCAGCGGTTGCCAAACACCTGCTCCTGCTCCAAGCAGCAGAGGGGGGGCAAGCTTGTTCGCCGCGTGCTGCCCCTCGCCGCCCACACCCCCACGCTCCTGTCTGTGTTTCTGTTCCACTGATCCACTGATCGTTTAGGACTCCACTGATTCCACTGATCCACTGATTCGTTTCAGGACTTCGTTTGGACGCCCCACGTGGACCAGCTGCAGCCGGGGCACCCCCACTTTGAGCGCAGCATGTGGTGAGCAGGCTTGCCCTGCTTTGCTCACGCCCCTAGCCAAGACGCTCCCCAGTCAAGACACGCTGCAAAAGGCTGGGGAGCTTCCAAAGGCAGGGTGGCAGGGCGGCGGCGGAGCGAGTGGTCGAGTCTGTGTGGGGCAGGAGGCGGCGCTGGCGAGGCCGCCCTCTCCCTCACAGCGCGTGCGCGCTGCCCGTGCGCCTGCCCCGCCCGCAGGCTGTTCCAGGAGCTGTGGGGGCGTGGCGAGCCCATCATCGTGCGGGGGCTGAGCGGCCAGATGGGGTGGACTCCAGAGGGCATGGGGCGCGTGTGCAAGGAGACGAGCAGGTGAGGCCGGCTGGCTTGGGGACCGTGGGCGGCAGGCGGGCGGCGTGGCTGCGGCGGCGCCCCGCGCCTCGCCCACGCGGCCGCCCGGCGCCTGCCTGCCTGGTTTCCAGCTTGGCCAAGCACCTGCCTGCCTGCCTGCCAGCCTGGCTCCTTTCAGACCACGCCCGCCTTCCTGATCGGCTGACCGGCTGGCAAGCGCCCCTCTGCCACGGTTGCAGCGGCAAGCTGGATGTGATAGACTGCGACCGGTTTGCGTGGGTCAAGCAGCAGTACACGGTGGGTTGTGCATGGCTGTCCCGTTCCAGCTGCAGCTGGCGAAACACCGGGTGTGGGGCCGGCCCGACGTGCGGTGCTGGCTTGCTTCTGTGGACGCACGCAGCCACCTTTTTGAGCCGGGCCGCAGAGCTCTCCCCTGCACCCCCCGTGTTCAACTGTGTTTGCTGCCCTCCCTCCTCCTCCTGCAGTCCAAGGAGTTCTTCGAGCAGTACAAGCGCTGCTGCGGCGACACGAACGACGAGCACGGCGGTGAGCTGCCGTGCCGTGCTTCGCGTGCTTTGCATGGCGCTTCCCGCCTATCTGGCATCCGGGTGGTGTGACGTGGTGCACGCACTGCGCCTGAGCACCAATCGCCCCTGCCTCATTCACGCTGGGTGTGCTGCACTCCCGCTGCCCATGCTGAAGCTCAAGCGCTCCCCTCTCAGTCGACCCGCTCACCGTCCCGCTCACTGCCGCATGTGTGCGCCTGCCCGCTGCGCAGCCCCGCTGCCCATGCTGAAGCTCAAGGACTTCCCGCCCAAGAAGGAGTTCAGCAAGGTCATGCCCCGCCACTCGGACGACTTCCTGGGCATGCTGGCACGGTGGGTGGGCTGGTGGCGGTGGTGCTTCGCTCTTCTTTCTTCTCGACATGGCGCAGCCTGGTGGGTTGCTGACCATGGTCCCAGCTTTGAGGGGAGCCAGGGGCCGCAGCTGCAGCCAAGGGCTGCGCAGCACTCTTTCCTCTGGGGGCGGGGCAGCACGCGGGAGCGCACGCGCCTGCCTTCCAGCTGCTGCCGCGCTGTGCCTGCCCTGCGCCGCACAACCCCACCCCGCAGCCACAGCTGCGCACCCCCACTCTCAATCCCCCCACGGTTCCTCCCTCGCTCCACCCCGCCCCTCAGCTGCTTCCCCATGGTGTGCCACCCCACCGCCGGCCCCCTCAACCTGGCCAACCACCTGCCCTGGTACACCAAGCTGCCAGACCTGGGGCCAAAGGGCTACATCGCGTATGGCAGGTGGGCTGGATTGGGATGGTCGTGGTCAAACAGTGGTGCCGCTGAAGAGTTGGGGTGCAGAGGCGGGGCTGGCCCATCGCCGGTGTACACGCTGGGGTGACAGGGCCACATCGCGTAGTGGCAGGTGGGCAGTGCACAGAGGCTCGCGTGTGTGAGGGCGCTTGGGGTTGACCGAGGAGGCACGCTGCACGTGGCAAGCCCCGAACAGCCTGTCGCGGCAGCCAACCGACGCTGCCCGCCTTGCACGCGCCTCCCTCCCTCCCACCCTCCCCTCTGTCTCCCTCTGCCCAGGGAGCAAGAGACGGAGGGCGAGGGCGACAGCGTGACGAAGCTGCACGAGGACCTCAGCGGTGAGCGATCGGGGAGGGAGGGAGGGGGGCAGGGAGCGGGGCGCGGGCAGAGGGGGCAGGCGCAACCCTCTGCAGCTCACGAGCTCTGCTCTGGCAGCGCAGCGCCGACCCGTCCCCGACAACAGCGTCGAGCCTCTGCTGCTCACAGCACCTGCGTGCCCCCCTCCTGCTGTCCGTTCCTCAGACGCCGTCAACATCATGCTGCACGCGCAGCGCCGCCCAGGCGCGCCGCCGCCCGCGGTGCGCTGCGGCTTCACGGTGAGGCTGGCGGGCGGTGTTGGCCCTGGTGGGGGGGGCGTGCGGGGCCCTCATGCGCGTGCGTGCCTTCACCCCCGGTGAGTGCCCCCTCTGCTTACTGCACATCGCCAGCATTGATTGCTGTGATGTCGCCCGCTGTCGACCCCCCCCCCCCCCTGCCTCGAACCGGCGTTCGCAGCCGTCCGACCCAAGGCAATACCCTGGGTACTGCGGCGCCGGCGCCGTGTGGGACCTGGTGCGGCGCCAGGACCGCCCCCGGCTGCGTCGCTTCCTGGAGGATGCCGTCGACGGTGAGACACATCGTGCATGGCTCTGGTCAGCATGGCGAGGGTGCCAACGTGTGGTTGTGCGTGAGAAGGTGTGGAAGGGGTTGGAAGGCAGGGCGTGGCGCAGCAGCCGTGCGGCTGCGGCTGTTGTTGGAGAAACACCGCGTGGGAGGTGGTGGCTTGTAAAAAGGGGTGGTCAGCTGTTGGAAGGTAGGGCATTGCATCCAGCCTGCATGGCGGGAGGGCTGGGCGGCGCTTGGTTTCAGCCGCGGTGCATTTGGTTGGAACCGCCGATGCGCTGGTGCAGCCGCTGGCAGCAGGCTGCTGCGCGGATCACTTCTTGCCTCCTCTCCGACACAGCCAGCCGTCTGCCTCGGCTCCGCCCCCCTGCAGGCAAGGTCCCCGGCTGCCCGCCCTTTCAGCACAAGGGGCAGCCGGTGGTGCGGGCGACGCTGCACGACGTGATGCACGATCAGGTGGGCGCTGTGCATGCTGTGGAAACCTGCGCCGCGCACGACCTGTGGATGCCCTGTTTGCTGCCCAAGAGCGTGCTGCCCCCACAGCCCAGCCAGCTCAGCATGTTAATCAACGAGGCGTTCCCTGTGCTCCCCCTCCCTCCCTCCATCGCTCCTGCAGTGCTTCATGCTGACCCAGAAGCACCGCGAGCTGCTGCAGCGGGAGCCCTACAGCGTGCACGTGTGGCACTTTGAGCAGCACGAGGGGGAGGCGGTGTTCATCCCCGGGGGCTGCCCGCACCAGGCAAGCAAGCAAGCAAGCGCGTGTTGTATGCAAAGGGCTGCACGGGGCTGTCGCTCCCTCGCTCCCTCAGCCGGCAGCCGGTGCCCAATCAAACAATCGATGAGTAAATCGCGCCGCCGCCGCCGCAGGTGCGCAACCTGCGGTCCTCCATCAAGGTGGCCCTGGACTTTGTGAGCCCGGACGCGGTGGCAGAGTGCGGCCAGCTGCGGGAGGAGTTCAGGTGGGTGCCGAAGGGGCGCCGGACTGGTCGTTGCGGGCTGCTGCAGCAGCGTAAACCGGCGACGCTGGCGCGTCGTCCCAGCGCGAGGCGGAAAGTAAATGCCGTGCATTCCGCCGCCGCCGCCGCCGCAACGCTCAACTCAATTTGCCTGCACAAATGCACCTGCACTGAAGCTGCGCTGCACTGAACCTGCGTGCCGCAGGCGGCTGGCGATGCGGGAGCACGAGATCTGGAGGGCGTACAACCCTGGCAGGCAGGAGGGTGACGTGGCCAGCCGACACTTTGCAGACAAGCTGCAGGTGGGTGGCCCGTGGGGGGGCTGCTGCCTCCAACCCTGCCCGGCTCCGTCAACCCACGCCCGCGGGCGCCTCTTTTTCCGTCGTTGTTCAGAAGCTGCGGTTGGGAAGGAACGCCTGTGCCTCTCGCTGTCTGCGTGTGTGCGCCTCCCACCCCCCCTCCGCCGCCGCCCCCTGCACCCCACCACAGATTGGCAACATGGTGCTCACCGCCTGGCTCAACGCTTTGGAGGTGCTAGAGGCGGCCGCGGCAGGGCGCATGCAGCTGCCGCAGCTGCCGCCGCCGCGGCAGCAGCCGTGGGAGGCTGCGGGGCAGGGAGATGAGGCGGCAGAGGCGGGCGACGGCGAGGATGGCGAGGCCGGCGCCGGCGACTCTGCAGCAGCCAAGCGTGGCGCGCGCAAGCGCAAAGCTGCTGCGCCGGCGGTCAGTTAGGCAGATGTAGGAAGGTTTGGGAGTCAGGTCTTTAAGTTGCGAGCTTCGTGTTTGGCATCTGATGTAAGGTACATCTGGCTGCCATATGCTGCCGAGGCGCGGGCGCGGTGCCGCCGTTGCTCGTAAGGCGTGGTGCCGCAGTTGCTTGTTAGCAAACAAGGTTCCATGCGATATGAGGAGCTCTTGCTTGAATGAGGCTTGGGCGCGCGCAGGTCAGCAGTGTCAGGCAGCTGGCAAGCAATTCGGTGGCGGCAGGGTGCCGAGGCGGGACCCACATTAGCCAAAGCGCGTGGCGAGCGCGCTGCCTGTGCTCGCGGACTTCTGCGCTCCTGTGAGCGTTGAGGCCTAGGGCGGGGCCGCCAGGAGGCGCGAGTTTCCCCGCACCCCACGCCGCTTCGAGACGCGCTGGCGTCCTTCCCCGGGGCCACCCAATGAGGCGAGAAGCTTGTAGGCCAGTGTGCCAGTCGCGCTAGCTGCCCTCGCCAGCACGCGGCAAACACCGGCGCCCTCCGGCGCTGTATGCGGCGAACACCCCTGCCTGAATGCAATTGACGTGCATCCAAGCTCATCAGGGCACACACTTGCTTCGCGCGCTGCACAGACCCGACCACCTGCCTGCGCCGCCGCCGCACGTTGCCGCCACCCGAGGTGCACACAGGCACTCTGCCCGGAAACCAGCTGCCCTTGTCAGCACCGGCCCCCTTTGCGCCTGCCGATGACCTGCAGGTCGACGCAGGGCATGCAGCTGGCCATCCGGTTGGCATGCCTGGCCTTGTTCGTGGCTGTGTTTGCAGCAGCACACAGGCAGCGGGTGGCGCAGGGGCGACGTGCCAGGTGCGTATCAGTTGGGGCGGCGAGTGCCGCACACGCCGTCGAACGAAAGGGAGTCTGGGAGCTCGGTAACTTGTGTCCCATGCTGCAACATGCTGCTTTGCCTTCGCTTCGCACTGCAGGCAGCTGGCAGAAGCCGGCGGCGAGGGCGGCGAGGGCGGCGTGCAGGCGGCAATCGTGGGGGGTGCGAAGGCGGCAAAGGGACGGTACCCGTACCTCGTCAGCCTGCGCCGCAACGTCCCCGGACATCGTGAGTGGTTGGCAGGCTGCTGTGCCAGATGTGTGCTTGAGCATGCAGCTGACCTTGAGAATGCAGCTCGTGGGTAGCTTGCATTGCAGCGTCTTCACTTGAGCACACTAACGCCCCTCTGGACACCCATGCCGCCACTGCCCACCCGCCTGCCCACCCCGCCTGCAGCCCACTTCTGCGGCGCCACCCTCATCGCGCCGCGCATCCTGCTCAGCGCGGCGCACTGCTTCTGGGACGCGGCCAAGGCCAACTCGTCCGACGCGTCTGTCAAGCTGCCGCAGGTGACGCGGGCGGTGGGGGAGGTGTTTGTGGGGGGCTGGGAGGGGAGGGGTGGGGTGGGTGCATGCCAAGAGTAGTGCCCCACCTTGCAAAACCCGGCGGTGGAAGGCTATCCTGCTGTGCCCGCTGTCCATCTGGTGGTTTTGCTGGCCGTCACCGTCGTCTGGCTGCCCTGCCCGGTCATCCCATGCGCCCTCCCCCTCCCCGCTGCCCCAGGCGCGCATCGGAGGCTATGAATCCAGGGGAGGAAAGTACGAGGCCCGCCAGGCACGTGGGTGGGTGTGTAGTAAGGGTCGTGCTGCTGTGCCGGGTGCCTTGCAGGCTTTGGCGGAGAGCGGTCGGCGCCAAGCACGGGAGGGGGTGGATAGCCTGGGGGGCTGGGGAGGGGAAGCCGGGGGTGTCGCTGCCCCGTGCCCCGTGCTGCCGCTGCCGCTGCCACTGCTGCTGCCTCCGCTGCCGCTGCTGCCGCTTCTGACTGGCACTGAATGCTTCACCGCAGGTTGTGGACATGCTGACTCCGGCGGCCTACAACCCCCGCACCCAGCAGTTTGACGTGGCCGTGCTGCTGCTGAACAAGCCCAGCGCCGCCAGCCCCGTGAAGCTGGCTGCAGGTGGGGCTGGGAGCGGGGCGGCGGGCCGGGGGAAGGAGCGGGGCAAGGGAGCGTTGCCCCAAGATTCGTTTGCGGCAGGGTGTGCGCCGCTGCTGGGCACCCCGAGCGCGCCTGCCGCCCGAGCTGTTGGTTCTGTGCTCACGTCTGCTGCCCCCCCCCCACCCCCCACCCCACCCCCCACCCCACCCCACCCCACCACCCCACCACCACCACCACCCCCACCACCCACACACCCACACACACGCCTCGATACCCACTGTCCTGCAGGAAACCGCAAAGCCGAGCCGCCACTGAAAGAGTGGCAGCAGGTGTACTCTGCGGGCTGGGGGCGGCTGGCGCACGCCGGGGCGCTGCCCACGGTGCTGCAAGAGGTGCGGGGCAGCTGGGGTGTCACCAGCTGCTGCCTGGGGCCAACGGGCATGCCATGCATGGCGGCAGGGGCCGGCTGCAAGAAGCGCTGGGCGGGCGGCTGCGGCACTTCGCAGTACGACTGTTTGGCGGTCAGCAGGCCCAGGCGGGCCCAGCCGCAACTGCTGCCTGAAACAGCGGTCTGCCTCCTCGCCGCAGGTCGCGTTGGGGTACGTGCCGCGCGCCAACTGCAGCAAGCAGCTGCCGCAGGTGACCAAGTACCGCAGCATGATTTGCGCAGGTGGGTGGGTGGGCGGGCGGGCGGTGCAGGTGGTTGGGTGCATAGCATTGCAGGATGCCTTCACAGGCAGCAGCGTCAGGTCGAGGCAGCAGCGTGCGGCAGTCGTGCCGCCGCTCATGCCGGCACGCCGCGCACCCTTGCTTGCCGGCCCGCCCAGCAGTGTGTGACGCTGTCCCTGCACACTGCGACCCCCTGCCCGCTCCTCTCCCTCCGCCTGCAGGCTCGCCGCTGGGCGGGCGCAACACCTGCTCCGGGGATTCCGGGGGGCCGCTGCTGCGCAAGGGGCGGCGCATGCAGGGAGACATCCAGATCGGAGTGGTCTCTTTTGGATTCTCCTGCAGCGGGAAGCTAGGTAGGTACTGCTGGTACTGTACAGCCGGCGCGTGCTGCCGGCCCTGCAACCGGCATGCCTGGAGAGCGGGGGTGCAGTGCAGGCTTGGGTTGGGTTGTTGAAACGCGCGTCGCCGCCGCCTCAGCACGTCGCGGCATGAGCCACACCCAGTGGCCGCCCTGCCCTGTGCCCATGCAGCACATGTCGACGCCGGGCAATGCCAGCGCCTCCTGACCACCTCCAGGCACTGCGCCGCCCACCAGTGCCCTGCTGGCATGCCTCCCCGCCAGCTCCCCACATGTCAAATTCACCACCTTTGCAGGCGTCTACTCCTCGGTGCCCTACCTCAAGTTCTGGATCAGGCAGGCGTCGGCAGAGCTGCTGCGTCGGGAGCGAGTGCGGAAACGAGCGCACGGCGGCGCGGCGGCGGCAAGCGGCGCGCCAGACGACGGAGCAGCGGCAGCAGCAGCAGCGGCAGCAGCGGCGGCAGCGGCGGCAGCTGCGGCAGCGGCCGCACATGAGCACCCACGATAACGTCCTCTCCTTGGCATCAGAAGCACGCTCGAGCGCCTGGCGCGACACTGCCTTCGTTGCAGATGTACACACGCACATAATTATGCTCGTGTAGCTGGTCTCGAGGTGCCAGGGGCTGAGGGAACACCTTCAGACGTCAGCGGTTTGGAAGAAGGGGCCGGCCGCAAGGGAGCGCACAGGCTAACGAAGCCACCAAAGAAGGCTTCAGAACAATCTATAAATGTAGGCAACCGAAGGCGGAAACGACATGGGAAGGGTGCAGCGGGCGCTGGCCGCAGTGGGAGGCCTCACAGGCCCTGCGCCAGCTCGCAGCGCAGCGCCGCGCTGTGCACGATGCGTGCAGCGACGGGGCTGTGCGCGCCACGGCGGCGCGGAAGGGCAGCCAGCTGTTCCTGAACGCGTCGCTGCCCGTCTTGAACTGGTGGGCACAGTCACCCCACGACACCTCCAGCTGGCTCACCAACGATGCGGGGGGGATACCTGCGCCTTCTAAGCCGCCACCGCCAGCTCCTCTGCCACGCGCCGCTCGCGCTGGGCTGCGTTGGAGAACCTCCCCTAGTTTCGGTCGCTGGCAACAGACAGCCGCTGCAGCTGGGTGGCTGCTGCTGCCGCCGCCGCCGTGCCGCCGCCACAGCGTGCTGCCGCCCGCACACAAACCACCCTTGTTGCTGCCAGCCAAACTGAAGCATGCAGGTACACCCCTTTGATGCAGGACATCGCCCTGCAGGACTATCAGACAACGTGCCCATGCGCGATTGCGCTTTGAGCGCCGAGCCAGCGGAGCGGCGGCTGCCGGGCAGCTACATGCTGGCACTCATATTCCCTGCATCTTCTTTCAGACCCCTCAGGCCTGGATGCTCGCTGTGCTGCTCGCCAGGTGACAACCCGGAGCCCGCTCTGGGCGACCAGCAGCAGGGAAGGCGCCTTGGACCCTCTGCCGCCGCCGTTTCCCACCGCTGAGCTCTGCACCTTCCCTGCTCCCCCTCTGCGCCATCCTGCTGCTGTGCAGAGTCATCCCTGGCGCCGCCCGCCCCGCTCGCGCCGCCGCCGCCCTGCGCTCCGCCCGCCGCCTCGCGGCCGCCCCTCCTGCCCCTCCTCCGGCCATGGATGAGCTGAAGGCAAAGCTGGGAGGCCTGCTCGGCAGGGGGCACCACGCTGAGCGGGAGCGCCCGCTGGACGAGTCGCAGCTGGCGGCGGCGGCTGACCCGCGGGCGATGCCAGGTGGGGCAAGGGGAGCGATTGGACGGGCATGGTGCTCCTCGGTGCCCTGCTTCCCTCCATCCATGCGCAGCTCCCTCCATGCCCCCCGTTCCCCACACCACCACCTTGTCCTCTCTGTCGACCAGCGGGGGCAGCCTTTGGAGACAAGCAGGCGCACCTGCCCGCAAGCGCCGCGCCGGCGGCACACGCCCGCCAGGCGCACACCGCCGCGGGCGAGGCCGCCCCTGGCCTCGACAACGGCCGCCCTCAGGCTGCCGCCTTCATGGGAGTGGCGGACAAGCAGGGTGAGGGAGGGCAGAGGAGGAGGGGAGGAGGCATAGTTGGGGGGGGGGGGGGGGGGGGGGGGTTCTGTGCTGCCGCCGACGCTGTCGCCAGCGCTGATTGGCCTGCACCGCGCCGCCCTGCCCCCCGCCAGCAGCCCCCTGCTGCCTCGTGCCCCGTTCCTCCGCCCTTGCGCTGGTCGGTGCCCCCAAGCGCGCCTGCTGTGGGCAGCGGCGCCAGCTTTTCCACAATCCGAGCCGCGCTTGCTCGCGCTGCTTCCTGCCTGAGGCGGTGCCCTGTCGTCTCCCGCACCGTCTCCGCTCCCTTGTAGGCCGCCGTCTCTATCAAGAAGACAGGCACACGCTGATCCCGGACTTCAGCCTGCCAGGGCCCAGCAAGGCAGGCGTGCCCTGCCAGGTGGGGTCCATGCTGTGAGGCCGTACCTGAAGTGCTTGCTGGCCAGCGATTACCTGCCTGCGGCTGCACGCACCTTCTTCCCTGCTTACCCCTGTCCCCGCCCGCTGCAGCTCACTGATCGGTGTGGTGGCCGTGCTTAGCCTGTGGAGCGTCGCCACCCTTTTTTGGTTCACACCCGGTCCCCCTGTGGACCCTGCATCCCAGATGCGCCAGCTGGCGGTCATGCCTGAACCGCGTCGACCCTCCAACCACCCCCATCCCTCCCCCCGTGCCCCTCCTGCCAGTTCATGGCTGTGTACGACGGCCACGCCAGCCACAAGGGCTCCGAGCACGCCTCCCGCCGCCTGCACGACTACATTGCTGCACAGCCGGCAGTGCAGGCCTGCACGGTGGGGACAAGGGTGGGGGGATCGGGGCGCAGGGCGTGGACGGTGGGCGAGGCGCGGCCACCGCCGCACAGCAGCTGGTCAGCGTGCTAGGGGTGCAGGGGAGCATCGCGTGCAACACACACGGCTGCCTAAACCACAGTGACCGAGCGGCTGCCTGCAGCGCTTTGCAGGGTTGCGCAGCATGCTCGTTGCAGGCGCTGCAGCAGCTCCACGGCTTGCCCACCACGGCCCCCCCCCCCCTTTGGTTCAGGGGGAATCGTGCGACGAGCAGAAGGTGGAGGCTGCGCTGACCGCCGCCTTTGAGGGTGCCGACGAAGAGATCGTGGGCAAGGCAATCGAGCGGTGGGTGGGTGTTTTTTGGGTGGTGGTGGTGTTTGTGTGTGGGTGTGTGGGTGGGTGGGGTGTGGGTGGGTGGGGGGGTGCGGGGGGGGGGGGGGGGGGGGCCAAAGGACGGTGTTGGGCGTTGGCGTCACGCCACGTACCCTCGCGGTGGGGCATCAGGCTGGTGCGATGAGCCCTGCCTGCCTGACTGCCAGCCAGCGGAGCCACGTACCCCTCTCTCCCTCGTCCGCCTCGTGCGTGGGCCGCAGGGGCGATCGCTATGGCACCACGGCCGTGTGCGCGCTGCGCATCGGCTCCGCTCTATATGCGGCGCACGCCGGCGACTCACGCGCGGTAGGTCGGGCGGGGCGGATGCATGTAGGAGATGGCTTGGAAGGCAGGCTGTGCTGGTTTGCTGCCTCGTCAGGGCCCGTACAGTGCCTCAGTGCCACTGCACGTTCTGGGGGATGGCATACGAACCGAACAGGCGCCAGTGTGCGGTGCCAGCCGTTGCCCCTTCCGCTGGCGACCCCCCTCACCCCTTGCTTGCTTGTCCGCAGGTGCTGTGCCGCGACGGGCACGCTGTGTCCCTGACGCGCGACCACAAGTGAGGGCAGCAGAATGCACAGCGGGCAGGGCGCGCTGGGGAGACGTGCTCAGTGGGGCGGAGCGTGGGCTGGGGGTCGCACGCCCACGCAGCTGCCCGTTGCTGGTCAGCTCTCCGTCATCATGATCTTGGTGTGCTCTGTCCACCACCCTGCAGGCCAGCATCTGTGCCCGAGGAGCGTCGGCGCATTGAGGCAAAGGGTGGGCGAGTGGAGCGGGGGCAGGGCAGCGTGGGGCCCGGCCGCTGCCAGCCATGCACATGCCACATGGATCGTTGCCTGCAGAAGCACGTCTGCCTGCTGCTGCCTGCATCGCCCCGCCCACGTCTGCCGACGCGCACGCTGCCGCCTGCCTGCCTGCCTGCCTGCCTGCGCAACCCTGCCTGCTGCCCGGGCCACGCCTCCGCGCGCGCACTGCCAGGCGGGCGCGTGGACGGATCTGATTACGTGATCAACCCCGCCGGGGATCACATGGTCAACATGAGCAGGCAGGCAGCACTCACACTTGTACACTTGCTGCTACCAACAGTGTTATTATTTGTTTCCCACCCTGGGGGGTAAGTTGCGCTGACCCGGGCTGGCTGCTGCGTCCTGCTGCGTCCCCTGCCGTCGATGCCTGCCCGCCAGGTGGGCAAATTGTGTACGAGGCTGATCGAGTTGTGAGCAACCCCGAGGGCGTGCGCCACAGCCGCCTCAACATGAGCAGGTGCGGGCGCGCGGCGGGGCCGGCCGCGCGTGGGGGCGTGATGTGTGGGTGGGGGCGTGGGTGGGTGGGTGGGTGGGTGGTGGTGTGTGTGTGGGTGGGTGGGTGGGGGGTGGGGTGGGGGGTGGGGGTGGGGGGGGGGGGGGGGTCGACGCGCATGGTGCCAAGGGATCGTCATCCGCCTGCAGCTGCGTAGTCTGTATCTACGGCCCCACCCGTGACTGCTTTGCCGCAGCAGCGCCGCGCTGCTCTGTGCACGCCGCTGCTGCCTCACTCCCCCGCGCTGCCCCTGTTTTCTGATACCCACAGGGCCCTGGGCGACCCAGATTTCAAGGTACTGTGGCGTGGGTACTGCGCAGGGGCGGTCGCTGCGTGTGGATGGCAGCTACTTGCTGTGCTTGACCTTCCCCTGCCTGGGTGCTTCACCCCTCCGAGGGAGCCCGTCGCCCGATTCCCCCCCTTTGGAACCAGCGCGCTCCATCTCCCTTCAGCGGCCTACCCCAGGCATCCACTTGCGCAGCACGATCCGAATGTCCCCCCCCTGCAGGAGCCGCGCCGCCTGGTGGAAGCAGCGCCTGACGTGGCACGTGTGGAGCTGCGCCCTGGGTCGGACACCTTCGTGCTGCTGGGCAGGTGGGTCGGGGTTGCCCGCATGCGCCCGGCGCAACCGACACTGGCGCCGCCGCCCAGGCATGCTGCTGTGGCGCCGGCCGCCGCTGCTGTGGCACCTGTCAACAGAGTGTGCTGCTTCGTGCCCTGTGTGATGTTGCCGCTCCCTGGAGCAGCCGCAGCCAGCCAGTTGCCGGCGGCGGGGCCCGAGCAGCTGCCGCCTGCCGCCCCCCTCCCCCCTCCCTCCTCAGGTAGGCTCCCTCCTCCCCCGTCCTCCCCCCCCTCCTCCCCCCATGTGCAGCGACGGCTTGTTTGATGTGATGGAGCCCCAGCAGGCGGTGGACCTGGCGCTGCAGGCGCTTGTGGGCCAGCCCTCTGGTGCGCGACGGCTGCTTTGCGGTGCTTAAGAGTCTGGCAATGGTCGACCACCGAGCCGTTGCAGGCTGGGCTTTGCTTGTTTGCGGGGGGAGACGGGTTGCCAACATTGAAGGTTGCCAACATCGAAGGTTGTGCAGAGCTGCCAGCGAGCATGCATGGGGTGTTCCAAAGCAGGGACAGCAAGGGGGGCTGCAGGGGGCGGGGCGAGGACGGAGGCTCCCAGCGCCAGCGCCAGCGCCAGCAACGCCACCGCCGCACACACTGGGCCCCTCGCGCTACCCTACGGTCCCTGCCCAGCCCTGCTTGCTCACGCACTGACACGTGCACCCTTTCTTCTCCCTGCCTTCCGCAACTGCAGAGGCGTCAGCCGAGGCTGCTGCAGGCGTGCTGGTGCAGGAGGCGCTGCGCAAGGGCAGCTCCGACAACGTCACCGCAGCGCTGCTCCTGCTGGACTGGCAGCGCGCAGCGGCGTAGCCAGGTGCTCAGACGGCGTTGCACACGCCGCAGCACGGTTGACGGCCAGACAGGTCGAGACGTGCGTGCCGGAAGGAGGCGCGGTGCACCCGGAGCACCCGCTGCTTCAGGACTGGCAGGGATCCTGACCTGCGCATTCGTTTGTAGCCTGCATTTGCCTGCACATCCATCCCGTGCCCTGCGTCCCACCGTTTGCCGTGAGCCGCAAATTGCACGCATCGCGATTGCTTGAAAAGGAGTTGTTGAAAGGCAAAGCGAAGGGGCAGCATTGGGTGCAATGCAGTACGTCGCAAGAGACGGTGCAGGCAATGCTAAATAAATGATTTGACAACTGCAAAAGAAGTTCGATCTCAAAGACCTGTGGTTGGGAACTTTCTGAAGTGTTGGAAAGATGAGCGGGCTAACAACAGTGCGCGCAGCGGCCCAGCACGCCCAGCACGCAAGCGGGCGGTGGGCTGCGCGGCCTTCCAGCAAAAGCTCGCAGCTGGCTTGGTGATGATGCCATTCGAGCCAGATGTGAACAGTTGTGCGTACAATTGGCAGATGCGTCGATAGTACAAATGCATAAACAACAGCGACGACGCTGCGGCCGCCAGCTGCCTACTGCTGCTGGTCTTGCGCGCCCGCTTGCGCGCGCCATCGCTGGTCCAACAGCTGCTGCCGCAGCTGCCGGCTCTCCTCCTCTGCAGGGTGCGGGTGGGGGGAGCGAGGGCAGGCGATGGGGCATGGCGGGGTGATGGGTGGGGCAAGGAAGCGCGGCGGCAATGGCGGCGGCACCATGGGGGTGCACAGAAAACAACAGCGGGAAGCGGAAGCATCGATGCATGACATGGACAACGGAGGCATGTCACGGTGCCAGCGCCAAGCATCCAGCTCAGTTCCCTGCACATGCATCTGCGGAGATGCGTCTGCAGGCGGGGAATGCATGGCGGGGCACAGACGTACGCCCCGGCTCACAGTCCAGCCCCAGGCTCACCCAGCTGCTGCAGCCGAGCCTCCAACGCTGCCTCGTCAGAGCTGCGCTCCTCCGCCCTAAGGCTGCGGGGCGCCGTTGCCGCACGGCTGCCGCTGACGCCACTGCCGCTGATGCCGCTGCGGCCGCGCGCCTGCGCCTGGCGTGCGCGGTGCGCCGCCACCGACTGCAGGAAACAGGGCGCAACATGCGGGGGGGGTGGGGGGGTGGGGGGGGCCGGGGGGTTGGATTGGCAGCATGCAGGCACGCGGGCAGGCAGGGCGACGCGTGAAGCGCTGCGCAGGCGCCAGGGGTCCCCCGCCCGCTTGCTCCGCGTTGCATGGCCAGCAGGGGGCCCCTGGCATGACAGCACTTCCTCCGCTCTTCACACACGGTTTTACACATTAACTGGGGCAGTTGGGTCTCAGCCCTACCTTCGCTTCAGCCACCTACCTGCTGCGCCCACACCCACCCAATCCAAAACCACACCTGGGTGGGCCCGAGCGAACCTTTTCATCGACCACCTACCCCATGTGTGCCCCGCCCACCTTTCTGTTGTTGAGAATGCGTTTGTAGCGCTTGGGGTCTGTCAACTGAAGGGCCTCAAGGTCGGTCTCACTGCGCGGAGACAGCATGCGGGGGTGTGCGAATGGGTGGGGGTGGATGGGTGGTGGGGTCGTGGTGGGGTGGGGTGGGGTGGGGTGGGGTGGGGTGGGGTGGGGTGGGGTGGGGTGGGGTGGGGTGGGGTGGGGTGGGGTGGGGTGGGGTGGGGTGGGTGGGGTGGGGTGGGGTGGGGTGGGGTGGGGTGGGTGGGTGGGGGGGGGGATCCTGTTGGGGGCAAGCACAGGTGAAGACTTGCCAAGGGTTGCCCCTTCGGGCAAGCCAACAAGCAAGCATGCCACCAGCGCCCCAACCACCACCACCACCACCCAAAAAAAGAAAGAAAGAGACGCACGTGTATTTTTCGCCCCAGCGCCGATCTTTCAACGCGTCTGCCGCGTCGCTGCCGGTCGGCGCGCCGCCGCCCTCGCCCGCAGCCGCCGGCGTGCTGGCAGCGACGGCGCCCGAGCTGCCGCTGCCACGCAGCTGCAGCGGGTGTGCCGCCGGCGCCGCCTGCTGCGCCGCAGGTGCCACCTGCTGTGCCGCGAAGGCATTGGGGGCCGCAAACGCATGCAGCGGCGGTGCGCCCGCCAGCTGCGGCCACGCGTGGGGCGCCGCGGCCGCCGCTTGCGGCGCACCCTGCGGCAAGCCGAGGCCAGCAAACAGCTGCTCGCTGGGCATTTCCAGCCCAAAGCTGCTGAGGCTGTACAGCTCTTGGAGGGGAGCTGGCCCTGGTGCTGGTGCTGCCAAGGGGACTGCCGCGGCGTGGACCTGCGCCGAGGCGACAGCTGCCGCCTTGCCCAGGGCCTGCCGCTGCTGCTCCTGCTCCCACCACAGCAACGCCTGCGCCCGTGCGTACATGCACTGCAACTGTTCCAAGCTGGCATCGCCACCCAGCGGCACTTGCTGCGCCGCCAGGAGCTGTGCGGACAGAGAGGCCAGCTGCTGCTGCTGCTGCTGCTGCTGCCGCTGCTGCGCCTGCTGCACTTGCTGCGCCACTGCTGCCGCCAGCGCCTGGGTGGACGATTCACCCCTGCCCACCACGCTGCACAGCCAATCCAAATCCTCTGCTGCACTTGGCTGCGCACAAGGCTGCTGACACGATGGCGTTGGCTGCGCTGGCAGCAGGCGCGACCCACGCAGCAGCAGCGTGGCTGCCAGCTGCGGCTCCGCGCCGGTGCTGCCAGCTGCTGTACCGGGTGGCGGGGCGGTGGACATCTCGAGGCAGGCGCCTTGCGAGGGGCTGGGGCTGGCACGGGGAGGCTGGCAAAATGCCGTCGCTGGTGGCGCCGGCGCCGTGCCCGCCACCGCTGCAGGACCAAGGGTGACTGGTGTGGCTCCCGTTGGGAAGCTTGGGTCAATGCGTGTGAATGGAGAGGCCCTCAGCGTACCTGCTGCGGAGGAGAGACGGGGAGTCGGCGCGACTGTTGGGGCAGGAAGGTGACTGTGGCGCTCGCCCCCAGCATGCCCCCAGCTCGCCACCATACACTTTGAGTGGCGTGAGCGACGGTGCGACTGCATGGCGGGCGCACCTGCCCGCCAAGCCCCCCGACCAGCGTCCCTCGCACCCACGCCTCCTGCAGTCCCCCCGTTGCTTCCACGCCACTGTGCTGCCATCTACAGCAGGTGTGAGCCGCCCCGCATGTCCCCAGCGAGGCGCGGGGGTGCGGGGGACGGGGCCGGAGCGGGGTGAACAGGGCCAGCTCTTGGGTTTTGGGTGCAAGAGACTGGAACCGATGCACAGATGGCAGGGAACAGCCGCCATGCGACCGAGACGCTCGATGATGAAGCGGCACAGCCATGGCAAAATTTTGTTTGTGTACACCTTCTCCTTCACGTGCGCTGCCACGCAACTGACGCCGCGGCGTGGCAGAAGTGAACCGCGAGCGCGATGCAGGGCGATGAGCCAGTCTAGGAGGGCGGCGCGACAGTCGCGCCGCCCGTCGCCTGCGGGCGCACGCCCCAGTAGGGCCCTCGCTGCTCGTGCCTCCTCCCGCGTGGATGGCTGGATGTGTGCTCATTGATATCAGCTTCATGGCAGGCAGGCCTGCAGCCGAACAGGAAGCGCCAGCGGGTCGGCGGAGCTGGGCACCGCACACTTGGCTGTACAAGCAGGGGCGAAGCCAGCGTTGTGAAAGCCAGTGTGCAGGGCAGGAGTGATGGTATGGAGGTGACGGGGCAGGAGCAACGGCGTAAGGCAAGCGCTCTCCGGTGTAGGATGCACGCCGCTGCCGTGCAGCACCAGGAGTGCCGGGCAGTCGAGCGGTCGCGCGCAGGCGGCAGGGGTCGATCTGACGGCAGCCTTTCTGGGCTCTCGGTCCCCTCATACTTGAGGGATCCCGCTGACGCAGCACCGTGTCTTTTAGGATCTGCCACTGCAGGGCGCCGCGTTTCGAACTGCAGGTGATAACGCAGGGATGGCGGCGTCCGCAACTGCTCGTGGTGGCAAGCAGTGGCCGATCCCCTCCTGCACCTGACCTCCCGCCTCCTCTGCTGCTGCTCTAGACATCTGACACCAGCCAGCCCTGCTGCCTTGGAGGTGTCGACGGTGTCAAGCGTGGAGTGACATCAGATGCGGCAGGCAGGAGGGAGGGTGTGGAAAAGCGTGCAGGCGCTGGGTACGAGGGGCGGTGTAGGGCAGGAAGCAGAACACTGGGCCGGCCCAGTGCGGGGCTTGGGGTGGGAGCTGACAGGGTGCGACATGAAATTAGAGAATGGTAGAAGAGACGAGATAGACGGGGCGGGGTAGGGGCCGGGGCGTGGGGACGCGCAGCACGCCCGCAACGCATCAAACGAGGCTGGTGGCAGCCGCAGGTTAGGCAGTGCAAGTGCGACAGGTGGTGGGGGGTCAAGGGGTTAGCTGGGCTGGAAGGGAGGGGGCGAGGGGCGACAGTTAAGGAGGGCATCAAAGTGGAAGCGAGGCAGGTGGGATGAAGTGGCGCTGCGGGCCGCGCCTGTGCGCGCGTCATTCGACGGCAGCAGGGAAAGAGCGGAAAGGAAGCATACGCACGCTTTGAAAAAGGCAGGGAGAGGTGTTACGGGGAGGCTGGCGCGGCCGGCGCGTCAGCAGGCGGCTTCTGCCGCCCCAGCCGCGACGCGCCAGCGCTCCGACGGCGGCTGCAAGGCCGAGGGGCGCGACGGCCGCGCGGCCTTGGCGCCCTGGCACGCCTGCTGCTTGGACAACGGGCGCGACGGCGGCTGCGGCGGCGGGGTGGGCACGCTGGATTCGTGGCCGCTGCTGCGCACGCTGCTGCTGTGAGGCAGCTGCAGCTGCAGGCCCTGGCAAGCACGCTGGATTGCCAGCGCCGACACCACCTGCGGCCGTGCCGCGCCTGCCTGCATGCGCTGCGCCGCCTGGCGCACGCCTAGCAGCGACGGCTGCTCCACCACCGGCTGCGCCGCGCCTGCCGCTGCCTGCTGCGGCACGCCGTTGCGCGGCCTCAGCTGCTGGGCGGGCCAGCAGGCCGGCACGCGCTGCCAGGGCGGCGGGCACGACCGCTCCAGGGAGGCGCGTGTGACAGCGCGCTGCGCTGGCAGGCCCAGCGCTGTGGGCTCGCTGATGACACCCCACGTGGCTGCGCCGTCAGCATACACGTAGCCCACAGCATGCGAGGGCGGCGCCGCTGGGGAGGGCCTGCTGCCGGCGCCTCCGGCGGTGCTCGCAGAGGCGGTGCCCGCCGGCGCGCCTGCTGCCGCGCTGCCCGCCGCCGCCCTGCCGGTGAGGCCCGCTGGCAGGTAGAGGGCCGCTGCCTCGCGCACCAGGCGGCCTTTCGAGAACTCGGCCACCTGGGCAGAGTGCACCCTGCCAAATTGGTCTTCCACCGTCGCCGCCTCGCGCACCCAGTCCTCCAGCACCCGCCTGCCGCGCGCGGTGGTGCACCTGCCAAAATGGGGGGTGGGTGGGGGCCAGGGTGGGAGGGCGTGAGCAGGGGGCGCGGCAGCAAGTGACCGCTGGCCAAGAGGGCGTCGTCTGGGCGTCGAAGGCGGCTTGGCGGGGCCACCGCTGTCCGGCAACCCCGCCGGCGTCTTGCGGCCGCGCTCACCTGTGCACGCGCTCGTCCACTCTTGTGAGGGCGTGGCGGTGGCCGCCGAGAGGCGTGCGGGAGGCCGTGGTGCGGGTTTCAGTCCGCTGAAGCAGCAGGACGCCGAGCCAGCGCCGCTCCTCGACCGCGACGTTCTCTACCGCTTCTTCACGTTGGTCCGCTGCTGCGGGACGCTGCAAACCCTCTGCCTGGCTGGCTACGCGCAAGACGAGCCCGTCCCATTCTCTGGTGGACGCCTGGGCGCTCGAGGGCGACATGCCCTTCCTGCTCACGGTTTAGCAGCGATTGGTAGAGGCCGCTGGCGGTGGGCTCGCGATGCCAACCTGCTGTGCTGCGCGGCTCGCGCAGGGGCCTGTCAAGGCTGCTCGCTGCCGCCCTGAGGCTCTTGAATACCTTGCACGCATCGCACACCCTAATAACCAGCGAGCAAGCGGCACCCATACGGCAGCCGGGGCGCCGCCCCGACACCAATATGCTCTCGTGTGCAAGCGCTCTGCCTGCAGCGCTGCCTGCGGTGGCCGCAGCACTGCGCTCGATTTCTCCACAGATAGGATCGCTGGCCGCAACCCTGCGGCGCGCAAGCACGAGCGACACGCCGCCTGGCCAGGCCCGAGCCTCATCTGCCGTGCCGAGGCCATCAAGAGACCAGTGGTGGTCAGGTGCGGGGCGTCCAGGGTTTTGGGGGCGCCCCTCTGCCGACGGTGAGTGGCGCGGGCGACAGCGCTCTCAAAACCGGGCGCCAGCGCCGCCGATCTTGCCTGCTGCTGCGTTCTTTTCGTCCTTGAGTAGCTCTTGTCGAGCATTTCATTCTATGTGGGTTCCATGACCTGCAGGGTGAGGCCCTCAGCACAGCCGCTTGCCAGCACGCTGTGTTTGCTTGGCGGGCGCCTCCTCCCCGCCCTCTCGTCCTCGTCTCCCTCTTGTAGCGCATGACGCAAAGCAAGGTTCTCCTGCCCAACGCACGTCAGGGTTCTCCTGTCGGCCCGCCCCTCCTCCACCCACCTCTCGCTCCAGCCAGCGCGCCTGCAAGCTCACCCGCGGCAGCGTCCCCTCCTCCTCCCCCCTGCCACAGTGCGCGAGGAGGAGCGGCTGGAGAGCCCGCAGACGCGGCACGGGGAAGATGCCATCTTCGAAAGCCACCACCCTAGCCAGCGCTTCGTGAACGTGCTTTCGCAGTACCGGTGGGCATGCTGTGGTGCCGTGCACTTTTTTGAAGTGCTGGTTCTGTCATTCATGCATTATCGGATGATATGCGATTTGTGCTGCTGCAACGCCCTGGCTAGGTGCGCTGCACCCCTGTACTGCTCGCCTGGCTTTCCTGCTCGAAAGGGTTTTGCTTGTCCAACCCCTAATCCATGCAGCACCACGCACCCCAAGGAACCGTGCAGACAGGAGCCCGCCCCCCCTGTCTCACTGAACCCCAACCCCATCCCTTCTTCCCTGCCTGCCCCGTGTCAATGCCCTGCACGTCGCCCCGATCCTTGCGTGCAGCAACACCTACCCCAACGAGCTGTGGGAGCAGATCGAGGCCAAGTTCCCCGACCGGCGGCGCACCCACCCCGTCTGTGTGGACATTGCCATCGGCGCAGAGGGGCGCGGCGGGGTGGAGCTGGCGCGCAGGTGGGCTGCGGAGGAGCGCGGGGCAGGAGAGGGGGGCGGGAGAAGGGAGGCAGAGGAGCGGGTTAGGGGAGAGGGACAGGCCTTTGCACGCAGGGGCCTGGCTGGCGGGCGTGCTTGCAATGAGGCCACCGGGAGGCGCACCTCCGTGTGCCGTGCGCTCTATACTTGCGGTGGGGGCGCAAGCGACGGCTGGCAACCCGGTGTTCGACTCATGCTGCCCAGCACCTACGCACGCCCGCCTTCCTTCCTTCCTGCCTGCCTGCCCCGCTGCTGCAGGGGCTTCCACGTGGTGGGGGTAGAGGCAGACCCAATGCTGCTGGCGCGCACCTTCCGCTTCGCACAGGTAGCTGCCGGGCCGCCAACTGCCGCGGTTGCCGCGGTTGCCACGTGGAGGGCTGGTGCGCCGGCCGGCGCAGCAGCGGCGGCGCGCCTTCTGCGGTGGCTGCCTGCGCCCAGCCGCCAGCCCGGCTCCCCTGCCAATCCTCTCGTTCACTGGCGCTCCCTGCCCCCTCCCCTCTCTCCCCGTGAAACGTCCAGGCCCACGGCGCCCACATCGAGCTTGTGACGGCAAAGGTGGAGAAGAGCCTGCTGCAGAACCACACAGCAGACCTGGTGCGCGGCCGCGGGAAGGGCGGGCCGGGGCGCGTGCGGTTGCGCGGTTGCGCGGGGGGGGGGGGGGGGGGGGGGGGGTCCCATGGCGCGCAAATGCTCAGTGGTGCAGGGTGGTGCGGGCAGAGGCGGCTGAGGACCAGGAGGGGACTGTGGGTGGGGGGTGCATCAAGTGGGCCGGAGGGTCGAGCTGGCGCACGGCAGGGGCAGGCAGCGTCTGCAGCGCCTCCTTGCCTCCGCGCATCGATTGCAGGTCACCTTCCTGCACGGCCTGCACCTGGTGGACACCCCGGCGGCCCTGGACGAGGCCCACCGCCTGCTCAAGCCGCACGGCCAGCTGGTGGCCGCGTGGAACGACAGGTGGCTGGTGGGCGGCGGGGGTGGGTGGGTGGGTGCGTGCGTGCGTGTGTGCATGGGTGCGTGAGTGTTTGTTGTGCGTCGTGGGCGTGGGGCACTCGCCTCTTTGGGGCGCTTGCCTCTCTCCTGCCCCCTTCCCTCCCCGTGGATCCCTGCGGCCTGCCTCACCATCTGTGGCCTGCCTGCCTGCCTGCCTGCCTGCCTGCCTGCCTGCCTGCCTGCCTGCCTGCCTGCCTGCCTGCCTGCCTGCCTGCCTGCCTGCCTGCCTGCCTGCCTGCCTGCCTGCCTGCCTGCCTGCCTGCCTGCCTGCCTGCCTGCCTGCCTGCCTGCCTGCCCGCCTGCAGGAACCTGGACGACCCTTTCATCGCCAACCTGGAGGACCTGTTTGAAATGTACAACCCAACCTACAAGTGCGTGCGCGCGGGGCAGCCCGCCTCCCTGCGCAGCCGTGCCTGCGCAGCACCGGCGCTGGTTGGACGCTGGCGGCGCGTGGGCTGGTCTTGACCCGCCTGTTGCCTGCTGAAACTGGGTCGATCAGGATTCGCGGGGGGCGTCCTGCCTGTCAGTGGCGCCGTCCACCTGCTCCCGCTGCCGCCCCCCCCCCCCCCCCCCCCCCCCCCCCCTCGCCTATCTACCCATCGCTGCCGCCGACCGCCCCTCCCCGCCCGTCGCCCCCCCCCCCCCCCCCCTCTGCAGCCGCCACATGAAGCAGCGTGACGTTGATCAGTGGAAGGACACCCTGGAGCACGGTGGGTGTGGGGTAGAGGGAGGTTCAGGGGGCTGTAAGGCGCCTCGACACTCTGGCCTCGCCACCGGCTGTCGCGTGCCCAGCCAGCTGTGTGACGCAGGCTCGGCGCGGCAGTGTGGAGCTCAGCGAAGCTTGCGGATGCGTGCGGGTGCAACTGCGGCCCCCTGCTTGCTGCCCAACACGGGCTCTCTAGCCTCTTCCCCTGTCCACCCTTCGCATGAGTGGCCCTGCGCAAGAGTGCTGCTGCATGCGGGCGTGTCGACATGGCGCTCCAAGCTCCAGGAGCACAGGGTGCACGCACGCACCCTCGCTCCCTGCCCACCCGGCTGGTTTCTTGAGCGTGCACCTCTGCCCCGCCCCCACCTGTCCGCGCGCAGGCGGGCGGTTCAAGCTGCAGGAGTACAGCGTGCACCCCAACCCCATGCGCATGCAGTCGGCGGTCACCCTGCTGGACGTCCTAGACTGCATGAGCTTTGTGCGCTCGCGCTTGCGGGGTGAGGCTGGTGCGGCACCTTGCTTGGGACCGAACTGCGTGTTGGGACTTGACGGTGCGCTCTCTCACACCCGCGCAGCGAGGGCTGGCGCTGCTGTCGTGCAATCCCGCCCTGCCGCTCCGGCCCCCCCGCCGCCTCTGCTCACGGGTGTGTGCGTCCGCCCGCGTGCGCCGCCTGCCCGCAGGCTCCGAGCGCAAGGCCTTCAACAACGACGTGCGCGCTTTGGTGGAGGCGCGCTACGGCCGGCAGCCCTTTGAGCTGCAGCTGGAGACGAAAGTGTACTGCCTTGAAAAGGTGGGTGGCCGGCTGCCCTGCGCTGCCGCAGTCAAAGCGAGCCAAAGTGTGGGCCTTCATGGAAGAGAGGGGTGGGCGACGCCTCCAGGCCACCTGCCCTCGTGTGTGTCCAGCACAGGCGTCCTTCCGTCCTCGCTGCTCCACCTCACCTTCCGCCGCCGCGGTGTGCGCAACACCCACCTCGTTCATTCGTCCGTTCGTCCCCGCGGCGGCCTCCTCTCACCTGGCGCCGCCGCCGCCGCCTCCCCATCTTGCCGCCCTCTGCAGGACAGCGAGGGTGACGTGGACCCCAACCGCCCCGTCATCAAGCCGGTGAACCAGCAGAGCCTGTTTGGGGTGTGAGCCCTCGCTGCGGCCGCAGCGGCGGCAGGCGCCGGCGCGTCCGACGGCATTTTACCGCAGCCCCTCCCCTCCCACGACACCCGCGCACGGTGCACGTACTACACCGCACCGTGCCAGCACGTCGATGGTGCTGCCGGCACGTGCACCCCCGTGCCTCGCCAGACTCGCCGCGCACGACACGCCTGTTTGACCGCCCCCGGGCTTGCTCTCAGACTAGGTGCCTGCTGTACTCCTCCCGACCTCTCTCTCCCCTCCCCCCTTGCCTCTTTGCTTCTTGCCTGCCACCTCTAGCCGCCCGCGCACTGTGCCCCTCCCCGCCACCCCTCGCTCCCTCGTTTCCCTTGAGTGTTGTGGCCAGCAAAACGCTGGCTGGCGGCCCGGCCTGCTCCCACCCAAGTTTTGCGTCGCTGCCCTGCTTCGTCCACCCAAGTTTTGCGTCACTGCCCCGTTTCGTCCCAGGCCGGGCCGCCCGCCCCACCACCTAACCCAACAACAGACTGGTGCTCCCCTCCCTGGAGCGAAGCATCCTTGAAGCTCATTTCCCGCACTGCCGCCACTGCGCCGGCGGCGGCGTTGCCCGCGCCGACTGTACCCTCCTGCTCAACTCCCAACAAACGCACCCCCGCTGGCCTCCGAACACCCCCCTTTGCACTGCCTGTGAGATCCCGCCTGCTCTTTCCTGCTTCCCTGCATGCCTATGCCCTCTTTCCTGCTGCACCACGACACCCGACCTGCACGCTCAATTCTTTTCACTTCCGCCGCCGGCCAGCACATGCACGCTCTCCGCCCACTAGCGCTCGCCCACCCTTGTGTAAATCCCCCCCCCCCCCCCCGCTTGTTGGCGGGGGGCAAGATTCGGGAAGCAGCGCTGGTTCAGGTCTCGGTATATAATTTGCAACAGCAAGGCAAAGGCAGGGCCCTCCAGCAGGCAAAGCTGCCTGGCGTGTCGGGTGCCCGCACAAAGCGGCCCCCCGGCCACCCCCGCGCCAGCATGGCGCTGCTTCTGCCCGCGCCGACGACTGTTGTGCTTGCAGACGAAATTGGACGTGCAGGGCTTATGGTCCTGCCAACCCGCTGGCAGTGAGGCGCCAGCTGCCGAACGACGCCAGCCGCACGCTGGGGGCGCCGGGCGCATCAGATGGCGACCTGCCCACTCCCCATTGCGCCTGCACAGCTCTTGTGTCTCACTGTTTCAGTCACCAACAGCTGACTGCAGGCCAAGCGCTGCGTTTCGGCTTCGAGTGCTGCTGCAAGGTCGGCCAGAAGCGTCCAGACATCGTTGGGCTCCTGCCAGCAGCTCTAGAGGTGCGCTGACATGATTCCTAGTTCCGCGGGTCGGGCAATGCGCCGCGGGTGTGGTGGGCCACAAATTCGCCCTGGCCCCCGCTGCGCCCCGTCGTTCTGCACGCCCTGCCGGACCTGCCAGATGCCACGCGTGTCCTCCACGCTTGCACGCAGGCGCCCGACACGCCAACATGACGGCAGCGGCGGCAGCAGCGGTAGCGGCAGCGCCTGCTCCTGCCTCCCACGGCAAGCCCGCCCAGCAGCAGCCCGGCTCCCTCGGAGGCTGCGACATCAGGCCCGCCATGGCCACCATGGCAGCTGCGGTGCAGAGCTACGACTTTGCAGCAGCCGAGGCGGCAGGCGCCGCGGCGCCGCTCAACCTGGCGCTCCCCCGCGCCGCTTTCACCAACCGGCGGCCGCTCAGCTCCGGCGCGCAGGCGGCAGTGGACTCGGCAGAGCTGTGCCCCGCGCGGCTGGTGGCCAGCGTGGGGGAGGAGGCGCTGGTTGGGCTGGAGGGCGGCGTCGACGGCGCGCTGCCGGTGGCGGTGAAGCGTGCAGTCATCAGGGAGTCCCACGACTTGGAGCGCTTCCGCTGCGAGGCCGCGCTGCTGGCGGCGCTGCGGGGGCACCCGCACGTGGCGCGCATGCTGGGGGCGCGCATGCTGCCGCCAGGTGCGCTGCGGGTCGTGGGGCGAACCCGACGGAGCGGCGGCAAGTGCAAGCAGCGGGGCGGCGCGCAGCAAGAAGCAGGCTGCGAGTCCTCCTGCGTCGATTGCTTCCTTGCACCCACCCCACCCTTCCCACGCACAGACTACAGCCTGGTGCTGCAGCTCGAGGCCGGCACCGCCGAGGGCGCGCTGCAGGAGGCCGGCTGGCGGCCCAGCTGGTCTGCCCTGCTGCGCCTGGGCGCGCAGCTGGCCGACGCGCTGGCGGCGCTGCACAGCCTGGGCTTTGTGCACCGCGACATCAAGCCCGCCAACGTGAGCAGGTCTTTGTTTGGTTGTTTTTTTTGGTTGTTTCGTGCGGTGCGGCGCAGAACCGAGCTTCGGGGCAGCAAGAGGCAAGGCAAGCCACATGGCGTCTGCTTGCGCTCTGGCTCCTCACCACGGCGGGTGACCACGCCCGCCTGGCAGCCTCTGCCGCCCTCGCTGCTGACCCTCCCCCCCTGCCCTGCTGCTTCCCAGGTGCTGCTCAACGCGGCCCGCGACCACGCCCGCCTGGCAGACCTGGGCCTGGCGGCGGCGGTGGAGGAGCTGTCGGCGAGGGGGCTGGCCAGCTCCAAGCCCTCGGGAGGCTTCCACCGCCTGCGCCTGGTGCGCTGGAGGGTGGGGGCGAGGAGGGGCAGCCACTCGTTTGTTGGATCATTTGTTAACGTGACAGCGGAGCAGCAGCAGCAGCAGTGGCGGCGGCGGCGGCGGCGGCGGCGGCGCAGTGGCAAAGAGGAGCAGTCTGTTGTGGGCGGCGGCGCGCGCTGCCGCGCAGCTGGCGCCTGCTGGTGCTCCGCTGCGCCGCCCGACAGCCGACCACCCCCCTTGCTCGCTAGTACTGCCAGGCCCCCCACCCCCTGCGCCCCACCCCCACCCATCCAACCACGCTGCAGGTGGGCACGCTGCAGTACATGCCGCCTGAGGTGCTGCTGGGCAGCGCGCCCGCCTCCCCCGCCGCCGACGTGTTTGCCCTGGCCGTCACCATCAACGAGCTTGCCACGGGCGCAGTGCCCTACTCGGACTGCACCCGTGACAACCCTCTGGCCCACACGGTGCTGGAGATGGGGTATGGCCGGCAGGAGCTGGCGGCGGCGGTGGCGGCAGAGGGGCTGCGGCCGACGCTGCCGCTCGACACGCCGCCGGCGGTGCAGGCGCTGCTGCAGCGCTGCTGGGAGGCAAAACCTGCACAGCGGCCCAGCGCGGCGCAGCTGGCGAGCGAGCTGGCGGCGGCGGCGGCGGAGGCCGACGCCGCCGAGGCGGCGGTCGGTGGGGCACGGCACGCGGCCGCTCCTGCGCTGCTGGCCACGTCGCAGCCGACGCGGCTGGCCCCGCGTCGCCTTGCCTCTGAAGATGCCGACATGGAGGACGCAAAGACTGGCAGCAGCAGCCCCAGCAGCAGCGAGTGCGGCAGCCCGCTGGCCCGCAGCGCGGCACCGCCGGCAGCTGGCCTGCCGTCGTGGCTGGCGGCGACCGCCGGCGGCGGCAGCGGCGCGGCGGGGGCCAGCTGCCGCAGCGCGCAGCACGCGGGCGGGACGGGCGGCGGCGCCAGCGGGCGCGTGCACGTGGGCAGCTTCCTCTCAGCTGGACGGCGGGACAACATGGAGGACACAGTGGCGGTACTGCCAGACGCGTTCAGCGGCTGCGCACCAGACGCTCCGGCCTGCACCGCCCTGGGCGTGTTTGACGGCCACCGCGGCGCCGCGGCAGCAGAGTACCTTGCAGCCCAGCTTCCCTCCCACCTGGCAGCCGCGCTGCCGAGCAGCACCAGCGCCGCCGCCCTGCTGGCCGACGCCCTGGCCGACGCCGACGCCGCGTTCCGCGCGCAGCAGGAGCGAGAGTGGGCGGCGCGGGTGGCGCTCGTGGGCGCTGCCGCAGCGGGCGCGCGCCCCTGGCCAGGCGCCACCGCCACCCTGCTCCTCGTCTACCCTGGGCCGGCGGTGGCGTTGGCGGAGCAGCAGCAGCAGGAGCAGCAGCTGATGCTGGCTGTGGCGAACCTGGGAGACAGCCGTGTGGTGCTGTGTCGTGGTGGAGAGGTGCGCCTTGTGAGGCAGCGGCGCCCGCGCTGTGCCTGCCCCAAAGAAAGTCCACCTGCCTGCCTGCTCAGCTGATAATACTGCTGCAGCACCGTATTGCTCGCCTGACCCTTCATTTGTTTACAGCGTGCTTTTTCGTCCCTCTATCCTGCCCCCCTCAGCCGTTTCACGCCCCCGCCATGGCCGCTCCTCTTTCCCTCTGCGCAGGCGGTGCAGCTGACGCGGGACCACACCGCCGACCTGCCGGACGAGCGTGCGCGCGTGGCGGCCGCCGGCGGCGCCTGTTCTGTGCGCGCAGGCGGCTGGCGCGTGGGCGACGCAGGCCTACAGATCACACGGTGCGTGCGCGGGGAGGGTGGATCGTGACAGATGCGCTGCTGTGCCATACTGTATGCGGGCTGCCAGTGAGCGCCCCCTGCCCTGCCGCGCGTGCTGGCATGGCATGTACCCGCGTGCGCCCCACATGCATTCTGGACATGAACGCCTGCTTGACCCTCCTGCCTGCCCTCGCGTCCCCCTCCCCCCCCCCCTGCGGCCCTGCAGGTCTGTGGGTGACGCCGACCTGAAGGGGCAGGGCGTCAGCGCCGAGGCGGAGGCGCTCGAGCTGGCGCTGCAGCCGGGGGACAGCTTCCTCATAGCTGCCACCGACGGGCTGTGGGACCGCTTGAGGTGAGGGTCGGGGGGGCGGGCTGCTGGCGTGTGGGGAGACGGGTTGGAGGGAATGCGGCAAATGGAGCAGCTCAGCCTGCAATGCCAGGCGGACATGCGGGCGTGTGCCGCGCCTGCCCCACACCTGCTCTGCCCTCAACGGCTCGTGTGCCTCCTCCCCCTCCCATGCTCTCCCTCCTGCAGCAATGGGGAGGCTGTGGCGCTTGTGCAGGATACCGCCAAGCAGCCGGCCATGTGTGCGCAGGTGCGTGGGCGTCTGGGGTGGGGGGGGCACGCGCGGTGGGTGCATGGGCAGGGTGCAAGGGACACGTGTGGCTTGCGCAGGAAGGCAGGTGTGCAACAGTGCTTCGGCGGGATGCATGCAAGTGAGGATTGGCGTCTTCTCCGCCGCGCCACACCCCACCCTCACCTGCGTATGCTCCCGCATCTCCCCCTGGTGCAGCGCCTGGTGACGGAGGCGCTGGGGCGCGGCGGCACCGACAACGTCGCCTGCCTGGTGGCCTTCCTGGGCAGCGACGGAGCCACAGGTGGGTGGGGATGGGGTTCTGCATTGTGTGTCTGTTTGGAGCTCCAAGCATTGAAGAAGCAGCTGCGTGCGAGGCAGGCGGTCGCCGCGCGCCGTGACCCCGCCTCCCTACCCCCCCTCTCTTCGCTCCGCAGCCGAGCGCGTGTTCCACCACGGGCGACTCAAGTATGCCAGCGGCGGCGCCGCGCGCCACGCGGCGGCGGCGGTGTCTGCTGATGAGCTGCGCGACACATACTGAAACAGATCAGACGCAAGCTGGAGTTGCCATCGTGCACACACCCTCACAGCGCGCGCCCATGCAGCCGCAGCGTTGCCAGTGAGACGATGGGCACGGCACCACATATTGGAGTTGAAGGCCTGCTGTTGTTGGAGCGACGCGCTGGCTTGATGCGCGGCGCTGTACCCTGGCCTGGCCCCAACCCCACCCTCCCTTCCCATTTTATTCTTCAGCCCTTCCCATTTCGGGTCATTTCGTTTCGTTTCATCTTGAACAGCAGAATTTGTTCCGTTTTGAAGGGCCGTCACCCAGCGCCCCATTCATCTCCCACGACATCCGTCTCATCTGTAACAAACGTTACAGCCGGCGGGCTGCCCCCGGGAGAGGTGGCATGCGGCAGCGCAGCATCGGGCGTCGCGGCGGCGACGCCGTGGGGCATGACCTACGTGTCGCCCCTTTGCGGGCGCCCCACTTATTCCATAGCGCCTCCGGTACGCCTACCAATCTGAAATGCCCAGGAAGCGCCCCTCCTGAGCGGGGACGGGCAGCAGACAGCCTGCGGCAGGGTGTGGGCTTGCGCAGGCCCCCTTGCGCCATGATCACCCTCATGTTGGCACTCCTGACAGTGGTGATGATCTCAGGCAAGTGCGGCGTCATGCGAGTTCGCAATGCCAGACGCCCGCAGCTCGCGGCTGTCGCTGACCTTTGCTGCGCTTCCTCTGCTCGAGTGGCATTGGTCCAACATCAGAATGTGCTCACGATGCAAGTCTGTCGCTTCCGCTCACTTGCAGGCTGTGGCGCCGTGCCGCCGCCGCCGCCGCCGCCGCTCCCCCTCCAGCTCGCCGGGGCCACGCCGCACGACGGCTTGCTGCAGGTCCAGTGGGACGACCAGTTGCGCAAAGTGTCTGCCGCAGGATTCGACAGCACCGCCGCCGCGGTTGCCTGTCGGCAGCTGGGGTGGCTGGGCGGAGTGGCGCTTTTCAGTGCTGCCGACGCCGCCGACGCTGCTTGCCACTCGTTCGAGGGCTGCGCAGCCGGCGGCGCCTGCCCCGATGCCGTGCTGCGCAACTCAAGCGCCGGCCTGTCCGACTGCGGCACCAGCTGTCGCACGCTGCGGCCCTGCGTTGGCGCTGTCGAGCTGCACTGCACGCCTGGCAGGGGTGAGTTTGCTTGCGTTGGGCGTACGCTACCGGCTTTGCTGCTTGCATCACGCTTGTACGGTAGTGTGCTGCTCCACACAACGTTTGCGCTCGAAGGAGTCCATTCCTCTTCTCTGCTGCATCCCCCTCGTTGCACCTCTCCCTCTGCAGACCCTCCGGCGGTGCCTGTGCGGCTGGCGGGCGGGCGCAGCGAGCGCGAGGGCAGGGTGGAGGTCTACATGGGCGGCGCCTGGGGGCGCGCCTCCAACCTGAGCGCCGCCGCGGCGGGCGTGCTGTGCCGCCAGCTGGGCCTGGGCGGCAGCGGGCGGGCCAGCGACGTGCCGCTGTTCGCGCCGCCGGCCGAGGGGCTGGTGTGGCTGGCCGGGCCCCACTGCTGGGGCTTTGAGGGGAGCCTGCTGGAGTGCGCGGGTGGACGTGGCGCAGGCGCGGCGCCGAGCGCGCAAGTCAGCTGCACCGACGACGGTGAGCGGTTCTGTTGGGCGGAGCGAGGGAGGCTTGAGGGAGGAGGTCGGGGCAGTGCAGGCAGCGCTGGTTCTGTCCTTCTTCTCCTTCACTTGCCAGCCACTTGTCAACCCACCCACCCCGCTGCAGGCCAACCGCCCACGCCCACCCTGCGCCTGGCCAACGCCAGCACAGCGGGCGGCGTGTCGAGCGGCGTGGTGCAGATGCTGCTGCATGGGGGCTGGCGGGCGCTCGACTTGTCGACAGACTTTGATGTAGTTGCAGGTGGGTGGGGCGTCGGGGTGGCGGCTGGACGGCGCCCACTCATGCATGCGCTCGTGCAGGCAATCATTTTTTGCCACAGCGCCCTACAGCATTCAAGGGGTTGCCGCCGCTGTGCTGCCCTCCTGCAGCCGCCACGGTGTGCAAGCAGCTGGGCCTGCTGAGCGGCGTGGCGTCGTGGGACGCCGCAGACATCGAACCAGGAGAGCCCTGCTTCGCCTTCCGGTGCACCAAGGGCTGGCAGGACCCTTGCACGCCAGGGGATGCCGCCCTGCACGAGTGCGGCCGCCCCGGCTGCATCACGCTCACCGACTGCCACCAGCCGTACGGCCGCACGCGGGAGTGGGCGGCGATGGCCGTCTCCTGCGGCGCCGGCACAGGTGAGGGGTTGAGGGGAGGAGGCTGGGCGTGGTTGGGTGGTGCTGTACAGGCAGTGACCGGCTGGATGGCACTGTACAGGCAGTGACCGGCTGCCTGCCCGCATGCAGCAGCGCCGCTGCGCTGCGTTGGCTGTTTGCCTGCCACGTCTCACGCCGCCCATCCCCCTCCCCTCCCACTGGCTTCAGAGCCGCCCGACGGCAGCGCCGCCGCGCCCTTTGTGCGCCTGGCGGGCGGGCGCGCCCCCTCTGAGGGCCGCGTGGAGGTGTGGTCACAGCAGTACAACGCCTGGGGGCGGGCCGTCTTCCTGAACGCGGACGCAGGTGGGAGCTCTCTCTGGACAGGCGTGTCTACGCATTCGCTGCCTCTGCGCACGGTTTGGCACATGGATGAAGCCCGTTTTACTGTCACTGGTGTGCGCACTCGCACGCTCTCCGTCCTGTGCAGGCGCGGTGGTGTGCCGAGAGCTGGGCTTGGGGGAGGCCTCCCTGGTGACTGACGCCCCCCTGGTGGCGCCTCAGTGGGCAGAGGAGCAGCCGGTCGGAGGCATCGTGTGGTCAGACCGGCCCACCTGCTTCCGCGGCCTGCACTCCAGCCTGGCAGAGTGCCAGCCGCCTGTGAGGGCAAGGAGCTACGACGCCACGGCATCCTACTACCAGCCAAGCTCGCAGGTGGCGTGCGGAGGTGAGCGGGCGGGAGGGGGTGGAGGAAGGGAGAGGGAGCGGGGGGTGCGGGGTGCAGGGGTTGTTGCAGAACCGGCGGGGAGTGCGGGTGTGGCTGCCTGCCTGCCTGCCTGCCTCCCGAGGGTGTGCTGCACGGGGGTGCAGCGGCAAGGCAAGGTTGCTGAAGACTTCCCCTTCTATCGCCACCAACATGTGCGCCCCCCCCAACTCTATCCCTGGCAGCGGCCCCCGAGCTGGTCCGACTGCGGGGCCACCAGCCGCATGCCGGCGTGGTCGAGGTGCTGTGGGGCGGCGCCTGGCGCAACCTGTCGGCCAGCAACGTGGATTGGGTGGTGAGTCGCTGAGGGTGGGGAGGCCTTCAAAGCAGCAGCAGCCCCATGCTGCACAGGCTTGCTGCGTCCACGGGCCTTCAATGCTGCCCTCCCCAACCCCACCAGCGCCCCCGCCTGCGTGCAGGTCGCCTCCACCATCTGCCTGCAGCTGGGCTGGGTGGGCGGCCTGGCCTCGCTGCGCCTCTGCGTGCCCACCGCGGCCCCCACTTCCCCTGACAACTGCGTGCGCCTGACCAGCGCGGGACTGTGCGGGGACGCCCCAAAGGCGCAGCTGCACGAGTGCGGCGCCGCTTACTTCGTGTGGGAGGCAGAGACGTGCGGCAGCGGCGTGGAAGTGAGCTGCAGCGCCAGCAGAGGTGCGCGCGGTGGACCCAGCCCCCCCCTGTGTGTAGGTGTGAGCCTGTGTAAGGCAGTGACACCCACGGTTGCCTCTGCGTGTTGGTACTGCTTGGTACTGCTTGGTACTGCGTCCCCTTGTGGCCGCACGGCAGGCCAAGCGTTCCCGGGGACGGCCAGCCAGCCTCCTCGCCTTCCCCCTGACACCTTCTGCTGTCTTCCCCCACGCCTCACAGACCTGCCCGAGGTCCAAGCCCCGGCGACGCTGCGGCTGCAGGGTGGGCGCAGCGCACGCGAGGGCCGGCTGGAGCTGTTCTCCGTCGCAGGCAGCTGGCAGGGCATCTGGCGGCGGGCGGTGGGGCTGGACAGCACAGACGCAGGTGGGCTGGTTGGCGGCGATCGCTGTGGCAGCGCAAGGGGAGCTGAGTGCGACTGCATGCTGAGCAGAAGCTGCGCCGGCCAACAGCATCCAGTGCTGCCTGCCCCCCACCCAGTTGCTCCCTCGCCTCTGCCTTGCCCTGCCTGGGCGCCACCCGTGCCTTGCCCCGACCTTGCCGCGACCTGCCTGATGCACCCCTGCAGGCGTGGCGTGCCGGGAGTTGGGCCTGGGCGGGCGTGGCTTCGCCACCTCCTTCCCCCTCTTCGCGCCGGACGTGGGCGGCGACACCGCGCTGGCCAACCCTGCCTGCGGTGGCGCCGAGAAAAGCCTGGCCATGTGCCCCTACACTGCAGCGGGAGAGGGGGGCAGCGACGCGCCCGGCGCCCAGCTGGCCTGCCTGCACTCCACGGGTGGGTGGGTGGTGCAGGGGAAAGAGCAGAGGGTTGGGGGGCTTGGTGGGGTGTGGGTGAGGCTCGGGGGGGCAGCGGGTGAGGGGCGGCTGGGCGGCGGGTAGACTTGGGTGGGGCTCAGGTGGGGTGTTTGAGCCTGCACGTAAGGGTGAGTAATGCCTCCTGCTGGCATGGAGAGTGCCTGAACCGTGTGTGATGGTGCCCCGTCCCTGCAGAGCGCGCGCCGCAGGTGCTGCGCCTGGTGAACGGCAGCGGGCCCCACGAGGGCGTGCTGCAGATGCTGTACCAAGGTGCGTGGGGCTGCACTGCACGGTGCACGAGCTCGTGTAAAGGTCTGGTTGTGCCTGCGGCTTGCCGCGCTCGTCATCTCCATCAAATGTGTGAGGCACACGCCTGCTGTGGAGCACACTTCCTGCCTGGTTGAAAGCCTGGGCAACGCCACGACTGGACGGTCCCCCGCATAATACAGAAGTACCGCATTGCATAATACAGAAATACCACATTGCACAATACAGAAGTGCCGCAGTGCATGCAGGCCGCTGGTACACCTGGGCCTCCACTGCCGAGGACGACAGCCTGCCGCCCGAGTGGGCAGCCAGCTCAGCTTTCAACCGGTGGGTGCAGCCACCGCACCATCCAGACGTGCCGTCGTCTCCCCTGCCTGCCTGCTTCCCTGCCTGCATGCGTGCATGCATGCTTTCGAAGGACTGCGACCAAGCTCCCCATCCCCGCGTGCCACGCCCCCCCGGTCTGTAGCCTGGAAGCCGCTGTAGCATGTCGGCAGCTGGGCTTCGTGGGCGGCACCGCAACGTTCCGTGCCTCGGTGCCCGCCACCCCAGGCCCCTGCCTCACCTGGGGGGAGATCGACTCGGATTCTCCCTGTACCGCTGACACGCCCTGGCTGCACGAGTGCGCCCCAGCCAGCATACAGCCCACCGTGTGCGGGCGCGCAGTGGCGCTCGCCTGCGGCAACAGCACAGGCACGTCCAGAGTAGGACGGAAGGGCGGTCGGGGGGACGACGGGAGTGGCGCTGCCGGTGCGGTGCTGCTGCGACCGTAGCTGCCTGCTGCGTCGCACGGCAGCGCGCGCTGCTGTTGCCCGCCATCCCAAACGCCCCTTCGTACTCACTGCCGACCCCTGCTATTGCGTGCAGACCTACCGGCTGTGCCGCTGCGGCTGGTGGGGGGTCGAAACGGGCGCGAGGGCAGGCTGGAGGTCTTCCTGCACAGCATCTTCGGCAAGGCTGGAGGGCTGGACCAGGTAGGCGGTGTCACATGCCCACTGTGCTGCGCGTGCTTCAGACGGTGTCACAAAAAAGCTAGCGTGTTGCAAAGCCAGTCGGGGCTGGGCGGCAGCGCAGGCAGCTTGCTTGCATGCAGATTGTACAAGAGGATGCACCCTGTTGGCACGGCTGCAGGTGGCCGCTGGCGTGGCCTGTCGGCAGATGGGCAAGGGCGTCCGCGGCTACGCCAGCCAGGCCCCGCTGTTCTCCCCGCCCACCAACGCTGCGGTGGGTTCGCTGTGCTATGGCTGGTTGAAACAACGGGGCATGTGCCACCCGCACCCCGCCCTCTCCTGTTGCTTTTTCTGCTGCTGGTGTCGCTGCTGGCGCGGCTGCCGTTGCTGCAGCATGCGCGGCCAGTTGCGAGGGTATAGAGAAGGAGGTGTCGAGGGCGGGCGGGCAGGCAGGCAGGGCGGGGGTGGGGGGGGGATGCCCCCCGATCAGAATGTCGTGGAGGGAGCAATCAGGCCCTCTTCATGCTTGCATGCATTGTCTTCTGCGCCCCCCTGCCAACGCCCCCTTGCCTGCTGCACAGGTGTGGCTCAACTACCCCCGCTGCTCCAGCGGGGAGGCCAGCCTGCTCGACTGCCCCTTTGCCAGCGACGACGACGACCCGTTTTACGAGTTGGAGACGCACCTGGTGTGCCTTGGAGCAGGTGAGCCGGGATGAACGTTGTGCAGGAGGAAGCGGTTTGGTTGGGGGGCAGTCACGAGGCAGCAATGTCGTCTACGTGTCGACATTACACTTGCACCCAGCATTCCCTCCCTTCCACAGCCACCCGCATGCCTGCCCCCTCTCCCCCATCCCCCCCGCCAGGCTCCCGACCAGACGTGGTGCGCCTGCTGGGCGGCCCCGCCCCCAACGCCGGGGTGGTGCACATGCTGTGGGAGGGCGAGTGGCGGGCGCTGGGCGCCGCCAGCAGGTTTGACCAGGCGTCTGCTGACGTGGCCTGCTCCCAGCTTGGGTTTGGCCTGCCCGCCGCCTTCTCCACCGGGGCGCCCACCAACACCAGCGCCTGCCTGGTCAACGAGTGCGTCGACGCCTGCGCCGGCGGCGCGCCGGGGCTGCACGAGTGCGGCGACTCGTCGCGCTGCTACCAGGCACGCACTGCTGACGAGGCCTGCCTGGCAGGCATCACGGTGACGTGCCCACTGCCGCCACCGCCGCCACTTCCGCTGCCGCCGCCGTCGCCGCGGCCGCCGTACCCGAGGCCTCCGCTGCCGTACCCACGACGGCCGCCGCCGCTGCCGCCGCCCGCCCCTGCTGGCGTGGCGTTCCAGCTGGTGGCTCCCTGGAGCAGGCAGGCCTTCCCCGCCACCTAGTGAGACGGGAAGGAAACCGTTGTAGGTTGTTCTGTGCAGCATCATGCTGGTGGGTGGCTGCTGTGGGCTGTGGGCGGGCTGCGGCATGCTCTGCCGCACCTTACCCTTCTGTCCCCTCCCCCCCCACATGCCCTGCCCTCTTGCACACCCTCCCCGAAGCACCCCGCCCACCGAGCGCGGCCGGCTAGCAGCAGTGGACGTGGCCTGCGGCGGGCGCTGCCTGTCCCAGCGCCACCGCGCCAACTTTGCGGCCAGGCTGTCGGCCACGCTGCGCGTGCCGCGCTCCGGCCTGGCCGCCTTCCGCCTGGCCGCCAGCGGCAGCGCGCGGCTGGTGGTCAGCGGGGAGGTGCTGGTGGCTTTCACCGGTGCGCCGTTTGGGGGGGGGGGGGGGGGGGGGGGGGGGGCTGGCGGTGCTGGGGAGGGGTGTTTGTTTGTAGGGTTTCAGGATGGAGCAGGGAGCAGGCGCCCGCGTGTGTGTTGGTCGCAGGCTCGCCCAGCGTGCCAGCGCCTGCGCATGTTCCTTCCTCCCTTGCACCTTGCAGGCGCGCAGAGCAGCAGGCAGGGCTCCATTCTGATCAGCAAGGGGGAGCACGAGGTGGTAGTGGAGGTGTGTGTGTGGGGGGGGGGGGGCTGGCGGTGCTGGGGAGGGGTGTTTGTTTGTAGGGTTTCAGGATGGAGCAGGGAGCAGGCGCCCGCGTGTGTGTTGGTCGCAGGCTCGCCCAGCGTGCCAGCGCCTGCGCATGTTCCTTCCTCCCTTGCACCTTGCAGGCGCGCAGAGCAGCAGGCAGGGCTCCATTCTGATCAGCAAGGGGGAGCACGAGGTGGTAGTGGAGGTGTGCGTGCGTGCGTGCGTGCGTGCGTGCGTGCGTGCGTGCGTGCGTGCGTGCGTGCGTGCGTGCGTGCGTGCGTGCGTGCGTGCGTGCGTGCGTGCGTGCGTGCGTGCGTGCGTGCGTGCGTGCGTGCGTGCGTGCGTGTGTGTGTGTGTGTGTGTGTGTGTGTGTGTGTGTGTGTGTGTGTGTGTGGTGTGTGTGGGGGTGGGGGGTGGGGGGGGGGGGGGGGTGGGGGGGGGGGGGGGGGGGGGGGCGGGTACAATGCTGTCTGCTGCACCAGGACCGGGACGCGCCGGCGAGTCGGAAGGCGGAGGTGCGGGCACCGGCAGCGACGGCAGCTATGCTCGCCCGCCTGCCCCTTCCGACGCCACAGCCGCCCCGTCCCACACCCCCACCCTGGCAGTTCCTGCACGCCGGCGCCGGCCCTAGCTCGCTGAAGCTGGCGTGGAAGCCCAAGGGGGGTGCCTCCTTCCAGGCACTGCCGCTAGTGGACAGGTGACAGCGGCACATGGCGGCGCGCCAGGCGCCGCCGTGACAGTCCTAAGCTTATCCTCAAGTCCTTGAGTCCTTTCGGAGACTCTTCCGCACGTCACCAAGTTTTGTTACCACTGTCTACTCATTCATCTGCTGTGACTGTGTTTGCCACCTGGGCACGCCGGAGCTGCTGGACCGCCTGCCAGAGCTGCGCAGCCTGCAGCCACGGCTGGCTGGGCCCCCTGCGGGCAAGCGTCCGTCTGCGGGACCGCCCGCCGTGGCTGCGGGTGCTGGCCTTGTGAGTTGCGCCGCTGCCAACATGCCTCATCATTCGTTGCATCACCTCTGTCATTCCCACCACGAAGCCTGCTTATCCCCATTTTGTGTTGCACTCTTGCACCCAGTAGCAGTTGCCGATTCCTTGCCTGAAATTCAACCCTTGCACTGGAATAGCCACGTTGGTTCGTCAGGCGCACGATGTGCTGAAATTTCTTGAACGTCAGACTCGGTCAGGTCGTGTGTGCAAGCCAGGTGCTGACCTCAAGGCGCTGCGGGTGCGCCGCTTCTGCCTGGCAGAAGGTGGTGTGTTTCTGACCAAGCTCTCCACATTACAACGACGTGTGATTTCGTAGGATGGCTGAACAGCATGGACGCAGTTCAGATGACCTGTAGTCAGCTCAGTTGCCGACTGCAGTCGGACTCGGGAGCGTGGCAGGTCGCGGCGGCGCTGGCGGCAGCGGCTCATGCAGCTCCGCCCACAAGGCGTCGCCTCAATCCCGCTCGCCTCCACGGCCATCGCACGAGTCTCCAAAGAACCATGCCGCCCCGACGACCACCTCCCGCCTGTGGCGTGGAAGCGCTGCCCGACGCCCTCGTTGGCGCGGTGCTGGGCTTCGCGGGCGTGGCAGAAGGGTGCGTGGACCCAGGGTGCGAGAAGGCCGTCAGAAAAAGCGACGTTGCGGCCTGGTCAGTGGTCTGCCTGTCGGCAGCGCGGTGCTCGTCACCGCCAACTCCTTTTGGCTTGCAAAGGGACTCTGCGCATGACTCGTCCCACCATTTCAAAATCCTAGCGCAGCCGGTCTGTCACGCTGGTGTGCAAGCGGTGGAGGCACCTCTTTTATGCTGAGCCCAGCCTGTGGCGGCGCTTTGTGCTGCGGCCGGGCTCCGCCGACGGCTGGCTGCCGGCCAAGCACGCGCTGCTGGCACACGTGGCTCGGCTGGTGGAAGAGCTGCATGTGTTTGACACGCGCGGAGAGCAGGCGGGTGCTGGCGCGGCACTGCACTGGGACTTGGCAGTGCCGCAGCTGGGCCTTGAAGCCTTCCTGCGCCTGCTGCCGCGCGGCGGCCTCACCGTGCTGCGGCTTGCGGTGTGCACGCAGCACGTCGGCGCGCAGCTTGCGGCAGCCGCGCTGGACTTCCCGCAGCTGCGGCACCTCGAACTGGGGCTGCTGAGCATGCCGCCAAACCTTCCAGGGCTGCTGCGCCAGCTGAGCCTGTCTCGCTTCAAGGCTGCCTGCGCAATGCAGTTCCCCGCCGCGCTGTTCGACAGCCTGGTGCAGCAGCCCAGCCTCCGAGCGCTGCAGCTCACGACCTCTGCCCTGCTGCACGCGCCCCAGCTTGCCGCCCTGACGGCGCTGGCCAGCCTGCACTCGCTGATGCTCACAGAGTGCGGCGCGCGTGGTGACGGGACGACGATGCAGCCGCCTCCGCTTACGGCTTTCCCGCACCTGCGTGACTGCCTCCTCCAGGCCGGCTGCCCAACCGCCTTAGAGGTGCGCGAAGCAGCCGCGTGGGCTGTGGGTGCCCAGCAAGACCTGCGGGTGCGCTGTGTGTGGCACATGTACAGCGCTGGCAGCATGGGTACGGCGCCCACCACCGCTGTAACCCCCCCTGGGGCTGCTACGACTGTGCGCAGGTCGAAGGCGCACGCATGGAGGCGTTGTCCATCGGCAAGGGACTCCTGCTGCTCATTAGCCTGTCGAGCATGCCGTCCCTTGAGCACCTGCTGGCGCAGCTGCCCCCGCTCGCCGGCCCCGTGGCCTGCCTGACCTTCAGCGGCGTCTGCACGCTGGCAGCAGAGGCAGCTGCGCTGCAGGCAGACACCCGCCTAGGCCCGTCGGCGCTTGGAATTGTGGCGCTGCGGCATTGCGGCGATGCGTTTGCGGCAGCGGTGCTGCCGCCGCTGCTGGAGCAGGCGCGCCGGATCCACGCTGTCACGCTGACTGGCTGCGAGCTGGGCGCACTGCCTCCTGACGTCAGCCTCTCTGGTGAGTTGCGCAAGCTCTTCCCGTCCTCCCGCAACCGTGTCGCATTGCTGGGTGCTCATGAGGCGTGCTGCCTGGCCCCCCGGCATGACCTGCCTAGGGCGTGTGTCGATATTTCCCCTCCCCTCCCGCTTCCCCCCCCGACTCGCGCCGCCCTGCAGGGCTGCTCCAGCTGATGCTTGACCAGCGCTCGCTGCCGCCGCAGCTGGCGGGTGCTTCAAACCTCAAAATTCTCGAGTTTCACCAGCAGGGACTGACCCTGGAGGCCGTTGAGCTGCTGGCCCGCCTGCCCAACCTCGCCCGCTTGAATCTGCGCGCGGTCGGCACCCCGCCGCCTGCGCGGGTGCTGCGCGCGCTGCACCGCCGCCTGCCGCACCTGAATGTGATGCTTCGGTGAAGGGGAAGCGGGCGCGCGACCTTGGGGTGCAATGTAAACATTGATGTCATGCTATGTGAGCTGATCTCAAGCTGCATGGCAGTGGGCGAGGTGGCGATTTCGAGCGACGGCCACGTCAGTGGGGGCGGCGGCGGCGGGGCGATGGCATTCTCTGAAAACTTCTCTCGCCAGCTCCGTTCCCACTCGCGCGCACTGTCCACCTGTCGGGCGTAGCACAGCGCAGGCCTTGACGGGCTGCGATGCAGTGGGGGCGCGAGGGTCGCCGCGGGCCGGGCCCCAGCAACGCCAACCTGCGAAGAAAGCTTGCCGGCGAGACTTGGGGCCGTGCCATGGCGACGCCGCCCGAGCCCAGCGGCAGCGCGTGGTGGCAGCAGCAGCACTGGGGCGACAGCTACCACCAGCCGACGGCCGCAGAGCCCTGGCAGCAGTGGCACCCCTGGCAGCAGCAGCACCCCTGGCAGCAGCAGCACCCCTGGCAGCAGCAGCAGCAGCAGCAGCAGCAGCACCCCTGGCAGCAGCAGCAGCAGCACCCCTGGCAGCAGCAGCAGCAGCAGCACCCCTGGCAGCAGCAGCAGCAGCACCCCTGGCAGCAGCAGCAGCAGCACCCCTGGCAGCAGCAGCCCTTGCCTCCCCGGCAGCCCCTGGGCAGCTGGCAGCCCTGTGAGCCGGCCCAGCGACACGAGCCGTGCCTACCGCCGGTTTGTCCAGCACCTCCAGCGCAGCGCTGCCAGCCCAACCCAGAACCACTGCTGCCGCCGGGTTTTCTTGCACAGTGCGCTGACATGCAGCTGTCAACGGCCGAGCCTGCGCCGCAGCCACGGCCGTGCTCAAGCCAGCCGCCGCCACCGCAGCAGCCGTGGCAGCACGAGCAGTCGTGGCAGCAGCAGCGCTTGAAGCCAGAGCAGCAGGCACGCGAGCCTCCGCAGCCGACGCAGCCGTGCGGGGCTGCGGAACCGGCTGGCGAGCTGGATGAAGGCCTGCTCTTCGCCAGCAAGCGGCCAGCACAGCAGCATGACCCGCAGCAGCAGCAAGCGCCTGGCGAATTTGAGGGTGGTACGTTCTTTGCTCGCAAAGCGACGCCGCAGCAGCACTGCGAGCAGCAGCACTGCGAGCAGCTGCACAGCGAGCAGCTGCCAGCGCTGCCGGTGCGGCAGAAGGTGGTGTTTGTGCTGGGTCGGCATCAGACCATGGCAGCGCAGCGTGCGGTGCCGACGCAGAACGTGCCTCCACCGCTGCCCATTGTGCCAGGCATGCGGCCGACGGGCACGGCAGCTGCAGGCGCCAGCTGCCGCACCCCACAGCTGCCGCCACCGCCAGAGACGCCTCCACCACCGCCACCAGGAGGCACGCCACTGCCGCCGTTGCCCGCCGGCACGCCGCCACCTCTGCCCGCCAGCACACCGCCGGCGCAGCAGCCCGCCAGCGGCGGCGCAGCCAGCGGCAGCAGCAGCCCTCCTGTACCTGAATTCATTAGACTGTGGCAGCAGGTTGGGGTGGGGCAGCCTTCGATCGAGCAGGCAGGCAGCGGTGCAGCAGCAGCAGCACAGCCACCAACAGCAGGAGCAGCGGCAGCAGCAGAGGAGCTGGAGGAGAGGGAGATATCAGGGGAAACATCCGACCGCTGCGCCAGCGCTGCCAGCGGCGCGCCGCCACGCTCGCCGTCAGCCAACCAGGGCGGCCACAGCGCCTGCAGCGCTGCCTCCTCCAGGGGCCGGCACACCGAGCGCCACTGCGAGCGGCCCAGCCACCGGGAGCGCAGCTGCAGCAGCGGGCGCCGCAGCAGCCGTGAGCAGCGCAGCAGGCACAGCAGGCGGGAGCGCAGTTTCAGCAGCAGGAGCCCTTCATGCGGACACAGCAGCGGCAGCGACCGAGACGGCCGCGGGCCCGCGCGCAAGTGGTGGGGCGGCGGCAGGGGCGGGCGCCGCAACGCCCGCAGCCGCCGGCGCAGCCGCTCGCCGCTGCGGCGCGTCGGCCGCGGCGAGGCCGTCAACAAGCGGTGGGTGGGCAGGGTTTGGCTGAAGCTGCACATGGGGAGGCCTGCTGTTCGAGCGCTTGCCTCATGCGTGCCGCCCGCCACCCCTGCAGCTCCCTGCCCCCCCACGTGCTTCCCGGCCTCCTGCCCGCTTCACTCCCCGCTGCAGGCGCCCCGCTGCCGCCGCCGCCGCCCCTGCCGGCCCCCGCGAGACGCAGCTGGCCCTGGCCACCCTGGTCGACGCCATGTCTGCTGAAGCAGCCAGCCTGCACCGCCAGCTGGGCCGCCTCGTGCTGGCGGGCGGCGGCGGTGCCAGAGCTGGGGACGACGGCGGCAGCATGGCAGGTACTGCAGGGGCCGCCTGCGAGCCTCTCGGGCTGGCACGCGGCTTGCGTGCTGACGTGCGTCCTGCTGGCGCTGGCGTTGGTGCCTGAACTGCTTATCACCAACCTCCAACTTGTGCTGTGCCACCTGCCTTCCCTGCAGACTTCGGGCCCGCCACAGCAGCACGCGACCCCTCCCAGGCTGCAGCCAGCCCCTCCCAGGCCGCGCCCCAGACCTCGGCGCCAGCTGACGTGGAGCGCCAGCTGGCGGCCCTGTCTGCCAAGCTGGGCCAGCTCAGCCTCTGCCTGGGGCAGCTGCAGGCTGGGGAGCCGGATGGCACAGCAGCGGCAGCGGCGGACGAGGGGGCGAGCAGGTGAGCGGGGACTGCTCTGCAGCAGAACACGGGCGCAGCAGACCGTGCCGCCTAGCCGTGTGCGTCCTGCCCCTGCACCAGCTGAGCCTGTGGGTCCTCCCCACCTCAACCCGCGTATGCAGCGCCCGTGAGCACAGCGGCACCACGTATCTCGTGTTTGACACAAAGTGAGGCGTACGGGTGCGGGTGCGGGTGCGTTCCCTCTGAGGGTCTGTGGCAGTGTGCACCCCGCAGCGTGCCTAGCAGCAGCACCTGCTCGCTCTGTCAGCTCTCCACCCCCAGCCCAGCCGTGTCCCTTGTGCTCCCCCCCCTGCCGACAAGCGCAGCGTGTGGATGGACCACGTAAAAGTCATTCGGTGAGCGGGGGCTTGGACACACGCCCCGCTCCCTGCCAGTGTGACCGCAGCGACAGCATGCACCTCCCTTGCACCGCCGGAAGGGTCGAGGGTCCTTTGGTATCCTGTGCCTGCTGGCGTGACAGCCCTAAAGCGGGCTTGGAGAGGTTTTCTGCCAGCATCCTGCCATTTCAACCCGCGCTGCGTCCTCCCATCCACTGCCCCTCCTGGTCCCGCCCTGCAGCGAGTGCTGGAAACGCCTGCTGGCCAGCGGCGGCACCCACATCCGCCTGCTGGTGCCTCTGGTGAGAGCACGTCACAGTGCGCTGCATGCCGTGGTGGCAGTACCGAACAGTGCCCGGGCGGCTGCCGGCCGCTGCCCGCTTCCAGGCGCTTGACGGGGTGCGAGCGTTCCCTCCTGCCCCCACCATGCCTCGCAGGCAGCGATGCCAAATCCATTGGTTCCGCCAGTGCCCGTGACCCTTCCCCCCCCCCCCCGCGTTTATCCTCTTGCAGGCCGTGATGTCGGAGCTGGACGGCATCAAGCGCTGCCTGCTGCGGGGCTTCTTTGCGCGGTGTGTGGTCGGTCGGGGAGCGCTGCAGGCAGGCTGCGCGGAGGGCGGCCAGGGGCAGCCGGGCAGTCGCATGGCAGTTGCAGCAGCCTGGCAGTGCACGTGTGTGGCGTGTGGTGTGTGCCATGCAGACGTGGCGGCATTCCCACGCTCCCACCCTGCAGGCGGGCCATCAAGAAGCTGGCAGACATGCAGGCAAAGGGTGGAGAGCTGCTGCGTGGCCAGCGGTGCGCAGGGGAGCAGCGCATTTTCTTTGTCTGGGTGGTGGGTGGGTGGGTGGGTGGTGGGGGGGGGGGGGGCAGGGCGGGCTTAGGTGCGTGGCTGCGGCCTGCTTTGTGTCAACGCTGCATGGAGCGCCTTGCCACTCGCCTCGCCAGCAGTATCCACCTCCGCTTCCCTGTAGCAGGGCCTGCGCCGGCTGAACGACGAACCCTGGCCCCTTCTCCCTAACCCTTGCCCCTCGATCCCTCCACCCCAACCACTCCCATGTGGGGTGCAGCGAGGCTGAGCTGCACCGGGGCATGCGCCGGCTGCGCGACGACGGCATACTGGACTGCCTGCTGTACTTCCGGGAGAGGGGCGCGCAGGCAAGAGCAGCTTGAGGGGCAGGGTTAGTCATGCGGGTGCGCATGTGCATGTGGATGGGTGGGCGTGCTGACGTCCCTGTGCCCGCCATCAAGCAGCCGCGTCCACTACCCCGCCGCCCTGCAGGTTGAGCTCGTCACAAAAGACACGGGGCTGGCGGTGCGCGCCCGCACCGAGGGCATCCCAGCCGTGGACCAGGAGCAGGCGCGCCTGCGCCTCATGTGAGCAGCCCCGCGGGCGGTGGGGTGTTGGGCGGGGGTGCTCTGTTGGAGGGCGAGGCGGGGAAGGTGGTTGGGCTTTCGCAGCGGGGACAGCAGGGCGGCAGGTGGCGCTGCAGCGGTGGGCCAGGGGGCGTGCCGCGGCTCGTGTGAGCAGCAGTGGGAGGCTGGGAGGAGGCGCAGGGGGGTTGGAAGGTGTGCCACAATGGGCGCACAGGCAGTACCCAACATACATGTTTTTTTTTTTTTTTTTTACATGTATCAAGTCCATGGGCAAGCAGGCAGGGGTGCCCGCGAGGGCTGCTGCCACAGGCGGGGGGTGCGCCCAGTGCGCCGTTGCCTAAAAGCTTGCGGCACTGGGCTCGCTGTGCTCCGCTGGCCAGTAACACCCCGTCCGCCCCGCCCACTTGCAGCACGCGGCTGGCCGACGAGGAGAAGGGCGGCAAGAGCGGCTCACGGTAACCCGGCAGCGGCAGTCGCCGGCGGCGACTCTGGAGCCTCTCTGGCATGAGGTGCTGCTCTCTGGTGTTGCTGGTGCTCCCAACGTGCCGGTTGGTGTGTGCGCTGTCACATGTATGCGGCCAGATCATTATTATGTGAAAAAGGGATCGGATGAGGGGCAGGGTGCAGCGCGAGGCGGGCGCAAGAGGGGAAAGCGTTTGGGCAGGCATTGGTTGGGGGGTCATGCTAGGGAGGCAGGAGGCACACTAGAAAAAGGGGGCGCCGCGGCGGGCGGCGGGCCTGCATCTGCGTGCAACGCAGGTGGCGGATTGTCAGTCGGTAGTAACGCAGGGTCGGCCGGTGGGCCGCGCGAGAATGAGTGTTGAGAGAGAGGGTACACGCAGGCAGGGGGGAAGAAAAGAAGGGGAGGGGATGCAGAGGGCGTGCGAGGGCGGAGGGGCGAGAGCAATGAAAGGGAGCGGGGACGAGTGGCGGCGGGGGGGGGGGGGGCGGGGGGGGGGGGGGGGGGCGCGCGAGCGGGAGGGGAGGCATGGGACATGGGAAACGGCTCTGGGAAAAAAGTGGTACTGAGGGGGGGTCGGGGCCTGCCGATGGCCCATGGGGAGGAAACACCCGCTGGCCCTGCAGCCCAGCAGGCCGACGGCGCGCATGCATGCAGAGTGCACGGCTGGGGGAGGCGAATGCGTGGGCCGCTGGGGTGTATTCAGGGGGGGGGGCTTGCGTGGGGGGTGTGCGGGGCTCGGGGCAGCTCAACGCTGCACGCGTGGTGGTGTTCGCTCAAAGGCTCGAGGTGGAAGCATCGGGGTGCGCTCGAAAACAAAAGGGGGGGGGGGGGGGGGGGGGGCCTACAGCAGCCGACCCCGCGAAGAAGAATGGATGAATGGGCTACACAGCGGCGCACGGCTCTGGGAGCGCGTGGCGTTTAATGCATGAAAGGGACAGCGTGGCGCGGCCGGGCGGCGGCGACGGTAGCGGCGGTTGAGTTGCATGCATGCATGGGGTGTCGTTGGTTGGTTGGTCGGGCGGCGGAGGCGGGGAACACGGCACGGACGCTGCGGGGGCAAAGCGGCGAAGAAGCGTGCATGGGAGAGGGGGAGCGTGGTTCGAGGTGCTGCTGCAGCAGCATGGCTGCGCAGCACAGCCGGCGTTTGTAGTTTAGAAGAGAGGCCAAGCGCCTCAGCTAGCTGTGCTCCACCAGCATCCAGGGGAGGTAGGCCTGCAGCACCGCCTCTGCGGCGGCCACCCCGCCCCCCGCCAGCCGCCACCACAGCGGCAGCGACAGGCGGCGCAGGCGGCGGCGCAGCAGCAGGCCGTCTGGCAGGCCGCAAGGCTGCAGCAGCAGGTTGCCGCCCAGCTCTAACTCTTCCAGGTGCAGGAGGTAGGGGCCGCCGGGCAGCGCATCCAGCTGCACAGGCATGAGCGGGGGTGGGGAGGAGGGGGAGGAGGGGGTGTTTCACAGGAGGGCAGGCGGCGGGTGATGGCAGCAGCTGCACGGATGCAACGTGGGGAGGTTGACCTACGAGCAGCCTGGCAGCGCCGCTGCTGCACTGGCCCTTTCCCTCGCCCGGCCGGCACCAGCGGTCATTGCCCAGCACCGCTGCTGCACTGGCCCTTTCCCCCTCCCCGCCCCCCTCTTTCCCTACCCCCAGCGGTCATTGCCCAGCACCGCTTGCCCCACAGCGCAGCGCAGCGCAGCACGCGCCTGGTTGTGGGAGAGGTCCAGTTTTTGGAGGCCGCCCAGGGCCGCGACGCCGGCAGGCACGGCGCGCAGCCTGCGAGTGAACGGCGGGCATGGAGGGGCGGTTGCGCGGCGTAGGCAGCTGACGGTGGGGACTGGTTTCAACCTGAAGGGGGACTGGTTTCAGACTGTAGGGGGACTGGGGGTGGGCTGATTTGAGTTACCAAACTGACTGAGGAGGGGTGTGTGGTTTCACAAAGGTCCGTCCGGGACTTGTTTGCCGCGGAGGACCTGAATGGCCACCGAGTGTGGGCTGACAGTGGACTGAGTGCAGCCATTTCGCACATTGACGGTCTGCAGCCACTTTGCATGCTGCAGGCGCCATGGCACACAATCACGTCCCCCATCGCCACCCGTTGCCCCTCCTGTTGCCCCTCCCGTTGCCCCACCTGTTGCCCCTCAGGCGCAGCGCCGTCAGCTGCTGGCACCAGGCCAGCGTGTCGGGCAGCGCCTCCAAGTCGTTCTGGGACAAGTCCAGGTCCACCAAGTGCTGCAGCAGCGCGACGCTGTCGGGGATGCTGGCCGGCTGCTGCTGCTGCGCCTGCTGCTGCTGCTGCGAGGGCGGCTGCAGCTGCCACGCGCCCCACTGCTGCGCCGCCGGCTGCGCCGGGGGCAGCGACCCCGCCAGGGGGAGGCCGCCGCCGGTGCTGCGGCCGGTGATGCGCAGGCGGCGCAGCGCCGGCGCACCCGCCAGGCCCGACCACAGCGTGGGCAGCGCGACGGCGCCAGCGCAGCGCTCCACCGCCAGCTCGTGCAGCGCCGGCAGGCGTGGCAGCACCTCCTGCCAGGGCAGTCCCGCCACGGCTTCGGGCTGGCAGTCGAAGAGCAGCAGGCGGGAGAGCTGCACAGCGGGCGCAGCGGGAGGGCAGGGCAGTGGGGTGAGAGGGGCAAGGGGCGAGGGCTGGGCAGGCGCGCGGACTGCCGCCAGCTGTCAACCCTGCATGCCCAGGTCACGGCTGCAAGCACGCGCCCGCACTTCCAAGCACCTGCTGCATGGAGCACAGCGCGGCCGCAAAGTAGGCCGGGATGTGGCAGCATGCCACCACTTCCAGCTGTCGCAGGGCCGCCAGGCGGGCGGGGCGGAAGTGGCCGGCCTGCAGGGGCAGCTGCGCCGCGATGCGCAGCTCGTGGAGCGTGCTGCACTGCCAGACCTGTCGTGGGCACGTGGGTGGGTGGGTATGGGTGGGGCCAGGGGGATCAGGGGATCGACGGCCAGTTCAGCTTTGCTTTGCGCACCAGCACACGCACACGCCTGCGCTCGCCTGCGCTGTGCGACCAACCCCGTGCACTGACCCTCCCCCAATACTCCGCCTTCCCGCCCGCCCGCCCTCCCCCCCACACCCGCCCGTCCCCCCACCCACCTCGATGGGGTTGCTGTCGCTGTCCCAATCCAGATTGAGGCTGCAGGAGGCCACGGGCACTGTGGGCAGGACGCAGAGCACGGCGGGGGAGGAGCACTCGTGTCAGCACCTGTATTGGCGAGCCGGCACGCAGCGGCTGCCGGCGCGCCGCGCCCCCGCTCGAGGCACGCCTGCATGTCCATCGTCTCCCTCTCTGCAGCCCGCACCCGCCCAGCGCCCGCACGGGCAGCACCCACCCGCAGACAGGTCGCCCTGCACGTTTTCGTGGACCGTCACCGCCACGCGGCTGGCTTCCCCCACCGCGCCGCCGCCGCCGGGCGCGGCCCGCAGCTGCCGCTGCTGGTGCAGCACGCAGCCCAGGCGCTGCAGGTAGTCGGCCTGGGGCAGGCTCTCCGCGCGCCCAAAGGTCAGCGACAACTCCAGCTGCTGCAGCGCGGGCAGCGCCGCCGCCGCCGCCACGAGGCGCAGGTGCGGCAGGCAGGTGCCGAGGGAGGCCTGCGCGGGCGGGGGTGCCGGCGCCGCCGCCGCCGGCGCGCCGCCGCTTCTGCTGCGCTGCACGCCGCCTAGGCAGCAGCTGCCGGGCAGCGACGGCAGGCAGGGGCAGCCCCCGCCGGTCGTCGGCGCGCCGCCTAGCGACAGGCTGGCCAGCTGGGCGAGCCCCGGCAGCGCCGCCGCCAGCGCCGCCGCGCCCGGCTCATCCAGGCAGGCGGCGTCCGACACGCCCAGCGCCCGCAGCGGCTGCTGCTGCAGCAGCGCCAGATGTCCCGGCAGGTCGGCGGCAGGGACTGCCGACAGGCCCAGGGTGTGCAGGGGCGGCAGGCCGGAGGCGGCGCGCGCCGCCAGCAGCGCCGCCGTGTGGTGCGGCAGGTAGTCCGAGTGCAGGCTGCGCAGGCGGGCGCTGCCGGCCAGCGCCGCCACCAGCAGCTCCCCCAGCTGCCAGCGCAGCTGCCAGGCAGAGCAGCCTACTTCTACTGGCGCCGCCAGCCCGCGCAGCGACACCTCGGCGGCGTACGGCAACCGCACCGCCAGGCCCGTCAGCAGCACCACTGCCGCGCGGGGCTCGGAGAGGCCGCCGCGCTGGCGCAGCGCACGCAGCGCGGCGGCGACGTCCAGGTGGATGCTTGCGTAGGCGGCGGTGCGGTAGGCCGCCAGCCAGGTGCGCCCCGCAAACTGGATCACGGGTCTGCAGCGGGTGCAAGGGCGGGTGGGGGGGGGCCGAGAGCAGGGGAGAGAGCGGGTGATGTGGAGGGGGCAGTTTTTGGTGGTGGGGGGCACGTAGTACGCGGCACGACCGACGTGTGGTACGGCGGCGCAGGACCGCCGCGAGCCGGGTAGGCGCAGCGCCGGACAGCGGGCAAACCCAGGGGTTTGCAGCCCCTTTTGGGGCAGGCAGGGGTGCAGCAAGCAGGCAACCAAAGTGTGGCGTGCAGGCGGCCCCAGGCCGAGCGAGAGGGCAGCGAGAGGGCTCTCGGCGCGTGTGCGGCGCCCCCGCCCCGGCCTCACTGTGCAGTCACCCCGACTTCGCACCTGCGCTGCTGCGCCGCGTCGTCGTCGAGCACGTGCTGCACTATGCCGCACAGCAGCTCCTGTGGCAGCTGCTGGATGCCGACGGGCGCGGAGGGGACGGCGCGCTGCGCGCGCGGCGACCACCAGGCGGCGGCGGCGGGCACGCGGCGCGCGGGCGGCGGCGGGCTGTAGCAGGACACGGCGCTGCCGGAGCTGGATGCGGGGCTGCAGCAGCGGTCGGGCGACGCCATCGCGACATCATGGCCCCACGGCTGCGGCAGAGGGTGGGCAGGGGCGGCGGCAGAGGTACGCTGCGCAGGCGGTGCCGTGACGAGAGGGCATGACGGGGCCGAGGCAGCCGGACCGAGCGTGCAGCTGTGCAGCAAGCACGGTCACCGCTCACGTGGGGGGTGGCTGGAAGTGGCGGGCAACAGAGCACCGCCGGGGAGGCCGGGGTGGAGGACGGGCAAGGGGACACCGAGCGGCGGCGGGCGGCGGCACCGTCGCCGCTCGCCGAGTGAGAGGCCACCACCATTGGGCGGCCCTTCCCGCGGGTCTGCGCGTCTGCCGCGGTGGTCAGAGGCGTAGGAAGCCTGTTCCGACCAACTCCGCAGAAACAAGAATGCAGCCGAGTGACCAGGCCCTTGGCCAAGGGTGAAGCAGGGTTTGCTGAGGTAACTGTGTGCTGCACGCACTGCAGGGAATGTGGAAGAGGGCGAGGATGCCAGAGAGAAATGATGCACACGGCCTTGGGGCAGCTTGTTGAGTAGGACCAAAGTAAGCCAGTCGTAAAGGTGACCTTCTGCGCCGGACGCCGCTCACCTCGAGCAGGGTGCAGCAGGGCTTGGATGATGAGATGTTGGCGATGCTTCCGAAGAGGCGCGCTCGAGCTAATGAGGGCTGCCGGCACAAGCCAAACCAGTTGATCCGGCAGGGTCTCCGGCAGGTTTTCCGGCAGATATCGCTCACATTTCTCAGGGGCGCCCTAGCGCAAAATACAGCCTCCTTTTGCCTTTCCAGCCTGCTCCTGGGCAACCCATCAGTGTTATAAACCTCCTGCAGCGCGCGCAAGCCCCTCAGAGCGCAGTCCCACCCACGCCTGTTGCAAGCGCGCTCTCGCTTTTGGCTCTGCCCATCCGCACGCTCTAGATTGCGTGGGAGTTGCGTACGTTGCACTAGAGCTCCTGTCATGGAGGTAAGGCGTCTGCAGTTGTTGGCCAGCCTTCACGCGCCCAGCGGCCGTCAGGACACTGCCCTGGCATGCTCTTGCTGTGCCGCTAGTCTGTAGTGAGCTACAAGCAGCCCCGCACATCTTCCTCTGGCACAGGGATTAGCAGCGGCGCCAGCGCCTGCGGCGCCGCCTGCCCCTGCACTGCAGCATTAACAGCAGCAGCAGCTGCAGCAGCAGCAGCAGCAGCAGGAGCAGCCTGGAGCTGATGAGGGGGAGCAGCAGCGTCCTTCTGGCTCAGACCAGCAGCAGCCTGCGGAGTCTGTGGACGCTTGGCAAGTCAGCAGCATCGTTGCTGCAGCGCGTGCTGGCAAAGTCACAGGACTGCAGCCCAACCTAACCGCACATCAGAAGGCCGTCGAGGCAGCGGCGCAAGGTTTGCGGCAAGCAGTCGCAGCCCTCGTGTCGATTCCGGGCGTCGCAACCGCGGCTGCGCTCGACTCGCGGGGGCTGCAGGCGGCGTTCGGTCAGCTGACGGCGGCAGAGCAGGCGGGCAACGCAGGCATACTAATTCGAGCAGTGCAGCACGGTGCCGCTAACTGCGAATTCCAGGACCCTCAGGTGGCGGTGATCATCAGCAAGCACGACGGCGCGTGGGGCCACACCGGCTCGCCGGCTCTGTTTGAGTCGCCCGTGTTTGCCCCCCGCTGGAAGAAGTCTTGCCAAGCGTTCGCATTGCACTTGGGGCAGCAGCAGCTACAGCAGGGGGAGTCGCGGCTGAGCCCTCTCGACCACGTGCAGCTGCGCCAGCCAGAACCCATGCCTCTCGCAGCGGCGGCGGCGCTGGTCAAGCCTAAACCCCTCTCCAAAACCCGGATGACCGAGCTCCGTGGCACATACCTCAAGCTCAACACCTTCCTCAGCGAGCAAGGTACGGTAGGCTGCTTGCTGGCACGGCATGCCTTGCATGTGCATGCTTGTGCGACGCGCTGGGCAGGCATGCTGTTGAGGGCTCCGCCACGAGTAGTGCCCACCACCTCCAGGCATGCATGGGCCCACCCAGACCGCCCTGTGCGGTGGGACGACGCTGCCTCACGCTGCCTGCATTTCCGAATCACCCTTCGCCCCCTCCGTTGATGAACACCCACCTGCCCTCAGGCCAAAATCATGGAGATCCAGGGGTCCAACAAGGGTGCAGGCTTTGCCACCTTCCTCGAGCGCGGCCCGCTGCCCAAGGCTGCTCGCCGCCGCCGCGGCGCTGCTCATCCCCCTCATTCTTTCCCTCTCATTTGTTGCATACCTGTGCCTGCAGGGCTGGAGCACGCCCTTTGCCACCACGACTCCTGGAAGGAGTGCCACGTGCTAGATGGAGAGGTTGTTTGCTGTGCCACTCAGAAGCTCATCACCGACGAGCATGCCGAGGTAGGCAGGGCACGGCAGCAGCGGTGGCAGGGTGGTGGCAGCAGTGGCAGATGGGCAGGGCATTACACCGGCAGTGGCGAAGTGGGAGCTGTGGCAGATCCTGACGCCAACGCCAGCATCGACGGTGTGCCCAGCGGTGGCAGGTGAACAGGGCACGACGTAAGCGGTGGCAGGCGGGAGCAAGCATGACGTCAGCGCCAGCAGTCGGCACAGCATGGCATGTGCCGAGTTGTATCGCCCAACTGGTCCTGCCTTTTGATTTTGTGCAGCTTCTGCCGGACGGCACGCTGCGGCTGGCGGCTGGCAAGCGGAGCTGCTACGAGCTGCGTCGGCGCATGCCTGCCTGGCCTGCTGGCCTGTGCCTGGTAGCTTATTCCAGCATCAAAACGATCGACACCACCGTCTCTGTACCCCTGCTTCTCGACGCTCTGAAGCGGACTGCTAACCCGTTCCTAGAGCCGTTCCGCGCACGCCTGCGCAGCACCGAAGGTCTCCCTGCTCCAACCTCACTACCCGCAGGGTGCGTACTGGTGCCATGCTCCAGAGTCTAGGGAGCAAGAATGCCTTGCAGTGTTTGCACGGGAGGCATGTTTGAGAGCCCTCCCCCTCCCCTCGCAGCCCCACCCAGCCCCTCTCTGCCACCACCCTCCCCCTGGCAGCCCCGCCCAGCCCCTCTCTGCCACCACCCTCGCCACCACCACCGCGCCCCCTGTCCGCCTCACCCCCGCAGCCCCCGCCAAGCCCCTCTCTGCCACCACCCCTCGCCCCTGTCCCTCCCCACCTGAAAGCCTGTACCAATGGACTCCCTCCCCTTCTTTCTCTACTTGTTCTACTTGTTCTTGTTCTTGCTCTACTTGTTCCCAGCAGGGTCGCAACGCAGCTTGTGCCGCCTGCGCGGCCAGCCTACGCTGCCGGTGCTGCGTTTGCTGCAGATGCTGCTGCAGCGCTCGCAGGTGAGCTGTGTTGTGCTGTGTGTATGCTGGTGGCACGTGCTCGACGTTGCTGCATGTTACTTTGTCATGCAGCAATGGCGAGGCGGACTGTGCTGGCAGCAGCGACTCGGTTTGGAGTGCTGCCTCTGTGCATGGTGGTGGTCGTGTGACATTGTTGGTGCGATTGTTGCCCTGCTCCCCCCCCCCCCCCCCACCCCCCCCCCACCCACCCCACCCACCCACTGCAGGTGCCGCCGCTGCTGTTCCCCAAGAACCAGTCAACAACGGGCCACCAATGGGTGTAGAGTGGCGCAACGGCAAGCCCATTGTTCGGTGTGATGCTCCCACCCTGGAGGCGCTGACGTGGGCAGTGAGGCAGGTGGGTGCTGTGTTTAGTATCGTGCTGTCGCCTCCATAGGGCAATGCATGCCGTGCTGCGCTGTATCGCCTCCACAGGTTTGCATGCACGTGGTTGAAAGGCAGGCTGCAATGCACGATGGCTTGTTTTCAGCGCCCCCGTTCTCCGCTGTTCTCTCCCGCAGGCCAAGGGCAATGGCCGCGGCGGCAAGCTGCCGGATCAGCTTTCTGTGGCGCGTGGAGGCAACGGCAGCTTCGCGGCCCCTTGGTTGGATTTGTGGAAGGAACTGCGCAGCGCTGGTGGTGCACACTTGGTGCATGTTTGAGCTAGTATCTTCAGCATGCATCGTGCGAGTGAGCGCCTTTGCCAGCCGTGCGAGTGAGCGCCTTTGCCAGCCGGTGCACGTGCGTAGCTCGTCATGCCAGCCGCTTCACTGCCCTCCCATTCGAAGTCGGTGCATCCCCTCCCTCTCGCAGGTGCTGGCTACCGACAAGCTGCGTGCCGTGCTGGAGAAGCTGGGCTGGGTGAGCCCTTCAAACACAGTCGTGCGCGCAGCCAAGGAAGCGGTCACCAACTGGGTGCTGCCCGTCTATGGGTGGTCCTACCTGGAGGAGCTGCTCAACATACCGTCTGATGAGGCTTTTGCAGGTCAAGGGCGAGGGCACTTCTGCAAAATAAAGAGCATGGCGAGGAGGGGCGTGGGCGGCATGTGATCCACATTCTTGTGCATGGTTGCTCGTTGTATTTGCTGCGTTGCACCGCTCTCACCAACCTGATGCCCCTCCTGCGCTCCTCCTCCGCAGACCTTGTGAAAGAGGCCACCGAGAGCGGGCTGTTTCTGGAGCAGGGCGGCTCCGTCAAGCTTGCAGCGCACTGCTTGGGTGCTTCTCCAAGCCGGGGCCTACTGCTGCTGGCTATGCACGCCTGCACCATCAAACTGACCCCTGTGTTTGACACAGTCAGTGGGCCCGGCCAGTCGCGTGTCCCAGTAGAGCAGTTCTGGGCCCACATAAGCAGCGCTGGCGGTCCTGAGAAGGTGTGTGGCTGCCTGCCCACCGGCCCGCTTCCTCCTTGCCCACCACCTACCGACCTGTTGCTTGTGTCTGCGTGCGTGCTCCCTGCTTGGCTGTCAATCACGTCGAGCATCGCGTGTTCCTAGAGAGCCGTTCTTTGCCTGCTCTTTTTTAACCCTCCTGTGAATGGATGCCTCCGCAGGTGCGCGGCGACGGTGGAGCAGCAGACAACGTGGCAGCTGCCTGCGGCTGGCAGGGGCCCGCCACGCAGCTGCGCAATGCCGTGCGCAGCGCGGCAGCGCAGCTGGCGGTCCTGTGGCCAGCAGGCAGCGAGGCAGCCTCGCAACTAGAGCAGCCGGAGGCCCACCAGCAGCTAGCACAGCAGCAGGCAGAGGCCAGCATGGATTGGCAGGCAATGCAGCTGCAGCAGTTTGCCGGCCTTCCCGGCGCCTCTCTAGCAGCCCTCACTCCTTTGCCTCTCCCCACAACAACCACTCCCTTCAACACAGTTGGTGCTGCCAATGTCATTGCGCAGCTGCAGCTGCCTCCAATGCCTCTGCCGATGTCGATAGACGGTGTGGCAGAGCTGCCTGCAGTGGCCCAGGCTGTTGTTCAGCACCCACGCAAGCGGGGCCGCGAGTGACACCGGGTGCTGCTGTCTAGGTGTTTTGTCCCTGTATACATCCCTTGTACCCATCTCCCATTGTAAGCATGTTACAAAGTCTCCTCCTCGTCGTCACTGAACTCAGTAGCGGCAGCACCATCCCAGTCGCCCGCAGCAAACACGGAGCGAGCAGCAGCTAGCTGGCAACGGCAGTCTTGCAGGCGGTCAGACAGCAGCAACAACAAGCCTGCGCAATACATAGCTTCTTGCTCGCGCTCTGCTGCAGTAACTGCTGGACGGCACCAAAGGCTGGTGCATGCAGGCATGGCTGCAGAGGCGTCTTGCAGTGCTGCCTGACGCTCAGCAGTGCGCCACATGGCATCGCAGGTAGCCGCCTCTTGTTCTGCAAGGAACGCAAGGCAGCGATCCCGCTCTGCTTGCAACAGCTCGAGCTCTTCTACTGCCCGCTCGCGCTCGAACGTGAAGGCGTGCAGCTTGGTGACCAGCTGCTCCAGCGTGGCTGGAGGGACTGCCGCTGCTGCCGCTGCTGCCGCCGCCGCTGCCGCCGCTGGTTGGCTGAGCGCTTCCCACGGGTACACGCCACGGCATATGTCATCTGCAGGGCAGAGATGGGCCAGGATTGAGGGTGAGTCAATTGCTACGCATGAGCAACAACAAGCTTCAGCTCAGGCCTGCGACAAGGAATGGGTGGGCAAACATGCAACGTCTGCAGCAATGCATGCCAAGCAACCAACCTACACCTCAAGCTCACGCGTGCAGCTTACCTACAGCCCAGCCGCGAGCGGCATCGATGGTTGGCGCAAGCTGCCGCAGCTCGCGCGGCAGGCGGTCGAAGCCCACGTACCCGCCAGCCCGCCACGACATTAGGCTGGCTAGGACAGGCTCCATGCGTGCCTTGAGCTGCTGCTTGGACTTGCGCACCTTGGCCAATTCACCTGGCCGGCTGGTGAGCCGCGTGATCAGGTGCTCCATGAACTGCACCTGCACCTCAAAGAAAGAGGGTGTGCATGTGCGGTGTAAGTTACGGCCGGAGGGTGATGGTCGGATTGCACAGCAGCAAAGCGGTGGCTTTTGATTGCCCAACGCCGTTGTACGCAGACCAACCTGCTGTGCCGAGCGTGTGAGTTGCGTTTGCAGGCGCTGAATCTCGTAGCTTGCCCAGGCTTCGGCCGCCTCTGCCAGCCGCGCATCAGCAATGGACTGGCCGCTAGGGAGGCGCACCAGGGAGGGCTTCTCGCCGTTGAACAGCGCCCTCTCTAGGCTGCGGATGCGCACTGCAGCTCCAGGGGCAAGCCGCACAGCAGCGCTGTCCCGGAAGAGGCAAGCAGCAGGCGGCAGGCAGGCAGCGGCGCTGTTGGAGACATGCTCCTGCTGCAACCGCAGCTGGCCATACTCTGCCAGGGGCGAGAGCCGCAACGCTGGTGCGCTCGCCTGGGCAGTTGCCGCCACACGTTCCAGCATCAACTTTACCGCCTGTGCGGAGCAGGGTTGAAAGAAGGCATGCAGCGTGTCTTGACAGGAAGAGGAGCGTTGCCGTTAGCCACCAACCGCGGGACATGCACACACCAACGCGCATGTTGCCATAACAGCGATGCATGCATGCCACCAATCGCCGCTGATGCACCATGCGGGAACGCAGCAACCACACATCATGCCACACAGCGCACCTGCGGGGTGTGGTAGCCGTGCGTCGCTTCAAGCTCCCCAAGCAGGTCGGACAGCTGGCTGTCGGCTGCATCCCGCACGCGCACCGCCTTGGCAGTCATGTCGCACAAGAGGGTGACAATGCGGCGCGCCTGGCGCCAGTTGTACAGCTGCCCTGCACGCTCCAGCCGGCCTTGGCGGTTGCGCAGCGTCATGTACTGCAGGGAAAGGCCCACGGGGGTGGGGATGGGGTGGGGTGGTTGGGGTAACTGCGCATGTGTGTGTGAGGTGTGTGTGGGGTGTGTGGGGTGGGGTGGCGGTGAAAAATAGGAAGGACGAACTTCGTGCCCACGTACACCAGCAGGCTAGCCAGCATTGGATGCTTGCAGGCCCACTGGCGGAAGTACGCTGAGAAGCGGCAGTTGATGTCGTACCACACAAACAGCACCGGGATGTGGCACGTCACCATGAGCACGTACAACTGCGAGGGGTGGGAGGGATACTACTTGAAAGATATGGCAGGCAGCACTGCTGCAAGAGTGAACTCTCAGCGCCCCTGTGATCCTCCAAGGAACCCCTCATACGCCCCTCCTCTGCCCCTGTTGCGTCCCTCTGTCGCGTACCAGCACGGATGCGTAGATGTAGCGCTCGCCCGTCGCGATGTCCATAAGGTGCGCCACACTGTTGTGGCGGCACATCGTGGAGCCAACAGCGGTGACATCGTACTGCAAGGGTGGCGCATGTACGGCAGCAAGGGCAGAAGAGCACTTAGCGAGCGTTAGCCAGCCAGCTGAGCTGAACCGGTGGCCCGGGCAGCAAAGTCAAGCACCCCAACCTGCCCCCCAGCATCGGCAACCACAACAGCAACAGCAGCAACAGCCACAGCAGCACTACAAACAGCAGAACACTCCCACACACACACACACACACACGAATGTGCAGACTTTGGAGGAGGTGGGCGGTGCAAAGCAGGAACCCCGCAGCAAGCGCCAGTAATGCGCCAGGAATGCACGCACCGTTTCAGACGTCCGCGCGAGCACCTTCACTGCGTTGAAGTCGGAGCAGGCCCGGTCCGCCTCTGCATCGGCTGCAGCAGCGTTTGCAGAATCTGCAATCAGGGCATCGTACTCAGCAGAGTGCAGATACCGCCGCCGGTTTGGAGGAGCCAACCGGACAGATTTGCTGCCACAGCGAGCGTTGTGGACGAGGCCGAAATTGAAGTCAATGTTTATGCTGTGCAGCGGGCACGCTTGGCTTGCGCGTGCGCAGCAGGCACACTCAGCCAGCGGCCCAGAGGGGAGGCCCTGCATGGGACAAGGACAGTTTCGTGTGGGACGGGGGAGAGGTGTTGTAAAATGCAGTCCTAGTGCACGCTGACAACGCTGCCCATGTGAGTTTGATGATGTGCAGGTTGCTTGTTGCTGCTCCCCACTACTCTCACCTGCACCCCGAGGTGTACTAGATACAACAGGGCGCACATCAGGTAGCCAAACTCCTGTCCGGTTGAGAGAGTGGAGGGCAGAGGGGTGAGTGAGTGAAAAAGAGCGAGCAAGCTACAACCAGTAATAGCAAGCAAGCAACACCCAACACCCCTGTTGCAGCTGAGCTGCCCGCCAATGCACTCACCATGACGGCCTCATGCAGCTGCCGCTTGAAGTGCTCGCAGCCCATGGGCTCGCTGCAGCCGTTTGCCTCGTGGAGGCGGTGCACAACAGCAGCAATGCTGTTCACTGCTGCCGGCCGCCGCCCCTCGAAGACAAGACCATCCGACATGTGCAGCAGCTGCCAGTCGAACCAGCGCGCCGGCAGGCCGGGCCCACAGAGGGACACGTCCAGGCACACCCTCGGCGTCGCAGGGAAGCAACCCGCAGCACAGGGGGACGGTGCCCAGGTGCCGCCGCAGCCGGGCACGCGGCAGCTGGCCCGCGGCACATCCAAGCTGTAGCGGTAGAGCACCGACACAATCAGCACGGCTGCAGGCTGCCCCTGCTGCAGGTCGGTGCTGCCGCACTTCCTGCACCGCTGTGGCAGGGCTGCCAGCGCCGCTAGCCGCGCGGCCTTCTCCGCCTCGAGCCGTGCTGCATCCAGCTGCCGCTGCCCGGGAAGGTGCTCGATATAGGACCTCTGCACCTCCCCGCGCACGCTGTCGAACTGCACCTGCCGACGCACCGCCTCTGCAGCTGCTGCCGGGTCTCTGATGCTGCCTACGCGCTCGTGGAGGCTGCCGCTTGCTGCCGCCGCCGGCGGCGCCGCTGCTGCTGCTTCTGCTGCACCCCAAGCGTCGTCAACTGCGCCCCATCCGTGCTCGGATGCATCGTCGGCCTCGAAGCTGCCAGCCTCAGGCTGCACGGGGGCTGCGCTGCGCTGCCGCACACCAGTTGTGGCCCGCTGCTTCTTGGGAAGTGGCGGGCCGCTGAACGAAGGCTCTGACGGTGTGGACGTGCGCCAGAAGCCGTCGGACATCGACCGGAGGCAGCAGAGCGCGCTTGCCAGGCCTGTGGGTGGGACTGCGCTCTAAGGGGCTTGCGCGCGCTGCACTAGGTGCATACGGGTAGTGGGTGTGGGTCAGGAGCACGATGAAACAACAGGCGGCATCTGCAGGCTCCTCCGCTGGTCCGCGGACGATGCCGCCGACACCGCCAGCGGGGCACCCCCTGCCGCCTGCCCTGCGCAGGGCGCGCACGCTTGCCTGCTCCACCACCACCCTGTGACCCCTCTCAGCGAGGCTGGATGGGTGGACCACTGCACAAGCACCCCAGGAACAACAGGCAGCATCACATCTGCAGGCACCCCCTGGTCCACCGCCGTCGCCGACCCCCGACAGCGCCGCACCCTCTCCCGCCTGCCCACCGCAGGGCGCGCATGCGCCGCCTGCTCCAACACCACCCTGCAAACACTCTCAGCTAGGCTGGGTGGGTAGCCTGCTGCACAAGCAGCCCTGGCACAGCCGGGCAGCGTGCCGCGTTCGCCAGGAGGCGTTGCCGCCGCCGCTGCCAGTCCCTGGCTACAACTGCAAACGCTGCCTCCAATCCAGGAGCTCTATTGGGTTACATATGCAACTTGTGAGCAATGCCAAAGCGGCCTGCGAACGCGCAGAGCGCACTGCTCGCGCTGCCACTTGGCGCGTGGGTGGGACTGCGCTCTGAGGGGCTTGCGCGCGCTGCAGGAGGTTTATAACACTGATGGGTTGCCCAGGAGCAGGCTGGAAAGGTAAAAGGAGGCTGTATTTTGCGCTAGGGCGCCCCTGAGAAATGTGAGCGATATCTGCCGGAAAACCTGCCGGAGACCCTGCCGGATCAACTGGTTTGGCTTGTGCCGGCAGCCCTCATTAGCTCCGCGCTCCGGTCCCGCGGGGGGCAACTTTTTTCCTGGAGACTGTCCCTCTCTCTCTCTCCGGACTCCTCTGATGGTGTGGTGGAGTGCAGAAGGGGGGTATGCTTGCAGCGCAAGCGCCGTAGGGCGGGTGCGGTGCCGCTGGTGCTGGCTCAGGTGTTAGGGTGCGGCGGCGGCGCCTGGCTGCCTGCCTCTGTTATTGCGCACGAGCCCTCTGCGCGCTGGCAGAGCAGTTGCGCGTAGTGGGGAGGTGAAGGAACGACGAAAGTGCCACGGGACCAAGTCTGTCAAGCATGAACAAAGGATGACCGGCTCCTCTGCGCCCGGAGCTGCCGCCCGTGCTGCTCCCCGCCTCACAAGTGCCGGTGGTAGTGTGTCAGGGAGGCTTTGCACACAGTTGGCGGGGCGTGCAGGGGACGGCAGCCAGGCATTTGAGCGGCATATGCACACGAATTAAGTGGGGCAGGGGACGCGAAGGACACCGGCCGGCGGCGCACCCTTGCGAGGGACAGCGGGGCAGCTGCCCGGCGGCTGCCACGGTAATGCGCTGGGCAGCTGCCAGTGCAGCTGGGGGGTTTCGGTACAGAAGGGGGGGCAGGGTCCCGGGAAGCAAGCGGGGAAACAAGGATGGAGGAAAAAACACAGGAGGCCGGGGATCACAGATGGCGGGGGCCGGGACTGGCGTCGCGTACCGAGTCGCCGCCGCCGCCGCCTCACTCCACCCCGGCCGCTTTGGCCAGCGAGCTGCTGCTGGCCTCTGCCTCACTGGTCGGCAGCTTTGCGAATTCCACGCCCTTGGCGCCTGCCTCTGCACTCAGGTGGTCCTCGTCGAAGTGGGTGCCCGCCTGGCGCTAGGGGGGGGGGGGGAGGCGGGGAACAGTGCGTGGGTGTGAGCGGCGGCGGCGGGATGGAGGGAGGTTGGCGTGCGGGGTCCTGCTGTCAGTGAGGACGCGGCTGCCGGACGTTCACACACACACACACACACACTTGTGCACGGCGGGCACAGCATCCAACAAGCAGTGTCGGCGTGGTGGATGCAGGCTGTGAAGGGGAGCAGGCGCGGCGCGGCGGTCTTGTGTTGCAAGAGGTTGCGCGGCATGCTGCCCCCGCCGTCGCCCCGCACCTGCTCCCAGTGCACAATGGATGCAAAGTGGCGTTGGCAGAGGAAGCAGACGAGGAGGAAGAGGGAGCACATGCCATACATGGTGGCAAGGGGGAAGGAGCTCACCTGCAGGCAGGCAGGCAGGCAGGACGGGTGTGGGGCGCGGGGCGGCGCGCGTCAGCCCAGCCCGCGCTGGGCCTGGGTGTGCTGCGCAGCCGCTACCGCCGCCGCTCCCCCGCGCGCTCGCGGGCTGCGCGCGGGGGCCTGCCAGCTTTCGCCGCCCTCCGCGCCCTGCTGCGTCGCCGCCATCTGCTGCTGCGTCGCCGGCGCGCCGCTGCCTCCGCCGCCCGCCGCTGCTTTGCGGCGCGCCCGCAGCAGCGGCACCACCACCGACAGCTGGTAAAAGTGCCAGGAGCAGGCGGTGCCCAGCAGCAGCAGGGTTGTGACCATGCTGAAGGTCAGAGACAGGCTGATGGAACTCACCTGCAGGGGGCGGGTGGGGGGGAGGCAGCGGTGGCGCGACGCAGTGGATGCGCGCAAAGCAGGGGGCGGGCGATGTAGGGGCGCGCAGTGCACGTGCCGAGCGCGGCAGGCCCGCCCCCGGCCAAACCCACTCCCACGCGCAGCCCCTGCGCCCTCCTTACGTTGTACAGCACGACGCAGACAAAGAGGTTGAGCGGCACCCGGAAGAAGTTGATGATGGTGGAGCGCATCTCCTCGGGGACGTAGGCGCTGCAGGAGGGGGCGGGCGGGTGAAAGGCGGCTCTGGTCAGGCACGGGGGCGTGGCAGGGGTGCGAGAGGACCTGCGAGGTGCAGGCCAGGCTTCCCGCTGAGGTGCACCTCACGCGCCGCTCTCGGCACACCCGGCTCTGCAAACCAGCACGTTAAGCTTCATTGCAGCAGGGCCACCCACCTGCGCACGGTCGTCACGCTGTGCTGACTCACTCACTTACAGGCAAACCCCCCTACACACTTCGTATCTGATTTACGGCTGCGGCATGACGTGGCACGGCTTCCCTTCCTTGCACATTTCCTGCAAACCCAGCACCGCCCCCCCCCCCCCCCGCCCCGCCGCACACACACACCCAGCCCCCTCCCCCCCCCCCCCCCGGGCCCCCCACCCCCCCACCGACCACCCACCCACCTGCGCATGGTCATCATGCTGGGCCAGAACACGCCCACCATCACCTCAAACGCGCAGAACGCCAGCAGCTGCACCTTGCCTTCGAAAGTGATGCCGCCCACGCTGCACGATGGGAGCGTTGGGTTGGGGGAGAGGGAAGGGCACAGGGGGTGGGGAGTTGCACTGTGGAGCCACGCATGATGAGCCGCAGCAGCATCGCGACACTGCGCCAGAAGCATCTGCCCGGCCAAGCCCGCCGCCGCCTGCACCGTCCCCCCCACGCTGTCCCCCCCGCCGCCGCACTCCCAGCGCCCCCGCCGCTCCCTCCCTCATGCCACGCCACGCTGCCCGCCGCTCACGCATCTGCAGCGTCGTGCGTGGTGTGTGGCGCCGACTGGTGGTACAGCACCGGCACAAACAGCATGGCCGCTGACAGCATGAACACCGCCTGCATGTACCGCTCAACCTTCCACCTGGGAACGGGAGAAGAAGGGCAGAGGGTTGCTCGAGGGATGGAGGGCAGCAGCAGCAGCGGCGACCGCGCACGCTGCACGCGGTCCTCCACGTGCTTGCCGCCGCCGGCGCTGCCGCCCGGCAGCCTTGTCCTGGTCACTCACTTTCCGTTGCTGCCCAGCAGCTTGCCGGCGATGGCTGAGCCCACCATGGATGAGACCATGAAGCAGGAGAAGATCATGCCGTGGGGGATGTGCTCCTCCTTGGGGCTGCGCCGCAACGCAGGGGGGGGGGGCAGGCAAGGGGCGAGTGTGCTTTGGAGCACATGAAGCGAGAGGGAGCCGTGCCGTGGGTGTGTGCTCGCCCTTGGCGGCGCGCAGAGGATCGGAGGAGGCGGCGGGTTCGGGACGTAAGCGGGACGGCGAGTGGGCGGTGGGCAGCCGAGCCTGCAAGCTGTGCTGGGCGCCGCCAGCCAGCCTGCCTGCCCCGCAGCAGCCTCGGCCAGCAGGCACCCGAGCCCACCCACCTGAGCGCGGGGGTCCACAGGAAGACAAACGTGTACATGGAGGCCTCAAACAGCGACTGCATGGCGCCCAACAGCGCTATCTTGGGCTCTGCATGCGAAAGGGGAGGCAGGTGCGAGGGGTGGGTGGGTGGGGGGGGGGGGGGGGTGAGGGCTGCGCGGGGCTGGCAACTGCACTGCACGCTTCAAGCGCACCCTGCACGCCGCTGCCCGTGCCCGCAGGCAGCCCACCACACGGCTGCAGCCTTGCCACGCGGCTGCACCGCCCGCGGCGCTCTACCTCTCCAGCCTCTCCCCGTCCATTGCTCCAGCCCCCACACACTCACCGTTCCAGATCACCGCCGCCGCCTTCTTGAAGCCATCGGTGGCGCTGTGCTCCGACGCGTCCCCAAAGTTCTCGGGCCAGGTCGAAGCGATGATCACGCCGCCTGCGCAGCGGGGAAGGCAGCAGCGACGGGCGACGGCGCTCGGCAGCAGCAGCAGGGCCGGCAGCAAAGCGGGCCGAGAGCAGAAGCGGGGGCCAGCAGCGGCAGCGGCAGCAGCAGCAGCCCTGGCAGGGGCTGGGCGCCACAGGCAGGCCCTAGCAAGGGGGTTGGTGCCACCCCTCGACGCACCGACGGTGAGCACCACAGCGGCCGCGTCAAAGGGCGCGACCGGGCCAAAGTCGAAGTATTCAACAAGCACGTTGGCCACCTGGCCTGCACACAGCCAGACGGAGAGGCGGGGGGTGGGGGGGGACATGCAGCGGCGCGGGTCAGCGGCGCGGTCGACGCCAGGCTGCACAGCCGAGCTGGCTCGACGTGCGTGCTCCGGTCCCGGCAACCGTCTACATGCTTTGGTGCAAGCCTGGGAGGGTGAGCACCTGCACCAACTGGACTAGACTGCAGACCAGGCACCCCCACTTGCATGACACCAGCTTAGGTTCCCACTTCGATTAGATTACACAGGCAACGCGGCGTAGACTGTAATCATCCACCCACCCACCCACCCACCCACCCACCCACCCGACATGATGGCCATGAGACCGTTGCCCAGGAACACCGCCTGGCTGAAAGTGTTGCCCAGCCAGTCGGCGTTGAAGCCGCGCTGCAGTGGGCGCGGGGGGCGGGGAGGGAGGGGGGAGGGCGCGCGGGTGGGCGGACGACCCCCGGGGAGCACGCCACTGACGCTCGGGCCACAGGCACCCCACCACGACTCTATCATGCAGCCTCCCTCCGGCTTGGACCCCAGTGACCGTGAGCGACCCAGCCCGCAGCACCCAGGCACGGCCTGCACAGCAAGCGCACCTTGAAGTGCTCCGCCACCAGCCAGGACTCGAAGGCGGAGAAGAGGAGGGAGGTGGCCACGCCGCACAGCACCCGTCCACCCGCCAGGATCCAGAAGGAGTTGAAGTGCTTGGTGACGCAGCCCAGGGAGTAGGTTAAGCAGTAGAGCAGCGCGGCGCGCTTGCGGCCGCTGCGGGGAAGAAGGGGGGGGAAGGAGGGCCGGGGCGGCGGGGGGTGAGGCGGTACTGCGGCGTCCACAACCGCAGGCTGCGCCATCGCCCTGCCCGCTGCTGCTGATCGGCAGAGCAGTCCCTGCAGGCGAAAGCACCCAAACAGCACTGCTCAACAGCTCCTGCAGGCTGCAAGCGCTCGACGCCTCCCCCCGCAAGCACCCCCGCGCCCCCCCCGCGACCCGCGCACGCACTGCCTGTCCGCCAGCGCGCCGACGACGGTGCCGAACACCATGGAGGAGCCAAACCCGGCGATGAACAGCTTGCCGATGTCGCCCATGTCGAAACCGTAGTGCTGGTACAGCGCGTACACGTGCGGGCCCTGCAGCCAGTCGCCGGCTGCACGGCGGAGGGGGGCCAGGCCAGGAGGGCCGGGTTGGTGGCGGCGGCGGTTGCGGCGGCACGCTGCCGGCAGGCCTCCCCCTGGCACCGCGATCGTGCCCTCGGCAGCACCCACCCATCATGAGCGAGTAGACCACCAGGTAGTTGTTGCGGAAGAGGCTGAACTCGCGGGTCACGGCGCCACCGCTCTTGCCCGCGCGGTTGGCATACTCCAGCGCCGCAGCCAGCACCGCGCACACGCCGAACACCGCCCAGTAGAAGTCCATGGCGGGCCGGGGAGCGGCGTTCGCAGGGGTTGTGGAGCTCCCTGCAGCGCTGTGAGCTGCGTGCGCGGTCTCGCAGGCCTTGTAGCTAGACCTGGGCTATCAGATTGCGGTAAGAGGGGGCCGGGTGCCCTCGAACGCTCCTGTGCGCGCCGCACCAAAGTAGCGAGCGTCACGAGTGAACCGCTCGCACAACGTGCAACTCGCTCGATGAACATATGCAGAACGCGATCCGAGGGGCGCACCGTGATCCATGGACGAGGCCCCTGCTGAGAGCGCCCGCAGCGCCGCGCTCCATGCGAGCGCCGAGCCACGGCATGTCGCCCACAACACGCGTGTGTGGCTCTTGCAAAGATGAGGGTGAGCATGGGTAGGCTGTGCCTTCCTAATGCAGGAATTACACAAATTCAATACCGCGCAAACCCAATGCAAGGCCTGCACCGCCGACCTCTGGCGGCGAGCCCGCCGCGGTGGACGGCCGCCTCACACGCCTGCTCGCTGCTGCTGCTTCGTCGTCTGCTGCTGCTGCTGCCCCTCCGCGGCGCCTGCTGCCGGCGCTTCGCCCACCCCTGCGTCCTCTGCGACCGAAAGCAGCAGGTCTCTGAGGCCCTCAAGCCCGCCGCGCTGCCGCGCCTCCCCCCCCTCCTGCATCGGGTCCAGCGCCTGGGACAGCGCCTGCAGCGGGGCGGGTGGGCGTGCGGGGAGGAGGATGCACATGCGAAGGGTGCAGCAGGCGAGCGAAAGCTCCGACATGAACGACCGCTGCTTCCTGCTGCCGCCCCAGTGCCTGCCCACTGTCCACAGCCCACTGCCCCTTCCTTGCCCGCTGCCCCTTCACCGCCCCCTCTCTTGCCTTGAGCTGCAGTTGGTACTGCTCCAGCCCTGGGAGGGAGCCCCAAGAGACGGGCATCAGCCGAGTGCGGCGGGACAGCGGCACGCGCACGCTGCAGGCGGGGGCGGGGCGGGGGCAGGGGGCGCTATGTTCACACAGCAAGCCCAGCATCTGCCCTTTGACTTGCAGCCGCATTCCGCCAATCCCCCTTCACCCGCAGACGCTGCGGCCACGTTGAAAAAAATGTACAACAAAACAACACATGTATACCCCCACCCAACCCCCACCCACCCGCACCACCCACCCACACCCACCCACACTCGCCAGTCTGGGTCAAGCAGGTCCATCAGCTCAACCAGCAGCTGCTGCAACAGCAGCACACGCGTCCACAGCCTGAGCGCGAGGGGCGGCGGCAGGGGGGGGGGGGGGCGCCGTGGTTTACAAGGCCGCCACACAGCAGCAGCAGACGCCTGCGCGGTGCCACAGCAGGCGGTGCCAACACTAGGGCCCGAGGCATGCGCTGCAAGGCCAGGCGGAGGCAGTACCAGGTGACCCCTGGGCTCACCCCACGGGGAAGGGCTGCTGCCCCGCCCAGCCGTTGCCAGCCAGCAGCCGCAGCGCATCGGCCTGCATCTACGGGGGAGCCAGGGGGAAGCTGCGTAAATGGCAGGGTGGCAAGCAGTGCACAACCTGTGCCGTGATGTACCAGGAGGGGCGTGATGTGCGCACGGCTGCGCATGCTCCACGCTGTCCACCCACCTGCCCGTGCTCTCCTCTGGCCCCCCCACTACCCTCGCCGTCTCCCTGCAGGGCCCACCGGCAGCAACCACCCGCAGCCACAGTTACCCTGCAGCGACCACCCGCAGCCACATGCAGGACCCGGCCCCTCCCCGTTTGCCTGGAACCAGCGGCGGAAGGCGGGGTCACCCTCCAACCGCTCCAGAAAGGTGCCAGCTGAGGGTGTAGTGCCTCGCCGCACCTTGCTCGGTGGCAAGCATGAAGGTGCCTGGCGGGGGGCGGGGGGAGGCGGGTCCGGGGGCGCAGGGACGAGGCGACTCAGAGGGACGGCGGCACAGCGCGGCAGCGTCTGAAGCAGGTGTCGGGCGGGTGGGTGGAGCCAACCAGCAGATGCTGCTTGGCTCCCAGCGCTGCCCCCCGCCTGCTGCCTGCCAAACCGCCCCTCATTCTGCCACGCCGGCCCTCTGTTTCGCGCCCAGAACACGCTCTGGTGCAGCACAGCAGCAGCTGCCCACCGATGGCACGCTGCGTGCCACGAGGGATGTTGAATGCGTCGGTGGGCGCCGCCTGCTGGCCGGCGGCGTCGCCCTGCGCTGCTGCCTCCTGCGCCGCCAGGCAGTTGCGGATGACATCTGACCAAGGGTCGCGGCGGGCGGGGCGGGTCAGGGGCAGGCGCGCATCACGAGGCGTATCCAGAGGGTGGCGTGCAAGGCATGCCACAACCCTGCGACGAACCGCCAGCGACGAATCGTCCCCTCCCCACCTGCGGCTGCGGCAGCCCGGGTGCGGCCGGCCCCTGCCCTGCTGCCACCACCGCTGCAGGCTGCTCTGGGAGGAGCACATCACAAAGCGAATGCCCTCCACCAGGGTGGAGAGGGTGTCGGAGCCGTGGGGGTTGCCCGCCTGCACCACCACAACACGTCAGCGAGGGCGGGCAGAGGGGCAGAGGGGCAGAGGAGGGCAGCATTGCGTCCATGGGCGCGACTTGAGGGGCCCTGGCAGGGTTGAAGGCCAACGAACGTCCCCCTGCCGGCTGCCATCGAGGAAGGAGGAGAGAGCGGGAGGCGGCGCGGCGAGCCTGCACACGCTGCTGCCGGCCACCCAGCAAGGGCGCTCGCAGACGGACCTGCTACCCGCCCGCCCCGCCCGCCCCTTCACCTGCAGGAACGCGCGTTCGCGTGGTCCCTCCCGCCGCAGCACCTCCAAGAATCCCAGGAACTGGCCCACGGTGAACAGCAGGTAGCAGGTGTTGCCGCCGCCGGGGGGAGCGGTGCTGCCGACGCCGGCGCCGCCGCCAGCGCCGCCGCCGCCGCTGCTGGCTGCGTCGCCGGCGGGCATGCCCGCGGCGCGTGAGCGCATGCGCCACCCGGGGTCGGTGAGCTGAGGGGCATCGGAGTGGGTGGGGCAGAGGAGCCAGGGTGCACGTCACCGTGACCAGGAAAGCGCACTACCAAGAACGCAGCAGGGTGCCCGTAGCTGTGCCCACTTGCATGCGCCCACCCGCCCCGCAGCGGCCCTCCCCGGCCCCCTCCCCGGCCCCGCCCTCACCACATGCCACAGAGCCTGCTCCAGGTCAATGGCGGCCTCCAGCAGGGGCCCCCGGTACCGGGCAGCGACGTCAGACAGCTCCGACAGCTGCTTCTGACGCTCCTTGTCCCTCTCCAGCTGCCGCAGATGCGTTGGTTGCTCACTCGATTCTGTTGCCACAGTTGGCGGCATGGGCCGCCGCCTGCGCTGCTGCCGCGCGTCCCCTCGCATCAGCTGCAGAAGGGGCTGTGCCAGGCCAACTGTGGCCACCCCCTGTAGGCGGCGCCCCCAGGGGCCGCCACCTCTCTCGCCAGCTCCGCCCGCGTCTGCTCCGTGGCCACCCCTCCCCAGAAGTTGGCTGCCAGCGAGGCCAGGGAGAACCCCAGGGAGGCCAGCAGCACCGCCTTCTCGTTCAGCCCGGTGGCTTGCTGCACGGGGGCCGACGAGGGGGCGCGGTGCAGGAAAGTGAGAACACGGTTTCCAGCCCGTAGGCAGTACCAAAGGACATGGCTACACCGCAACAGGCCCCGCTGTAACGAGCACAGAACGGCTCTCGACTGAGACAGGGTTACTAGAGAGCAGATTATATTCAACTTACGATGAGATCGTCCATTCCCAGGTCGCCCAGCAGCGCCTCCGGCCGCTGTGTACGCCGCCGGCGCCGCTGCGGCACCAAGCGGCGGCGAGCGACGCCGGCACCGCCAGCGGCGAGCGGCGCCCGCAGGCTTGCAGCTGCGGCCAACATCAGTCCCGAAGACCTTGCGTCCGACCGTACCCGGGTATGCGATGAGGGGGGCGGGGGAGCAAGGGCAGGCGAGCGGCAGGCTGGTGGGGTCGGCAGCGACTTGTGCGCCAGAAGGGCTGAAGCTGCAATACGCACAACCTTACTGACGCAAATCTAGATCCACGCGCGATGGCCTGGGTGCAGGACGGAGGGACAGGCAGCATGCGCAGTTCATGCGTTTTGAGCTCGTTTTGAGAGCGTGATTAGCTATGTATGTGCCCAAAGCGAGAGCCCCATCTCGGCATCCTCGCCGCTGCTCGTAGCGCCCATGGCCTACACAGACGTTTGATGATGTCCACCACACGCAGATCGGGCCGCAGCATGCCTGGGGGCCCTGCTGCCACCCAGGCGCCTGCGCGCCCTGGAACTTCCGCTTAGCCCGCTCCTGAGCCGTCTACGGTTGGATCCTGGTTGGAGCCCTTCGTCGTGTTATGAGAGAGGGAGCTACTCGGCAAAAAGCCTGCCCACCGCCGCCGCCAGCGCCAGCGCCGGCCGCAGGCGCCAGAAGGAAAAACTGCCTTGTCGCGTCTGGGTGCCCTGCCGACACTGCTCAGCCGCGCTGCGCCACCCCCCGCTGCGGCGCCAGCACTCTGGCATGCTCCACGCCGCCACGCCGGTTCGTCGCGCTCTCTGCCTTCCACAAACTCGTCTGGCGGCCTTGAGGGTACTAGCCAGCCATCGCGCCGCCCGCAACATGAGCGGCACCACCGCCGCCGCCAGCGGCAGCGACGCGCCGCCTGCCGCCGCCGCAGCAGCTGGATCAGTTGGAACACCCGTTTCCGCGTCCGGCCGGACCAAGGTGCTGGTCCTCACGGGGCCCACGGCGGTGGGAAAGACTAAGGCATCGCTGGCGCTGGCGGCGGCGCTAGGGGGCGAGATCATCTCTGCAGACTCCGTGCAGGTCGGTGCCCGTGGTGCAAGCACGGGGGACGGCAGGCGGCTGGCGGCACATGTGCACATGCCAGCCTGCCACTCCTTGAGTGCTGCCTGTGCGCAGGCACCATCGCAGGCGCGTGTCGGCGCGCGGCACAGACACGCCGCCGTGCCTGCACGTCTCCCCTCCCCTCCCGACTGCTGCGCCGTGCTGCGCGTGCTGTGCCCCTGCCTGCAGGTTTACAAGGGGCTGGACATTGGCAGCGACAAGGTGGGGGGGGGGGGGGGGGGGGGGGGGGGAGGGGGTCTGCATGGGCGGAGACTAGAGAGCGTTGAGGGACCTGCAGCGTGTGTGCCTCTACCCCGGCGTGTGCCGCGACCCCTCCCTCCCGCACCCTTCGCCGGCCCTGCCTCCAAGCCCAGTTCTCCCTGCCCCCTGCCCACCCCAGATCCGTCCGGAGGAGCGGCGGGGCGTCCCCCACCACCTGCTGGACGTGCTGCACCCTCAGCAGGACTTTTCTGCCGGCGACTTTTTCGAGGCGGCGCGGGCGGCGGCAGAGGACATCCTGGGGGTGGGTGGGTGCGGTCAAGGGCAGCCTCCTGCAGATGCCCTGCTGTGCTGCCCTGCTGGGGCAGGCCAGGGTGTGTTCAAAGGCGTGTGCCCTCGGCAGGAGCTGCGGCGCAGACGGGTCCGCTGCACTTGCTTGCTCGCCTGATCCTCCCTGTTTCCCACCCCGTGCTGCGCGGGGCGCGCCCCCGTCTTTGCTGCCAGTCGCACGCTTCAACCTGCGCTGGCTACCTCCCTCCCACCCCAACCCCACCGTCCGCCCTGCCCCTGGTGAAGCGAGGCAAGGTTCCCATCGTGGTTGGCGGCACAGGGTTCTACCTGCGCTGGTTCATCCACGGGAAGCCCTCCACACCGCCGGCCACCCCCGCCAGCGAGGCGGCGGCGCTGGCGCGGCTGGAGCAGGTGGGTGCAGCGAGGGGGAGTCGCCGCATGCCCTCCACCTCCAGCTCGTCTGCATCAGTGCAACCCAGCTGCTCACCCACACCACACCGCTTCAGCAACCCCCCTACCATGCAGGCGTACGCGGAAGCGGCAGCAGCAGGCGGCGGCGCCCCTCTGTGCCCTGAGGGGCGGTGGGCGGCGGGCGTGGCGCTGGTGGCGGCGCTGGGGGACCCAGCCAGCGCGGAGCGGCTGCGGGGGGAGCTGAACAACCAGTACCGGCTGGCACGGGTGGTGGACATACTGCTGCAGACGGGGGGCCGGCCGCTGGCGGGTGGGTGGGGCCGGGGTGGGGGGGGCAGGGAGAGGAGGACCGAGCAGTGGTGTGCGGCCGTGTGCGCTGCTACCGGAGCATGCAGTCGCACAGTGTGGTCTGTCTGACTCTGCCTGTGGTAACTGCTTTGCCTCCACTGATGCAGAGCAAGACCTGAACGAGGCAGCGCCCACCGACTACGACTGCCGCGCCTTCTTCCTGCACCGCCCTCGCGTCGAGCTGTACCGCCGCATTGACGCGCGCGTGGAGGAGATGGTGGCCGGGGGGCTGCTGACGGTGAGTGAGGGGGGGGGGGGGGGGGAGGGTCGCACGCCACAGCGCGCCACAGCAGCAATGGCGCGCCGCAGCGGCAGCGGCTGCTGGCAGCGCATGCACATCACCCTCCGCCCCGCCCCACCCGACTGTACCCTCTTCCTCCTCCCACCCCCACCCCACTCGCACCCCCGCAGGAGTGCCAGGAGCAGCTGCTGGACCGCGGCATCCCCCCCAACTCGCACTGCGGCAGCCGCGCCATCGGGTACCGCCAGGCAGGGGACTTCCTGGCGGGGTGCCACGCAGACCCAGGCAGACTGGACGAGGCGGCGGTGGTGAGAGCGGGGCGGCGCCGTCACTTGGCTTTGGTCTGTGGTAGGAGTGCAGCTTGCGGCAGCGCCCTCGCACTTTTGAGCAGGAGCTTGCGTGCGTGAGCGAGCGCAGCCCAGGTCCGCACACGGCTGCCCCTCCTGCCCTGACGGTCGACGCATTTGATTCAAACAACCCAGCGCAATGATAAACCCTTTGTGTCTGGAACCCCTCGAAACCCCTGGCCTGCAGGTCCAGCTGGTGCGTGATATCCAGGCCGCCTCCCGCAAGCTGTGCCACCGCCAGCTTAACTGGTTCAGGGACGAAGAGGAGTTCAGGTGAGGGGGGGGGGGGCAGTTTACTGGGCACGCCTGTTGACTAAGCAACACAGCGCCCGGTACGGCTTAGAACACTGCTGCGGCAGCGCCCCCTGTGCATCGCAGCCTGCAGATGCCCTGCAGATGGTGTGATCAAGCCTCCTACTCCGGGCATGCCGCCGCGCGCGAGTGGCTGACCCCCCCCCCCCTGCTGCCCCTGCCTGTGTGTTCCCCCCCCTCCCAGGTGGATCGACGCCACCGCAGGGGAGGAGGCTGTGCTTGCTGAGCTGCTGGAGAGGTGGGCAGCGCCGCATCACGAGGGCGGCTGCGGCGCAAACAGCGGGCGGCTGAGGTGCGGGTGCTGCGGAGGGGTGCGGGGCGGAACAGTCGGCTGGGCGGGTGCATTGTGGGGCCTGCTGCCTACCACGCCCCTTGCCAAGAGCTCGTATCCCGGTGTTGTCCTGTGATGCACCCCCACCCTCCTTAACCACCCCCTTAAGTGCCCCCTCCCCCCTTCCCCACCCTGCAGCAAAGAGCAGGAGCTTGAGATGCGTCGGTACGTGACCAAGCTGCGCCTGTTCCACAAAGGGGCAGAGGCGACGCAGGCGGCTCTGGCAGAGGCGCACGCACTCGTGGCTGCACGTGTGGACAGGCCGGAGACACACGGCCAGCAGCCTGCGGCGGCGGCGGCGGCGGCAGGGGCAGCAGAGGGAAGTGCAGCGGCAGCGGCGGCGGGAGAGCCGCAGCCGTTACAGGCGGCAGCAGGAGCGGCAGCAGCAGCGCAGCCTTCCTGAACCCTCGCTGCGCTCGTCTCTCTGGCAATTGGCTTGCAACTTATGCAATCTGTATGAAATTACATGGCTGGAGGCCGCTGCACATCAGGTCACAGGCGTGTGGCCACGCCGGCGCATGCCAACGCCCACGCCGCCAGCGCTGCCTTGAGGAGCAGCCGTGCATGCCCGTTGCACTGCAGCTCTGCCAGCTGGAGGGCACCTCCCGCCTCGTCTGCCGCAGTGGCCGTCTCGCCGGGTGCTGGCGGCGGCACCGCGCTGCTGGCGTCGCAGGCTGGCAGGTTGGCGGCAACCGCCGCTGATGCAGGGTTGTACGTTACGTGCACCGCCGGCTGTTCGCTGTTCAGCATGAAGATGCGGTCGCGGCCAGCTGGCAAGCCCGGCAGCGGCGCGGTGTGCAGGGTGGCAGTGGCGTTACTGGGTGCTGCGCCGTCGCTGCACGCGCCGTGCCAGGCGACGAAGCGCCACGGCGACGGCGTGCAGGCGGGATCGCTGCACTCCACATGCACCTCCGCCTGCAGGGCGTGCTCTCCTGAGCCGGCACCCAGCAGCAGCAGGCTGTTCCAGGGCTGCAAGTCCACAGGCACTGCGGCCGTCGGTGCAGCGCACGCCGCATCCGCCGGATCGCCGCTGCCGTCGCCGCAGGAGCTCGCGCTAGCGCTCAGCGTGCAGCGCCCGGAGCACGCCGCGCTCACACTGGCGCTGAACAGCAGGCCGAGGCGGGGCTGTTCGAGCGAGTGCTGCTCTGCTGGGCCTCCCTCAACGCTCTCAAGGGCTGCAGAGCACGCAAGCAAGCCGCCCAGCAGGGCCACGGCGAATACCAGTCGCGACATGGCTGCCTGACAGTGGGAGGGAGAGTGACAGCAGCGGGTACAAACTGCGGCGTTCTTGCGACGGCGTGCGCATCCTTTCTGCGTTTCTTGCCGACGTGTGGCTGTGCGCACTACACTCGCCACCCTGCCGCCATGCAGGCCTGGCTGGGCGGACAGAAGCGACTGGTGAAGCTGGCCAAGCACCGGGATGGGCGGGGCAAGGGCGGCGGCGGTGGCGGCGGTGGCGGCGCGGTGCCGGCGCTGCCCACGGCGATCGAAGTGCCCGCAGCGGCGCAGGGCGCGGTGGCTCACGGCGCAAAGCGGGGTGGCACTGGAGGGCAGCCAGCACTGCCGCCGCTGCCGCACCTGGCCCAGCTGTCGGCAGCTGTCGGCAGCACCCACCAGGCGCCGGCGGCCAAGCGGCGCAAGCCCGCGCCTCGCTCGCTGGACCTGCTAGCACTGCAGATGCCGGCGGACTGGCAGCCGGCAGGCGGCACAGAGTGCGCTGCAGAGGCAGATGCAGGAGCAGCAGAGCAGCAGCAAGAGCAGTGAGCCGCGGCGGCCAAACGCTGTCCGTGGCGCCGCCTGCAGACACAACCATGGCGCCTCCTGCACATCCGCGCTCTCTTGGTGTGCCTTCGTTCCAATGCAATTCACAAGAAGAGGTGTGTAAGAAACAGCAACAGCAACAGCGGCACACCGGCAGCTGAGAAGGGCCGGCACGAGGAAGGTACGGCACGGTTTGGCCGCCTCGAGCAGCAGAGCGCACAGCCGCTGCGGCCGCAGCAACGTCAAGAGAGGGGGGGGGATGCGTTTGTGCGTGGGGGCCGGCAGGTGGAGGCGCCCGCCTCAGCGGGGGTCGCGGCGTGGCACGGGGCGCAGCGTATGGAGCATGGTGGCGCGGCAGGGGCGCCCATCTAGTCAGGCACGGGCGGGTCGAGCGTTGGGCGAGGCTGCAGGGCAGCGGCGGTGCAGGGCGCCAGGCGCTGCGGCCACAGCAGCATGCGTGCGGCAGCCCTTGTCAGCGGGGCGGGCATCTGCAGCAGGCGCCGCTGCTGAGGGCGTAGACAGCAGGCCTGTTGCAGAGGGTGAGGCGACAGGCCTCTCTACGCCAGGCCACGCTCCTGCATGACACGCTTCATCGTCACGCCCATCTGCGCGGGCGAGCGAGGGAAGAGATACGGGTGCGCTGAGCTGTCGCCTGGCAGCAAGGCAAGCGAGCGCGCCCCTGGTGCATGCAACCATCCGCTGATCGCAGCACTCGGCTGTCCAGCCAGCAATGCAGGGTGACTGCGATGCACACGCACACAGCAGCAGTCCACCCACCTGCGCGGGTGAGTTGGTGACGGTGACGCCAGCAGCCTCCAGGGCACGGATCTTGTCCTGGGCCGTGCCCTTGCCGCCTGCATGTGTGTTAAGAGGGAGAAGTGGGGGGCGTGGGAAGGGGCGGACGAGCGGCGGGCATGAAGTACAGCGCTCGCCCTTCCTCCCCCCCTCCTCCCCCCAAGCGACGCCACCAGCCCGCCCACCCACACCCCGCCCAGCACCCACCGCTGATGATGGCGCCGGCGTGGCCCATGCGGCGGCCGGGCGGCGCTGTCAGGCCGGCGATGAAGGAGACCACGGGCTTGGTGGTGCCGCTGGCGCGGATGAACTCTGCTGCCTCCTCCTCAGCAGACCCGCCGATCTCGCCTGCACACAAGTGTAGAAGGGCGACAGAGAGAGGGCGGTGAGAGCAGTAGAATAGAAGGAGTGCAGCCGGGCTGCAGGACGGCTGCACGCACGCGCAGCGAACCCTGCACGCGCCTCCGCAGCAGCCCTCACTGCAGCGCAATCTGCGCCTGCCACCCCACGCACGCACCACCCCCAGCGGCACCCACCCACCAATCATGATGATGCCCTCCGTCTGGGGGTCCTTGACAAACTTCTCCAGGCAGTCCACAAAGTTGGTGCCTGGGGTGTGGGGTGTGGGGTGTGGAAGGAACAGGCTCGACAAGGTTGGGAAGGCGGTGAACACAAGTGGGAAACAGGCTCGGCAAAGCTGCTGCCTGAAGGTGGGAAGAACCGTGGGGAAACCCAGCCTGGGGTAGGCCGAGCAGTGCGGGCGTGTGCACCCTCCCGCCAGGTGGCACAGCCCAGGTCCGCACCCTGCACCACCCTCCCAGCGCTTGCCCATCTGCCCAACACCCACCCATGCACCCACCGTTGAATGGGTCGCCTCCGATGCCCACCACCGTGCTCTGCCCCAGCCCCTCGTTGGTGGTTTGGAACACAGCCTCGTAGGTCAGGGTGCCTGCAGCATATGGCGGCACAAAGGGACGTGAGAGAGCTCCCTGCCCAGCTCGCCGTCGCGCAGGCTGCACCGCCCCCCTCCTGCAAGCCCGAGGACGACCACCCCGGCAGCCCCCCTCTCCCCTCTGACGCCCACCAGAGCGGGACACGATGCCGATTTTTCCGGGGGTGTGGATGTAGCCGGGCATGATGCCGATCTTGCACTCCCCTGTAGGTAGGTAAGTAGGCAGGCAGGGGGGTGGGGGGGAGGGGACGTGGGAAGCATGCACGCGGGCAGCGCGAGGAGATGACGCTTGGAGCGGCTGCTGCAGTCCCGCCGCCCGCCCGACGGCCGCAACGTGAACAGCCACCCTCCCACCCGCGCCTGCCCACCTGGCTTGATGATGCCCGGGCAGTTGGGGCCGATGAGCCGCGAGATGGTCTGCTCGCTCATGATCTTCTTGACCCGCACCTGGAGGGAGGCGGGGCAGGTGGGGGGCAGGGCATGCGCGGTGGGCGTGCGGTGCGGTCGCGGGGGAAGGCGAGGGGGCAGGGCGTGCACGCCGGGCGTGCAGCAAGATTGCGGGGCAGGGCGAGGGGGGAGGGCACCACTGGCCCAGGGCCACCCGAGCCATGCATGCACACCCCCGCAACGAGGCCGCAAGGAAGCGCAGCAGCAGCCAGGCAAAACGGGTTGCAGGCGGGGCACACCATGTCGTGCTGCGGGATGCCCTCTGTGATGCACACAATCAGCTCCAGCTCCGCCTCCACCGCCTCGAGGATGGCCTGGGGGGGGGGGGGGGGGGGGGGGGTGCAGGTGGTGGTGGTGGTGGTGGGGGCGAGATGTGGGGGGACTGGAGCGCCGACGGTGAGCGGCTGTGAGCGGAGGAAGCGATGCTTGTGCCCAGGCGCCGCTGCCGCTGCTGCTGCTGCTGCTGCTGCTGCTGCCTGTCATAACCCCGCCATCCTGACTCAGCGTCCCCTGTTGTGCAGCCCGCAGCAGCTCGCCGCCGCGCCGCCCTGCAGCCCTGCAGCCCGCCTGCTGGGTCGCACCTTGGCGGCGCCCGGCGGCGGCACGTAGATGGCTGTGGCGTGGCAGCCGGTGGCCTCTTTGGCCTCACGCACTGCAGGCAGGGCAAGGCGGGGCGGCGGGCAAGTCCAGCGGGCATCGCGTGCATTGGCGTGAAACCGGCAGAGCCAAGCGCGCAACCAACATGCGAGGCGACCAGTGAAGCACAGGCGCCTTCCCACGCCAGTGCACGAGCTGCGTTGCGTCTGCCCTCGTGCCGCGCTGCTGCCGTGCAGAGCAGCGCGAGGGCGAGGGCTCACCCGAGGCAAACACGGGGAGGCCCAGGTGGGTGGACCCTCCCTTCTTGGGGTTCACCCCGCCCACCACCTGCGTGCCGTACTGGATGGCCTGCAGGCGAGGGGGGCAGGGTGGGGCAGGGGGGAGCTGGGGGCGCGCACGCAAGGGTCGGGGAGGGGTGTACGCACAACAGCGCGAAGGAGGGCGACTGCACGCTGCAGCTGCCACACCTGCAGCAGGACCGTGCGTAGCAGACGGTGTGCCCTCGCGGCTGCTGGCCGGCCGCGGAAGGGGCCCCGCTGCCTGCCAGGCTGGCTGCGCCCACGGGTGCACCTCTTGAAGCAGCCCGCGCCCCCACCTCTTCCCCCTCCAGGTCCACCCACCTGCTCTGAATGGAAGGTTCCGTTCCTGCCGGTGAACCCCTGCACGATGACCTTGGTGTCCTTGTCCACAAACACGGCGGGGTTGTGGGGCTGCAGAGGGGAAGGGAGGGGCTGCCGTTGAGCGCCGCACGCGCAGCGCTGCACGAGGCGGCACCACGATCGCCACACACCCCTGCCGCGGCCATGTGGCACGCCTCGCAACGTATGCGATGAGCGGGCAGCTGTGGCTGGTGCAGATGCTGCGGCAGATCACAGCTGCTGCCTGCCAAGACACGGTCTCCTGCGCCTGCCAGCCGTAAACTCCGCCGGCATGTCGGGCACAGTGCCCGCACCTGTGTACTCATGGCACGGCTGCAGCTGGGCAGCAGGCCCTCGCTGGCCGCTGCCGTCTGCCGCAGCACCCTGCGGCATGTGGGGGCACAGGCAGGCTGGGTCGGAGGCAGAGGCGGGAAGCTGGCTGCGTTACAACGGCGCCGCCGCCGCCCCGCCGCCGGTGACAGCGGAGCCAACCCAAGCCCCAGGTGGGCTCTCACGCTGCGACTCGTTGCAGACCGCGCATGGTGGCTGCTACGCTGCCCACAGAGGCCCCAAAGTAAAGCCTTTCGGTCAGGCGATCGGCGTGACTGGTCGGTGAGCCCCTGGCCGGTCTGCGCGCTGTGAGTGCAGGAGGGACTGCAACAGACGCCGAGACGGACAGCCGGCCGTGATGACCACCCGACTGCAAACCCCGACTGCTAACCAGGCCCAGCATGCACCTCCGGCCCTCAAAAACGGCCCAACGCGCTCCCCCAACCATTCCTTCAATCCGCGGTGCATCCCACACACGCCGAGCACTCTGTCTGGCTCGATGCAGGCCAGCGCCGAGGCTATCGGGCTGGAGCCCGCCGAGCGGGCGCCCGATGGCGCGAGTCCCGCGCTCGACGAGGGAGAGACCGTGCTGGCCAAGTTTGAGCGGCTCGCCCTCGTCATCGGCGGCACCCACGAGCAGGGCGAGGGCACCCTGTTCATCACAGAGACGTGCGTGGGCTGAGGTTGCCGCCAGGCGAGCCGTGCCGCCAGCGCTCGTGCCGCGCGCAGCGGCGCGAGCGAGAGCTGCAGCGCTCTGGCTGCACGCATGCATGCGCCGCCGCTGTCGCCAGCCACCACCGGCTTTCTAGAACCGCCCCGCTCACTCCCCCGCTCCTCCCCCCCATCCTTCCCTCCCTCCAGGCGCGTCATCTGGCTGAGCGCCGTCGACGCGTCCCTGGGCTACGCCGCCGGCTTCCCCACCATTGCCATGCACGCGGTCGTGTCTGACGAAGCCTCGGGCAAGCCCTGCCTCTACCTCCAGCTCGACAACGGAGAGGAGGGGGAGGGCTTTGCCGGCTTTGGCGCGGCGCCAGCCGCCGACGAGGAGGCGGAGGAGGAGGGGGAGGACAGCAGCGAGGAGGAGGGCTTGTTGGCGGAGCTCCGCCTGATGCCCGCCGACGGCTCGCAGCGTGAGTGCAGGCACTGGGCTGGGGCGGGGCGGGGCTGGAGGTGCCCCTCTGTTGCCTGCTGCTCGGGCCTCAGTTGCGGGGGAGACGCAGCTTTCCCTCGGGACGCACCGGCGCTCACTCGCCTCTCCTGCCCGTTTCCCCTGCTGCAGTCGAGCCTCTGTTCCAGGCCTTTTGCGAGGGGGCGGAGCGCAACCCTGACTTCACTACCGACGAAGGTGCGCGGGGCAGGGGGGCGCCCGACCGGGCAGGACAGGGCGGGGCAGGGCAGGGCAGGGCAGCGCGCGCCACTCGCGTGACCTGCCACGCTCGGCCTGCCCCTGCCCGCCCACTGCTTGCCGTCTGCCGCCCTCGCCCTGCCACCTCACGCACGCCCCGCCACCCTTTCCTTCTCCTGCCTCAGACGAAGAGGGCGCCGGCTTTGTGTACAACGAAGATGAGGCGCTGGCTGGCGCCGCCGCTGCCGCCCTGGGCATGGGCGACGTCGAGGAGGTGAGACGGCCGCTGCCCTGTTGGGCGGGTGGCGCGTGGATGGGGCAGGCGACGGTGGGAGGCGGACAGCGCACCACGCGGCGCTGTGACCGGCCGCTGCTTCTCGCCTGTGTCCCAGCCCCAAGCCTGCACTCCTCGCCATTCTTCACTCCTCGTTGCCCCCCACCCCCACCCCCACCCCCACCCCACCCCCACCCCACCCGCGCAGCTGGTGGGCGCCGACGCCGACCGGTTTGCCGACCCTGACGAGGAAGAGGAGGGGGAAGAGGCGGCGGACAAGCCGCAGCCAAGCGGCGGCTGCTAGCGCGCCCGCCGCGCCCCGCCCCGCACCACCACCGCAACTGACGGCCTACCACCAACTGACGACCACCATGAAATAATCTGCTTCCAAGTGAACCCGCCGCCGCCTCTGCCGCCGCCACACCGCCCCGTCTCCTCCTTCGTCGCCTGCCCCATCGCCACCGTGTGGCCTCCGCCCCCGGCACTGCCGCCGTGCCACGCCAAGGTGAGAGCAGGCTTGCTTTCCTCGTTGTTGCTGGCTCATCGATGCACACGCGGCTGCACTGCCTGCCCATTGCATTGCCCCGCACCTGCGCCTGCGCCTGCACTGCCTGACAGCGAAAGAGCGCGATGAGGAACCTTACCCATTCAACAGTTCTGCTACTGAGCAAATCCGTGCTGATATTTATACCATCTGAATGCCTGAGCGCTCCCTCTCCCGCTGGCCTCCTGCCCGCCTGCACGCCCGCCGTGGCCTGCCTGCCTGCCTGCGCATCGCACCGCACCTGCATGCCTGCCCTGCGCGCTGTGCCGCGCGCGGCCTGTGATGAGAATGATTCTCTATTCATGCGTGTCAAATGAGGGGGCGCCCGCGTTAGCGGACCCGCCCCTGCTGAATATACACTATCTAATCTTCTCTCTGAGGCACCCGCGCCGCTTGCGCTGCATCGCCGCTGCCCCTGCATCCCACGGCCCTGCGTCTCGCACCCCTGCGCCGCCGCCCATGCACCGCTGCACACACGCTGCACCTGAAGCCGGGGTGATTAAGATCACATTATATTTGCTACTCTTGAGTGACTCAATGACGATTCTTTTTCCACCAAGATCGATGACCGGCTGCTGCTGCTGCCACTGCCTGCCTGCTGGCTTGCCCGTGCTGCCGCTGCTCACCCTCAAGCCCCATCCGCCCCCCCACCCTTGCCAGGCCCTCAGTCAACCTGTCAAGTCGAGCGTGGCGGCAAGTCTGGCGCCGAGGCTGCAGACATGCCGCAGCTGTGTGCGTCGCGCCGCCGTCGCCGCGCCGCGCCACCGCCGCGCCTGCCCCCTTTGATTCCCCGCACTGCAGCACTGCTTTCCTGCGTCACCCCGCACTGCTTTCTACTACCCTGTCGCCAGCCCTCTCGGCCGCTATGCTGTCTGATGAGCTATAGATAGCTCGTAACGTTGTAAGCAGCACCACCTTCCAAGGACGGTGTGAACGTCGATTGGGACCAGAGGGAGGGAGGTCTCAGGACTTGCCGCCGCTTTGCCTGTGCTGGCACCCTGCCCTCCCACAGCCACTGCTGCCACTTCAGTGCCGCCCCGTCGTCCTCTCCAGGCAGCTGCCGCCCACCAAGAAGCCGAAACATCTCGTAATGCAATTGAACTCCGTGCCGCCTGCCTGCCGCTGCGGCCGCCGCCAGCGCCAACATGTGGCCTGGCGGCAGCCGGGAGCCTGTCCTGCTGTACATTGTGGATATACATGGTGATGAGCACCTGGTCCAGGCCGTGATTGCCACTCCCGGAGGAGTGCCGACAAATGGCACCAGGTTAGGCGAACGCCGCGGCGCGCGCGCGCCGGCAAGGTTAGGCGATGAGCGCCTGTGCGGGCGTTCCAGCAATACATCGCGCGTTATACTTGTGGGCACGATCGATCCGTGGCGATGTCATTTCTGTGTCGCGGCCGAGCCACGGTGACCGAGCAGGCACCTCCCCTGCCCCAGCGCACGCCCTTCTCCGTGTTTCCCACTGCTGCTGAGCAATGGTCGTTGGCATTCCCGCCCAGCCGGGGCAGGGCGCCGTGGTTGGCAAGCCGCTGGACACCCCCGCCGCCTGGCTGCCCGCCGACGTGCTTGCCAAGCGGGAGGAGTGGACGTGGGTGCTCTCTCCAACTAAGGTGGACGAGCTCATCGCTGCTGCCAAGCATGCCGTGGCCACGGGCAAGGAGATCCCGGTGGGTGGGGAGGGCTTGGGAGGGCCTTGGAGGGAGGGGGTCGGGCGGCAGGTAGGCGGTTCGGGGGGCGGTGGGCTGGCGCAGTGTCAACGGTGCAGCTACTGCTCACCACACCAGCTGCCTTTAACCCCATCCCTGCCACGCGTGTAGGACCTCACACGCGCCGACTTCCCCCTCCCCAACGTCGGCCCCAAGCTGGAGCAGCTGGCCCGGGACGTGCTGCAGGGGCGCGGCTTCCACCTCATCCGCGGTGCGCGCGCCGTGCCGCGGCTGCATGCGCCGTGCTGTTCGCTTCAGCTCCCATCCCTGCACTTGGCTGCTGATCTGCCTCCGGCATCGAGTGCCGCGCGCCCAACATCCGACCCGACCGCCGCCGTGCCCTTACTGCCGCCCCCTCCCTCCCTGCCCACAACCATGCAGGCTTCCCAGTGGACCGGCTGTCCCGCCAGGAAGCAGCGGCGCTGTACTACGGCTTCGGCACCCACTGGGGCACGCTGCGCAGCCAGAACAAGAAGGGGCACGTGGTGAGCGGGGGTGCCGCCTGATCAGCTTGCGTGCGGCACAGGTGATGTCGCTGCCGCCTGATCAGCTTGCGTGCGGCACTGCGACGGGTGGTGCCGCTGCTGCCTGCCGGCCGGGCAGGCCGGCTGTGCACGCTGTTACAGGCGCACAGGCGGGCGGGCCTGGCTCAACTCATGATCATCCGGCAGACCGCCTGCCTGTGCGCGTGCATGCGTGTCCCTGGTTCCCTCCAGCCACCTCGCGCTCCTGGCCACTGCCCGCGGACCCGCCCCAGGGCCCCCGCCCACCCGCCCTGCTCAATCCGGTTGAGCATGGTCTGCGCCGGCCCCACGCCCCCACCCACGACCCATCCACCCACCCACCCACCCACCCACCCACCCACCCCCTGCAGGTGGGCCACATCAAGGACATTGGCAGGGACCCCGCCCACCCAGAGACCCGCATCTACCAGACCAGCGCCGCGCAGCCCTGGCACACCGACGCCACCCACCTCGTCTCCCTGCTGTGCCTGAAGACCGCGAAGGAGGGGGGCACGAGGTGAGGCGCGCACAGGGTGGGCAGCCAACTTCGGCAGCCTAGCTGCGCTTCCAATGTGCTGCAGTAGTGGGCGTCACTGGCTGTCATCAGTCAGTCAGTCAGTCAGTCTGTCAGTCAGTCAGTCAGGAGATGGGCCGGTGGGTGCCGGTGGGTGGAGGGAGGATCCTCTGCAGGGAGGCGGGCCAGCCAGCAGCCTCTACCCATGCTGCTGCCCTCACCACCGGTGGTGCCCGGCCCCCTCCCCACCCCACCCACCTCCCACCCCCACCACCCCCACCACGCCCCCGCCCCCACACAGCCGCTGGGCCAGCAGCGTGAGCATCTACAACCGCATCCTGGAGAAGCGGCCCGATCTGATTGAGGTAGGTGGGAGGCTGGACACCACCCGCGGCGCCATGGCTCATGCAGCGCTGAACGGGGGCGTGGGCTGCCCCCCATGTGCTCTCTGCTGCTGCACTACTGCACTGCTGCTGCACTACTGCACTGCTGCTGCACTACTGCACTGCTGCTGCACTACTGCACTGCTGCTGCACTACTGCACAAGCACCTGATGGCTGTCGCTCACGAATGCCTGCCAGAGCAGCTAGCGCGCCCGCCCGCCCTGCAGCCCATGAACTGACCAGCCGAGTGCGGGCTCGACGCTTGTGACCCCCACCGCGCCTCCGCCCCCCGCCGGCCCCCACCCCACCCACCCCACCCACCCCACCACCACCACCACCACCACCACCACCCAGGTGCTGGCCCAGCCGTTTTAGTCACACCGGAGAGCAGCCGCCCGGCAAGAAGCCCTACTATGCCATGCCCATCGTGCACATCCACCAGACACGCAGGCAGACTGAGGGGCTTCTGGTTGAAGTGTATCAACGGAGCATCCCGCCGCGCTGTGCTGGAAGCCAGCAGGGTGGCTCAAAGCTGTCGTGAGGGAGCGGCACGCTGCACGAGCGCTGCCTGGCATGCCCGGCGTGCCGGATGGCGCGTGGGGAGATGGAGAGGTGCTGATGCAGCGCCCTGGCCCTGGCCCTGCCCGCTTGCCTGCCTGCAGGGCCAGTTCACCCTGGCGCCGGGGGAGTACACCATCTACCAGGTCCGTATTCTTCTTTTCCTTCTCTGCATGGCAATTTGGAGCGTCGGGCCTGCCCAGCTGGCCGGCCTGCAAGGCTTTGCACCGCGGCACCATGCCAGCCACCGGCGCAGCCGTCACTGAGGAGTGACAGTCCCCATGCCAACCTCCCCATGCCACCCCACGCCACCCCACCCCATGCCACCCCACGCCACCCTCCCTCCACACATGCTGCAGCAGTGACCAGTCTCGCCCCGCCCCGCCCCACACCACCCTCGCCCCCCCCCCTCCCTCCCCTGCAGGCTCAGGCCTTCCCCGAGGTGCTGCGCCTGACAGAGGCGCAGCAGGAGGCGCTGGCGGCGATCAACGAGGCGGCAGAGGCACTGCACATATCGTACGACCTGCAGCCCGGCGACATCCAGCTGCTGCACAACTGGAGCCAGCTGCACACGCGCACCGCCTTTGTGGACAACGAGGTGGGTGCTGCGGGTGGTGGGTGGTGGGTGGTGAGGGTGGGGGTGCAGGTGTGGGTGTGGGTGTGGGTGGTGGTGGGGGGGGGACTCCAGCCTGCCCCAGCCAAGTCCAAGGCGGCGGCAGCAGGGGCCTGGGCAGGACGGGTGCGCAAGCAGCCCAGGGCTGGCCGCAACAGTTGCTGCATTCCCTTGCCCCGACCACCCCGTGCCACCCTCTGGTCCCCCCCCTGCGCCCACGCCAGGGCTGGGACAACCGCCGGCACCTGCTGCGCCTGTGGGCGCTGCACCCCGAGGCGGCACACCCCATCAACCAAGAGTGTGAGCTCCAGAGGGGGAGGGGGGCGCTGGCATGCAGACAGGCGGGCGTGTGGCGGGCAGATGGGGTGGGCGTGCGGGCCGACTCTCATTCATTGACATTCAGAAGCCAAATCCTCTTCACCCACCCAGCTGATCCTTGGCAACGGACCCCCGTCCCGCGCAGACTCCGAGTCGCCCTTCTTCGGCGGCGTGTACAGCCTGGGCAACGGCACCAAGCTGACCGCGCCCCTGGACGCTGAGTGAGGGGGCGCTGCCGTCACCAGTCGGCGCCGGTGGGACTGAGCGCCGCCAGCGGCGCCGTTCCATCAGAAGCCGGATAAGGGGCCACGGCCATGCGCCGAGCTGCATGTGCTACCATCCATGTACTGTTTCTTGAGAGCTGCCGAGCAGCTGCGTACCAACCCTGAGCGCTCCCACCCCTTTTGTGTACTGCTTTTGGCGATGCCTTGTCCACGTGAACAGTGGCGCGTACGTAAATTTTAGGTGTGCAGGTGCAGAGGCCTCCGTGACCAACCGGCGGTTGCAGCAGATGCTCCGTCATGCCGCGAACTCCCCCACAGCCTCTGCAGCCAAGCATTAAGATCCAACCGCCCCTGCGCACCCACCGCTGCTGCTGCTACTGCCTGGCGGGCGGCGCTGCGGTTGATACTTCTGCTGGCACGTACTGAGTCCTGTCAGCTCCCTGCGCTACAGATATCTGGAAAGCTCGGAAAGCCGGGCAAGCAACAGCGGCGAGCGGGGAGCGAGCGGGGATCTCAGGTCAGGAACGCTCGTGCCATGCGGGCGCCCGCGGGCGCCGCGTTGCCATGTGTGCTGGCCCCTCGCCGCCCCGCAGCCACTGCTGCCACTCTGGTGCTGCCCAGCCGCCCTGTCCAAGGCTGACGCTGCCCGTTAAGAGAGCCAACGCACCTTGCAATGGTTCGCGCCACCGCCGCGGCTGCGCTTGCAGCGCTGCTGCTGGGCCTCTCCGTGGGCGTGAAGGGTGCGCACAAGGGTGCAGAGCGGGGCAGTGCGGAATAGGGGGCGCTGGCTGGCCCGCCTCGGATGCCTGGCTGATTTCCGGCGGCGCATCACTCGCCGCTGCGTCGAACGGCCCTCACTTCGCTCTGCTCCTCTTCCTCTTGCTCAACAGGTCAGTATGACTACGGCGGCGGAGCGGCCACCATGCCTGATTATACTGGCGGAGCAACCTCCATGCCTGCCGAGTCCACCACCACCGGCGGGGAGGCCACCAGCGGCGGGGCCGTCGAGTCTTCCCCTTCAGGCGGAGGTAAGCGCTCTACCAGCCTCCCTTGGAACTCAGTGCCGCCTCCCGCCGCCCCTCCCAATTATGCTCTCTCAGAGAGCAGACCATCAGTCCATCACCCCAGTCGGCCGGCGGGGAGGACGCCGTGCCTCTGCCGCCCGACCCCCCGCCTGCCGCGCCCCCTGCCCACCTGCAGGCGGCCAGACCTTCATGATCGACCCCTGGGAGCCCCCTGCCCAGGGCCAAAACTTCGGGGAGCATGACGCAAAGGTGGGGTGGGCCAGGAGCCTTTGGCCGGTGGGCCGTTGGCTGGGAGTAGCTGGCAGGTCCCACGCATGTGTGCGTTTGCATGTGGGGGCTGCCGCCCCGTGCAGCGCAGCTGGACGATGCCCCTCAGAATGGGCCCCACCCGGGCATGCGCCAAGTGGGGGGAGCGGGGACAGTGAGGTGGGATCATCGGCATGCTGCTGCACTGCAGGCAGGATGCTGCGCTGCAGGCAGGCGGACCGGCGGCGTGTCGCCTTTCCCCTCAACAACAGCCTGCTGCCCATGTGTTGGCCAACAGCTTGTGCCACTTTTGAAATCCTCTCCTCTCCTCTCGCCTGCGGAACCGTCCGACCTGCAGCCGAACCCCTCTCCCAAAAACCTCCTGAGCCCACCCTTGCTCCTTGCCCCCCATCCTCCCCAACCTCCTCCACGCTCGCTTGCCGCCCTCCCCCGCCTCCCTGGCAGGTGGGCGACTCTGTGACTTTCAAGTGGACCGGCACACACGGCGTCTACAGCATCCCCGATGGGAACTGCCCTGACGTGCGTGGTGGGGCGTTATATATGACAGGGGTGGTGGTGGTGATGGGGGGGGGGGGGGGGGCCCTTCACCTGGCCGCTGACAGCTTTGCCAGCAAGCGCCAGCAGGCGGTGGCGCCTGCCAGGATTCACACCATTGTTCCACCATCCACCCACCCACCCACCCACCCATGGGCAGCCCTAATCCCCCCGCCCTCCTTGTGTCAGTCGATCCCCGAAAACAGGTGTTTGACGACCAGCCTCCTAACCCGCTTACCCTTGGAGAACACCCCGCCTTCAGTTGTTGAAGCGCCTCTTCATCTTCCCCTCTGCCGCTCTGACAGACATTTGTCGACCAGCCCCCGCTGCGCGAGGTCTCTGCCCCCACCGACGGCGGCACCGTCACCGAGAACTTTGACTCGGCTGGCACGCGCTGGTGAGGGGGCACAGGCCGGTGCTGGGAAGATCCCCCCCCCTTGCGGTGGGGCCGTCGACCCAGGGCGACCCAGGTGGAAACAAAGGGGCGGTGTGCTGCGAGGGGCGTGTAGGTGCCAGCCCGCCTCCCCAGCATCACTGGCGTGCCCACCCTTCGCAGGTACGCTTGCCCGGTCGATGGACACTGCAAGCTGGGCATGCTCGTCAAATTCACCATCACCTGAGTCGATACCAGTACTGCAGCAGCTGCATGATCAACCAACCAACCCGGGCGGCGGTGGCTGTGGGGTCTGCAGCCCGCCTGCCCGCGGGTGGGCTGCTGTTGCTGAGTATGTCATGCCAGCTGCCGGGGAGCCTTCCCCCCCTCGCTGTCGACTTCCACCTGTCACAGCGGGCAGCAGGTGCAACGACAGCAGGTGCTGCCGCTGCCGCCGCCGGCGTGACGCGGCGGCCGCCTGCAGGAGGCGGCCGGGCAACGCGTGCGCCAGCCCCGCGTTTGATGTAAATAAGCGATTATGTATGCACCCACCCGATGTTTTGCTTTGTGAACCCTGGTACGCTGCTCCTGCTTGCACAGAGGCCCCGCATGTAACGCACACTCAGCGCAACAGCAAGCTTGGGAACGCTCGCGCCACGTGCGCGCTCGCTCGCCGCCGCCGCCGCCGCCGCTTGCACGAGAGCGGCCCCGTGGTGCCTCGTTGCCACTGCTGCCATTGTCCTGCTGCTCTACCATTCCCGTGCTGCCCCTCCAAGGCCACCACTGCGTGCAGGAGAGCCTAAGCCGTGCACCATGACGCGCAGGCAGCTAGGCGCCGCCGCTGCAGCTGCGCTGTTGCTGCTGGGCCTAGCAGCTGGCGTACAGGGTGCGGACACAGGGGCGCAGGAGGCGCAGGAAAGTGGGAAGAGCGCGGGAGGGCCCAACGAGGCGGCGCCGTAGGGGTGCCCGGCAGACCGCCTGCGTTGGCACCGGCGCCGGGTGCTGGCGCTCGTGGACATTCTCCGCCATGTTCACTGTGCTGTGAGCAGGTTTACCTCGCCTTCTTCGTTCCTCTTGCTGTACAGCCGGCGGCAAAGGGGGGGACACCGCTGCCGCCGAGACATCCGCAACGGGCGGCGGCGTCGCCTCTGCCGTCGCCACTGGAGGCGGGCATACCGCCAAAAGCGAATCCGTCAGCGGCAAAGGTGCGGCAGGGGCCGCCCCGCCAGACACGTTGGCCCCTGCTTCATGTTGCACGCAGCGGCTGGGCAGCAACGAACCGCTCCGTCCCCCTGCTGCCTCTCTGCGCAATCTGTGCAGGTACCGAGAGCAGCCAGGCCGGCGGGGCCGTCACCGTCGACCCCTGGAAGATTCCCGATCACGGTTCGCCTTATGCCGACCGCCAGGCGAAGGCAAGTGCAGCACACAAACGGCAAAGTGTTAGAGGCAGCCTTCCTGGGGGTGCAGCCTGTCCAGGGGGCCGGGCTGTCCCAGGGTTGCCGAGGCAGACAGAAGTGCACATGCGCTGAGCCTCTCGACGCCCTGCGGCGCTGAGGAGCCAGGTGGCGGCCCAGATCTGTCCACGGACCTGTTTCTTTTTGCATTCAAGCAGGTGGGCGACTCTGTGACGTTCAAGTGGAGCGGCACACACGGCGTCTACAGCATCCCCAGCGGCGACTGCCCAGAGGTAGGTGGGGGAGGGTGCGGTTGGCGCGCCAGCCGGCAGTGGCAGCAGCAATTCCAGGCCGGCCCGCCCTCATCCTGCAACCGCCAACGTAGTCAGTGGCGCACCCTCTCCCTCCCTCCCTCCCTCCCCCCCCCCCCCCCCCCCCCCCCCCCCCATCCGTCAACCTTCAGAAGTTCGAGGACAAGGCCCCCCTCAAGGAGATTGCGGCCCCCAAGGACGACGGGGAAGGCACGGTCAAGTTTGACCAGAAGGGCACGCGCTGGTGAGGCACGCCGCCGCTGCCGCTGGTGATGCTGCTGCCGCCGCCGCTGCAGCAGCGGCTGCTGTTGCCGTCCCCTGCTGCTGGTGCAGCTGCTTCTGGCCCCACGCCCAGTTCAGTCCCCTCTGCCCACCCTCCACCTGCAGGTATGCCTGCCCCGTCGATGGCCACTGCGATGCCGGGATGAAAATCAAGTTCACCATCAGCTGAGCTGGCAAGGGAGCTGCCAGGCAGCCGCTGGCAAGCCGCCACTGAGCCGCCATGCCGCGCCCAGCGCACAAAGCGTCCGCGCCTGCACTCTTCTGAGTACGCATGCATACGCTGCCCTGCCTGGGTTTGTGGGCAGCCCCTGACTTGCAACCGTTGCCTCTGAGTGGCCTACACAGAGGGGTGTGCCTGTAAATCTCAAGATCAAGACGGCACGTGGGGCGCTTACATCGGCCGGCCAAGTGACGTCGGCGGCACAGTCACGCCGCCAGCTGTGCCGCCGCCTCTGCCGCCGCCGCCGCTGCAGGCAGCTGCAGCACGAAGGGCTCCCACTCCCCGGTGTGCGCCCGGAAGACTGAGCACACGTAGCCGCCCTCTGCCGCTGCCGCTGCTTCTGCTGCTTCCGCTGCTGCTGCGGCTTCCTCTGCTGCCTCTCTTCCCGGTGCGGCTGCCGCTGCTGCCGCTGCCGTGCCGTTCCCGTTGCCGCTGCCGCCGTTTCCTGCTGCACCTGCTGCTGCGTGTGCCGCCGCTGCCGCCAGCGACGTCTTGACGAGCTCCTGCTGGCGCACCACCATGCACCGCCGCTCGGCGCCGCCCCCGCCGCTGCCCTTCCCGCCGCCGCCGGCGTCGCACCGCTGTACGCCCACCCACACGTCGCGAGCCGCCGCCACCACGCCCTGCCGCATCTCCACCACAGTGAAGTGATGGCTTCGTATCGTGGCGCCCTGGCCGCCGCCGCCGCTGCTGCCGCCGCTGCTGCCATTGCCGCTTGCGCCGCCGCCGCCGTGCTCGCCGTCGGGTGGCGGCACTGGCAGGGGCCGAATGCGGGGCACCACGGCTGCGTTGAGGTACAGGGTGCCTGTCTGGGGGTGCACCTCCGCCCTGTTGCGCATCCCGCTGCCTGCAGGTTGGGCGGACGGCCAGGGGGCACAGGGCGGTGGGAGGGGTGCAAGGGGCATGCATGAGGGAGGCCCGCGCCACGTCCTTGTTGCTGCACGCACGCAGCACTGTACCACACACTGAGCGGTCGGCATTGCCAGGGCCCAACAACAGAAGCGCGGCTGGACACAGCAGGCCCAGCAGGCAGGCACGCATTGGGCGGGCTAGGGGCAGGGCCCAGCCTGAGCAGCGGGCGTTCCTTCACCAGAAGCACGACCGCCACCACCACCACACGCCCGGCAGGGCGGCACCCACCCACCCTTGAGCTGCGAGTGCATGTGGCCAAACAGCACCAGCGGCAGGTGCAGCCCCTGGGCGGCCATCATCTCCAGCGCCTCCTGCACAGCAAAGGAGGAAGCAAAGGATGGAGAAGCGTGGGCGAGTTGCGGCCGGCTTGGTGAGACGCACCTTTGAACGCCCCCACCCCGCCCACCGCTGCCGTGCACGGTGGTCCCCTCGGCAGCGCCCGCCAATGCAGTGGCCAAGGGTTCAGGCAGCACGACGAAAACGCGTTCGTGTGCGGTTTGCTGCGGGGAGGCGAGTGCTGCACGCGCCTTCACACCGGGGTCCCACCTGCAAGTCGGGGTCCCCGTGGTCTGCCTCTGGCTCCATCCAGTCGACGCCGCAGATGGAGTGGCGGCGGGCGCCCAGCCCGGTGGGACCGTTGTGAGCCACCAACACCTGGGGTGGGGTGTGTGGGGTGGGATGGGGTGGGGTGGGGGGAGGGCACAACGAGGGGCCTGCAAGCAGCTGCCGCCGCAGCGGGCACGAGCAGGGAGCACACCAGCAGCGCCCGCGCCAACCCCCAAGAGTTCGCCCAACCTATCAGCGCTGGTGGTGCGCACACCCAAGACCTCAACGTAAGACGACCCTTCGGCCAGCCCCACCCCTCGCGCCGCTGCCGCGGACGATCCCCTTCCCGGCACCGGCCGACAGTCGGGAATGCACAGCGCACAGCGAAGGTCCCTTTCGGGTGGGTGGTTGGGGGGGGGGGGCGGGGGGGCGCAGCTGCCGCGCACCTTCACGTCCTCCTCTGGCGCCGACAGCGCGACGTCCAGCATGCGCAGCGCGCTGTCGCGGTGGCCGCCCACCCCGTACTGCTCCGCGTAAAAGTCTGTTGGGGGGGGGGGGGGGGGGGGGCAGGGCGGCCGGGGGATGCTGGGCATTGCCCCAACCTCTCTCCCATTCCCCATGCATCCCGGCGCCACCTTCCGGCCTCCCCACCGTTCCTCACAGCCTGCCAGCAGCATAGCCAGCCCGTGCCCGCCCCGCCCACACACCCGCAATGTCGCTCCACTGTCGACCCCCCTTGGAGAAAGGGCGCCCCCCCAGCAGGGTGAGGCCCAGCGCAGGGAACCGCTTGCTGGCGTACCCAACGTGGTCCCCCCCCAACGCATCCAGCTGCGCGGCGATGGCGGGGGTGCTGCCGCTGCCTGCGAGGCGGGGAGGAGGGAGGAGGGACCAGGGGGAAGCACGCCTGGTTGAAGGGGGGCCGCCGTGGTGGGAAGGAGGACACCAGGGGGAGAGGTGCTGGAGCAGCACCAAGCGAGCAGCAGGCCTGTGACGGCCCAACCAGACCACCCAAAACAGCGCCACCACGACGCACCCTTGTCCCCTCCTCCTGCAGCATGCCCGCCGCGCGCTGCCAGCGTTGTGCCCGCCGCCAGGGCACGAAGGTACCGCTGCCGGCCTCGCGGGGTGAGGGAGAACCTGCGGGCAGGCGGCGCGCCGGGTCGGTCGGGTGGGCAGCAGGGAGAAGTACACACCCGCCCCTTGCCACCGTCCATCCACACCGCTGACCACCACTTCCAAACCGTCCCTTCCTTCCAGCTTCTCACCCACCCACCCACCCACCCACCAGGCATCGTGGTTGCCCAGCATCACCGCCTTTGGGTGCGGCAGCGCCGCGACCGACCGGATGAGCGCCACATCCTCCTCCCCAAAGTCTCCGACGAAGACCGCCACGTCAGCGCCCAAGAACTCCAGCGCCGCGGCGCTGCACACGTGGGGAGCGAGCGTGAGGATCAGGGCCGGGGCGGTTGATGCACGGAAGATGCGTGGCGGAAATATGCAGCAGGTGTGCAGGCAGGCAGGCCACCGGACTGCACAACCTCACCACACACCTGTCGGCTCCCCACTGGCTGTGCACATCACCGATGACCGCCAAACGGATGGTACGCCCACGTTGCTGCGCCGCGGATGCAGCTGCTGCTGCCGCGCGATGCGCCGCCGTCATGCGGGCACGCTGCTCCGCCGCGGGCGAGGGCGGCGGCGGGCGGCGCACCGGCGGCCGACGCAGCTGGGGCAGCACTGCTGCCTGCTGGAGCTCCGGCTGCTGCTGCTGAGCTCGCGGCGGGCAGCGGGGACGCCTGCAGTGGCGGCAAGGCGTGGGGCAAGGGTGGCGAGGGCTCAAAGCGCAGCGGTGCAAAGGCCCACCAGGTGCCGCGCCATTTGCTAGACATGTACCTTATGCTGCTCCAGGCGGTATGGGGCGGCGGCAGCAAGCGAGGGCCAAGCGGGGTGCCGAGCCGCAACTGTGCGCACATATGGGCCGCCCAGCGGCCTGCGGGCAATAATCAAATTGACGCGAGCAGCTTCTGCGTGTAAATGGTAGCGCGGAAGCGGGACATGGAGCCACCCTGCCGGAATGCAGCAGTGGCAGCAGTCGGGAGACGATGCTACAGTTGTCGGCGGGGCTTGCAATCGTGATCACCTGATCTAACCAATATGCGTAGCATTCCAGCGAGCCAGTAGCCATTATGGAGCTCGCACTGGCTGGCGCCCGAGCTGGGCGGCCTGCTGGACCGGCTGCACGCGCTGCTGCAGCTGCCCCAAGGTTCACATTAGCTCTCACGCGCTGCAGAAGACGCACCGGACGCCCAGCGACACGCACCAGTGCGGGCAGCACCGGGGCGCCGCCTGCTGAGCACCCAGCGCCCTCTGGGGACGTTACTAGCGACGGCGATGAGCACGTTGCACTGTCCAGGGGACTGGAGCAGCCCGCGGCGAGCTTGCGGGTGAGTGGCGGCGGCGCCGCCGGCGCCGCTGCCTGCTCGTTGCCAGCAGCACCAAACTCCCGGCTGCTCGCGCTGCCGGCACATGACCTCCTCACATTTGTTCCCTCCTGATTCTTTCAGGTGGAGGACCTTGCCCCTCACCACTGGCGCACCCACTTGGAGCGTCTGAGCCGGGGCGAGCAGAGCGCGCTGCGGCGGTGCGTGCTGGAGTTGATCGAAGCAGGCTTATGTGTGCTGCTGCGGCTGAGAGTCTGTGCAGCACTGTCACACTCTATGCACTCACGGACATTCTCATCACACCCTCGTGCATGCGCTTGCATGTGTAGCTCCCGTGCAGCGCCCCAACCTCCCCCGCTCTGTACCCATTCGTTGCAGCTACATCGCCGTGGTAGCTCGCATCAACGGGCTGCGTGGCGCCACGGCAGCGCTGACCGACGACCAGCTGGCAGCGAAAACAGGGGAGCTGCGCACCCGCCTGCGTGCCTGGGAGCAGCAGCGGCAGCAGCAGCAGCAGGCGGCACCTGGCGGCAGCGGCGGCGCCGGCGGCGGCTTGCGCTTGACATTTGGCAGGCGTGGCAGCGGCGCAGCAGGTGGCGGCGAGCCCCTCCTGGGGGGCCTGCCCGAAGGCTTGGTGATTGAGGCGTTTGCTGTGGTGCGGGAGGCGGCGCACCGGGTGCTGGGCCTGCGGCCGTACGACGTCCAGCTGGTGGGTGGTATCGCTGCCGGTGTGTGTGTGTGTGTGTGTGTGGGTGTGTGGGTGTGTGGGTGTGTGGGTGTGTGGGTGTGTGGGTGTGTGGGTGGGTGGGTGGGTGGGTGGGTGGGTGGGTGGTGTGTGTGTGTGTGTGTGTGTGTGTGTGTGTGTGTGTGTGTGTGTGTGTGTGTGTGTGTGTGTGTGTGTGTGTGTGTGTGTGTGTGTGTGGTGTGTGTGTGTGTGTGTGTGTGTGTGTGTGTGTGTGTGTGTGTGTGTGTGTGGTGTGTGTGTGTGTGTGTGTGTGTGTGTGTGTGTGTGTGTGTGTGTGTGTGTGTGTGTGTGTGTGTGTGTGTGTGTGTGTGTGTGTGTGTGTGTGTGTGTGTGTGTGTGTGTGTGTGTGTGTGTGTGTGTGTGTGTGTGTGTGTGTGTGTGTGTGTGTGTGTGTGTGTGTGTGTGTGTGTGTGTGTGTGTGTGTGTGTGTGTGTGGTGTGTGGGTGTGGGTGTGGGTGTGGGTGTGGGTGGGGTGGGTGGGTGGGTGGGTGGGTGGGTGGGTGGGTGGGTGGGTGGGTGTGGGTGTGGGTGGGTGGGTGGGTGGGTGGGTGTGTGTGTGTGTGTGTGTGTGTGTGTGTGTGTGTGTGTGTGTGTGTGTGTGTGTGTGTGTGTGTGTGTGTGTGTGTGTGTGTGTGTGTGTGTGTGTGTGTGTGTGTGTGTGTGTGTGTGTGTGTGTGTGTGTGTGTGGGTGGGTGTGGGTGTGTGTGGGTGGGTGGGGGTGGGTGTGGGTGTGGGTGTGGGTGTGGGTGTGGGTGTGTGGGTGGGTGTGTGTGTGTGGGTGTGTGGGTGTGGGTGTGGGTGGGTGGGTGGGTGGGTGGGGGGGGGGGGGGGGTCTCTGTCTCTGTCTGTGTGGGGGGTGGGGGTGGGGGTGGCTGGTGTGGGGGGGTGGGGGGTGGGGGGTGGGGGGGGGCCGGCGGCGGTGGTGACAGGGTCGATGTGGACTCGTTGCAAGCTTGCGTGAGTGGAGTGCGCAGGTCTAGGCCTGCGCTGTGCTTCCGTCCTCGTGCTTGCAGCTGTGCTCTTCCTGCCACGCTGCCTGCCTTTCACGGTGCTCCTGCCGGTCCTCCACCTCCCCCCGTCTGCAGCTGGGAGGCCTTGTGCTGCATGAAGGCCAGGTGGCTGAGATGGGGACGGGGGAGGGCAAGACGCTGGTGGCCGCCCTGCCGGCGTACGTCAACGCCCTGACAGGTGGGTGGGTGGAAGGGGGGGCAAGGCAGGGTGGGCTGCTGCTCAGGGGAAGGAGAAGGGTGGGCGGCGGGCAAGGCAACGGGGCAGGACAGTGTTGAGCGGGAGAGGGGCGTCAAGGGGTAGGCGGAGGCAGTCGCCGGCACGCTTTCCATCCCCTGGCCACTCCACCCACCCACCCCTGCAGGCAAGGGCGTGCACATAGTGACGGTGAACGACTACCTGGCCAAGCGTGACGCAGAGTGGTGAGTTCGGTTGTGCTGCGGCACATGCCCGCTGCGTCGGCGCCGCCGCCGCCGCCGCCGCCGCCCAGACAGCTTTCTCGCCGGCGCCATGGCGGCGTGTCGAGCCTCACGTGGCCCCCCCTGTGGGCACCTGGGGTCACTTCCATCTGCGTTTTTTTGCCCCCCCCCCCGCCCCCCCCCCCCACACACACACACCACCCCAGGATCGGCAAGGTGTTTGCCTTCCTGGGCCTGACGGTTGGGGTCATCACCTCCGACTCGCCCCGCGCCGCGCGGCAGGCAGCGCTGGCAGCTGACATCACCTACCTCACAGGCGAGGGAGGGGGGGGTGCGAGGGAGTCAACGAGGGGGGTGTCGAGCAAGGCGGGCGGCTGCCTGCCTGCCTCCTACCTACCCCGGCTGTGTGCCCCACGGATGCGTTCCTTTTTCGTTTGAATCCCTCACTTGCGCTTGTAATCGTCGACCTCTTAGACGATGCTGCTGCGGTGCAGCGCGCCCTCCAGGCCTCTGAATCCCCTTTACCCCACCCGGCCTGCAGCCTACGACCTGGCCTTCACCTACCTGTCCGACAACACCACCACCGAACCTGGGCACCTGGTGAGGGCACATACATATGTCCAAACTCTGGCAAGCTGCTCCTGTTGCGGCGCCGGCACGTTTCATTGAAGGTCGCTGACCAAGCCTGCCCCGCGCCCCAACGCCGCTGCGCCTTGCTGTCGCGCAGGCCATCCGCCGTCCGCTGCACTTTGCCTTGGTGGACGAGGTGGACTCGATCCTGATTGGTGGGTGGTTGCCCCTGGCTGTGTGCAGCTTCCGAATGCAAAAAACGGCGCTTTCTTGTGCTGGTTGCATCCCTTGCAAAAGGGATGCAACGTGTATGAGGGGCCGTCGGCGGCTGCGGTGGGAAGCCATGCGTTTTTGCGGTGGGGTGGGGCTGGTGGGGCTGGTCAGTTTCTGGGGTGGGGTTGAATGCAGGTAGCAACTGCCCTGCGTCAGGCTGCAAACCCGCGTGCCTCCTGGGGGCTTTCCCAGCCGCCCTTCCACTCCCTCCTCGCCCCGCGCGCCTGCTGTGCAGACGAGGCAGCCAACCCTTTCATCATCACAGTCTCTCGAGAGACCAGGGCAGAGGCAGCACAGCGTGCACGGTGGCGCGTCGCCACAGCCGTGAGTCGCCGGCCAGCGAATTCCCTCACGTTTTGGCAGCGGATTCACCGCTGACCCCGACAGAACGTGATGTGCGGTGGCGTTGTGGCTGTGGTGCTGCCACACCGACGCTGCCCTCGTCCTCTGTGCTGTCGTGCCACCGCCTTGCGCCCGTCCGCCCTGCGCAGGTCGTGCCCCTGCTGCACGACGTGGCGGTGCTGCAGTCTGAGGGCGTCACCGAGGAGGAGTGGGCTGACCTGGAGACGTCGGCGGAGTTGATTGTGCGGCCCAGGTGCGTGTGGGGGCATGTTCTCTTGCACGCGTGGATGGAGGGCACACCTTCACCGTTTGTGCATGCTTTGGAGTAAGCAGCAGGGAGCAGAAACAGCGGCGAGGGAGGATGTGTGGCAGCGCCGAACTTGCTTGCTCTCAGTCACACACCAAGCATGCCTGCCCCCCTTCACCCCGCCGTGTGGTACCAGGTACATGGACGTGACTATCGTGGAGCGTGGCTGGCTGGCGGCGCTGCGGGAGCTGGGTGAGAGAGGCCCTCCGAGGGGGGATGTGGATGCGCACAGCCTGAGCCCTTGTGCCACATGTGTTGCAGCGCTGTCAAACGGACGACGTGGCAGACTGAGGGGTTGACCGCCTGCAGATCGACACGCCACGCCTCGCCCACCTGCCCTCCACCTCCCCACCCTCCCTCCCACCCTCCCCCGCCTCCCTCAGTCGCCCGCGGCCTGGTGGTCCTGGCGACCAGCGGCGGCAGCAGCCAGCTGGCGGTCGCGGTGGTGCAGGAGGAGGAGAGGACGCCAGAGGTGGCCCTCACCCTCACGTACCTCCCACAGGGCGCACCCGAGGGTGCCTCCAGTCTGAGGGAGGTCAGCCTGACGGCAGGCAGCACGGCGGCGGTGCCAGCGGAGCTCCAGGCGCGGGGGCTGACCCCGGTGCTCGCGCCCAGCGACGCGCAGCTGGCGGCGGCGCTGCCAGTGGCGCTGTGGGGCGGCGTGCACGTGAGTGATTGGAGAGGGGGGCCGGAGCGTGCTGCTTACATTGCCAGGCACGTCCGTGCTGCCGCCTGGCGTCTGCTCCTGCAGCAGCAGCAGCGGACACTGGTCAACTGCTTCTTGCCCCACCACCTGCTTCCGGCCCCCTTTACCCTTGCACGCCTCTGCTCCCCCAGGCCTGGGGCCTGTTCCTCACCATCGCCGCCAAGGCGCTGCACTGCTACCAGGAGAACGTGCACTACCTGAAGAGGGACAGCCAGGTAGGGTGGCGGGCAACAGGAGTGGCACAACTTTTGACATGGCGGTTTCTTTTGTAGGGGTGACAGCGGCGACGGAGCAGCAGGACGCCCAGGCGCGGGCACCGCCCTCCACCCCGGCACGGCACACCACGCTGCCGCTCCTCCTCCCACGCCCTCCAGCCGCTGCCGAGAGAGCTCTTAATTTTGCGTCACACGACCGTTCTTGTCCCTTGTCCCTGGGTCCACGCCGGCTGCAGATCGTGATCATCGACCAGCCCACCGGTCGGGAGCGCGCCCAGAGCGTGTGGCAGTCGGGGCTGCACCAGGTGGGTGGGCGGGTGGGTGGTGGTGGTGGTGGTGGTGGTGGTGGTGGTGGTGGTGGGGTGTGGGTGGGTGTGGGTGTGTGGGGTGTGGGGGTGTGGGGGTGTGGGTGGGTGGGTGGGGGGGGGGGGGGGGGGCGCGCGGGGGGGGCTCCCGGCGGTACGGCAAGAGGGCTCCTTGCGTCGTGGGGGCCGCCACCGCTGGCACCGTCAGCCAGCGCCCATCCGTCCCCATACCCATTCGCTCAGCTCCACCATGACTCTTCTCCCCGCTCCCCCCCCACCTGCGCACCTGTGCAGGCGGTGGAGGCAAAAGAGGGCGTGCCCATCCGGGCGGAGTCTGTGGTGTCTGCCTCCGTCACCTACCAGGTCCTCTTCAAGTACTACGCCAGGCTTGCTGGCATGACGGTGCGTGGATGCGCCGTCGACTGCTTAAAGCATGCGTTCGTTCGAAAGATGCGGCAGCACGAAGGCGTGCCGCGCACGCGTGGCCTCACTTGGCAGCCGTGTCGAGGCCGACTTCTGGGCGCCGCTGCTGCTGCTGCGGGGCTCTGCGCTGTTGTCTTGCCGCCGCCCATCCGTGCCTCCCTGTTCCGTCTCCCCGCAGGGCACCGCCTCCACCGAGGAGATGGAGTTTGGGGAGGCGTACCGCCTGAGCGTGGTGCGCGTGCCGCCGCACCGCCCCTCGTGCCGCGCCGACACCCCGCTGCAGATGTACATCTACGGCCAGGTGGGCGGGGTGGGGGCGCCAGCAGTTACGTTGCTGACAGCGCTGTGCCATCGGCAGCCTCGCTGTCAGCATGCGCTGCGCCGGTGCGCGCCGCGCACCGCCGCCTGCCATGGACCCACCCTTGCGCACCCCTCACCCACCCGCCCCAGCCCACCCACCATCCACTCCTGATGCGCCTCACCAGGGCCGCGACGAGCGCATCATAGCGCTGCTGTCAGAGGCCATGGCGCGCGGCCAGCCGGTGCTGATTGGGACCTCCTCGGTGGCAGACAGCCAGGAGCTGTTTGCCCGCCTGCGCCCCTGGTTCGAGTGAGCTGCTGTTTAAACTGCCCAGGGGCTGGCAACTCAACGCCACCAATGGGCAGGAAAAAGGGTCATGTGCGTGCTGCCAGCAGTGGCGGGCCCGGGAGGGTCAGTCCCTTGCAGCAGGCAGGCCGCAGGGGCCAGGGCCATCCACAGGAGCCCTGCAGCCGTCGATGTTGACCCGGAGTGGTCCCCACATCCGCACTGCAGCCACTCACCGCTACGAACTTCTTGCCCGCTGCCTCCCGCCTCCCTTGCCCCCCCCACACAGGCAAGCCGACGTCAACCTGTCCATCCTCAACGCCAGCCCCCAGCGCACACGCTTCGAGGCCACGGTCATCGCGCAGGCTGGCCTGCCGCGCTCGGTGAGCCTCCAGGGTGTTGCACGGTCAGCGCGGCGGAGGGTTGACAGGCAGTCGCCGCTGTTGATGGCGTGATGCTGGCTGTGCCATCTAGCAGGCCCAGGTCCTGTTGTTCGACATTTGGCATCCAGTCCCTGGCCTGCCTGCAGGTCACGATTGCCACCAACATGGCTGGGCGCTGCTGCATGCTCCCCTCGCTTGCATGCTCACACTGTTTCTGCTGACATGCTGTGTTTCTTGACGTTTGCCATGTCACCAACCGACAGGTCACGATTGCCACCAACATGGCGGGGCGCGGCACCGACATCCTGCTGGGGGGAAACCCCAAGGGTCTCACCCAGGCGCTGCTGGAGAACAAGCTGCTGGACGCGCTGGCGCCGGGTGGGCAAGGAAGCCGGCGGGAAGCTGCCCGGGCCTGCATTGCCTGTTGGGCTTCGCCCCCCCGTGGAGGCTGCGCACGTGCTGTCTCGCTGCCTGGCCCGCTGCCCCCGCCGTTCCTGCATCCAGCACAACTCTTCATGCTCATGCTCGTCAAGCGCAACCCTGCCTCGCCTCTGTCTCCTGCCTGCGCAGGCGCCCCCGACGCCGACGCCTTCCTGCCCGAGTGCCCCCTGGCCAACCTGGCGCCCACGTTCCTGAGCGACGCCGACATGGCGGCAGAGCTGCCGCCGCCGCTGTGGGCGCTGTACCGAGACTTGCAGGCGCAGCTGCGCATGCTGCAGCCGACGGCGGGTGGCGCCGCTGCACCAGCCGGCAGCGGTGCCAGCCCCAGCGGCGCGCCGCCGGCGCAGCTGCCGTGGCACGGCCGGGGGCCGACAGCGGGGAAGCACGCTGCGCGCGACGCGGTTGCCTGGCTGGGGCAGCAGCTCGAAGGGGCGGAGGTGCAGAAGGCGCAGCTGAGGTGGGCCAGTGGGTGTGCGGGACACAGGTGGGGGCAACCTGAGAGGGCGTGCGTGCTGCCTGCCGGCACGTGTGTCCACCGTGCCTCTCGACCTGCCTGCTGTCCCCGCACCGCGCTGCCTTCCCTCAGGCTGCACGAGTGCCTCGCTGAAGAGCGCTGGTGGGAGGAGGCTGAACGGCGCGTGGCGGCAGCGCAGCAGGCGCAGCAGCAGGAGCAGCGGGCGGGCAGCGGCGCGCAGGCAGCGGCGCTGCGCCGGCTGGAGGCCACGCTGCGGCGCTTTTGCCTGCTGCAGTGGCTGTGGTTTGACCGGCAGTGCGCGCAGTACGCGGCCGCGGTGGGTTTGGTTCGGGAGGGGAGGGCGTGGGAGGGGCTTTCCTTGGCCTGTCTTTTGGTGGCCCTCGTCACCAACACACCTGCACCTACCTGCCTCCCTGCCTGCCTGCCTGCACCCCTGCCCTCCCCCCTCGCAGGTGCGCGTCGCCGGCGGGCTGCGCGTCATTGTGGCCTCCCTGCCGGACACGCGGCGCAGCGAGCTGCAGCTGCGGGGGCGGTCTGGCAGGCGAGGCTGGGGTGCCGCGTGGCAGGGGCGGGCCCCCGCACCTGCGACGCCACGCCTGCAGCGTGTGTTTTCTGCTGCATGTCACCTGCCGCCTGCTGCGCCTGCTGTGCATGCCGCACACCATCCCTGCGCCTGCCCCTCCTCGCCCCCTCTGTGGCGCAGGCAGGGCGACCCAGGCGACACCCACCTGGTGCTGTCCTGCGATGACAGCGTGCTGCGGCTGCGCGCGTCGGAGGGTGCACTGACCATCATGCAGCGGGTCTACGGTGAGCAGCAGTGCTGCAGGCGGTGCGGGGTGTGTAAGTTGGTACTGCAGAAGGGGGCGCTGACCACCATGCAGCGGGTCTAAGGTGGGCAGCAGCGCTGCTGCCGGGCGTGCTGCAGGCAACACGCAGCCCCTCTGGGATCGTGCAGGCCGGCTTGCGCCCACCCAGCCCTGCACTCGCGCGCACGCCTCCCAGCTGGGCAGGCCTCCCTCGGGCCTGCCTTCGCCGACGCGCCGGCCTTAAGGCGGACGCAACCCCAACCACCAACTGTTCCACCAACCACTGGTTACCCACCATCCGTCCACACCTTCCGCCCACCACACTGCAGAGGCCTCCCTTGGACCTGCCTTCACCCGTGCGGGCATGGAGGCGGGGGAGGCAGAGGCGTGGGGCATGGTGGAGGAGGCGGAGAGGAGGGGGGACGCGCGCGCGGCGGCGGCGTGGGAGGAGCGAGCCGAGTGGTACAGCACGCTGCTCACCGCGCAGGTGGGCGGCGGGGGTTTGGTGTGGTGGGCCACCCGCTTGCCCGCCCCCTGCCTCTCGTCACCCAGGTCAGCCTCTTCACGACCCCACTGCTCCACAGCCCCAGCCCTCCCCCCACCCTCACCCCCCACCCCCCACCCCCATCCGGCGCAGGTCCCCCCAGAGCAGGCCTGGTCCACGTTTGGGGCGGTCAAGGGCACCATCCAGAGCACAGAGGACATGCAGCGCAACGGTGGGTGCCGGGGCGGGCCAGGGCGTGGGCGGCAAAGTGGAGGGCCGTCGCAGCATCCTTGGCCACGCTGACCAGCCCCTCCCACCACCATGCTGTGCTCACGTCAGTGCATTCGTACCCGTGCGCATCCGTCCAGGCGCGGCCTCTGCCCTGCCTGCGACTCATGCAAGCCGCCTGCCCAACCACCTTGCCCCACCCCCCGTTCTGTGCAGCCCGTGAGGCGGTACGGAAGTACGACGAGGTCGTGGATGCGTACCGCCGCCACGTGTACCGCCTGAGGTGGGTGTTGCCAGGCAGGAAGCGGGAGGCTCTTCGACAGCGAACAGGGAAGCAGGCGGGGCATGCTGTGCTGCGCGCTGATGGCAGGCTGCATCCGAGTCAACCAACCACCAACCGCACCGGCTGCGCCCTCGCTCCCACCACCCTCGCAGGCGCACCATCCTGGGGGGAGGCGCCGCCGACCGCCGCCGCCTGCTGCACTCGTACTTTCAGGTGCTGGCGGGGGGGCGGTGATGGCAGGAGCAGGGCAGGCGAGGGTGCCAGGAAAGGCTTGCTGGCAGGGTCAGTTGTGGCGACCTGCGCTGTCCCCCTTCAACCAGCCTCCGACGCTGCCCACCAACCCACCCAACCCCCCAGGACCTTGCCTACCTGGTGGTTGCCCGCCTGGTGGACAGTCGCCGCCCGCCCTCGGCTTGGCCGCTGGGCCTGCTGGCGCGCCACCTGTATGCTCTGGCCAACCAGACGGGGCTGGGCGTGCGGGTGCCCCTGAATGGTGAGCGGCGTGCACGAGGGGGGCAGGGGCAGGGGACGGCGGCGGCGGGAAGGCACACGTAGAGCTTGGTCGGCAGCCCGCCTGCTGCACAGCTCGCCCCCCTGCCTGGGCCCTTCCCATGCAACTCTCTCCCCCCTGCCCCCCTCCCTCGCCCCTCAGGCCTCCCCTGCGCGGTGTGGGTGCCAGAGGGGAGGAACGCGCTGTACACGGCGGTCGATTTCAAGCCCGACGTGCTGGCGGCACAGCTGGCGGTGGCGCTGGGCAGCGGCGGCCCGCTGCCGCCGCCGCCGCGTGCCAACCCAGAGGCCTCGCTGGGGCGGTTTGGCAGCGCCGAGGGCCGGATGCAGGCGGTGCTGGAGCAGCTGCCTGAAGAGGAAGAGGGGCGGCAGCGGCTACCGCCGCCGCTGCCGCTGCGCCAACGGCAGGCCGAAGCGGCGGTGCGCACGGCGGCGGCGGCGGTAGCCGCCGATCCACCGGCGGCGCTGCCAGCCGGCGCCAGCAGCGCCGGCGGCGGCGACCTGCCAGACCTGTCTGGCAGCGCTGCGGCGCTACGGGGGCGGCACGCAGCAGCAGCTGGCACCCTGGCGACCTGGGTGGCCGACTTCCTGGCGGCTTCCTACGCCAGCCGGCGCGCCCTCCTCGAGTGGTGGTACCGCCAGCCTGGCAACACGGTGGGCGGTGCCACGCGCGCCGCGGCGCGGTCTGCCGTCGACGTTGTGGAAAAGGATGCGCTGCTGGCGCGGCTCGACTCCATGTGGCAAGACTTTCTGGCGGTGAGCTGCTGTGGCATCAGGCAGCTAGCTGGCTGCTGGCTGCTGCCTTTTATTGGCGCTGGTCAGCAGGGGGGAGGGCAATGCAAGGGTGCGGCCGTGTCAACCGCCTGCAGGCGACCTTGTTTGAAGCCGCCTGACGTCTGCGATGGCTCCACCTGGACCTGCAGGACGTTGAGCGCACGCGGCGCCTGACCTCTGCCCGAGCGTACTCTGCCTTCGACCCGCTGCAGGTGGCGGGGGGTGGGGGTGCGGTGGGGTGGCGTGCGTGCTGCATTGCACCCTTTTATGTGCATGGAAGGCCAGAGAGTCTCCAGCGGCGCAGCAGCAGCAGCAGCAGCAGCAGGTGCACGCCAGCTGTCCACCCTCCCCATGCCTCGCCGCCCCTCCCTCCACCCCTCCTTCCGCCCCTGCAGGAGTTCCAGCTGGAAAGCAGCGCCACCTTTGCCCGCCTGCTGCTGGGTGAGCGTGACAGGGGATGCGGCGGCGAAGGGGAGCGGCCGGGGAGCGCTCGTGCACGGCGGTGCGCCTGCTCCGCCTGCTTCACTCCCGCCTCCACTTTGCCCTGCCCTGCCCTCCTCCCACATCCATCGCCGCCCGCCCTCCCCGCAGACTTCAAGCAGCTGGCGGCGACAGACGCCTTTGCCCCCGTGTCCCTGGCCCAGCTGGCGGCGGCCTCCCGGCAGGAGCTTGCCATGTCGTCGCCATACCCGCAGCAGCAGCAGCAGCAGCAGGGTGAGCAGCTGGGGGAGGAGGGCAGCGAGGCGGAGCAGGAGGAGGGCATGGCGGCTGCGCCCGGCGGCGGCGGCCCTGCGCGGCTGGACATGGATGCAGAGGACTTGGCGGCGCTGCTGGACGCTCAGCCTGGGCTGGCGGCGCGCATCCAAGAGGCGGCACGGGCAGAGGCGGCCTCGCGGCACGCCGCCGCGGTGGCAGCTGCTGCAGAGGTGGACCGTGCAGCAGATAGCGCAGAGGATGCGGCAGAGGCGTTGCAAGACGCTGCCTGCAACACGACCGACGCGGCGCTGCAGCTGTTGGGGCTGGCTGCAGGGGCGTACCGCCGCGCCGCCGACGCCGCGCGCCAGCTGGCGGCGGCGCCACGCAGCGAGGCGGCGTGGCAGGCGGCGGCGGCGGCGCAGGATGCGGTTGATGATGTGCTGGGTGCTGCGCTGGAGTGCCTGGGTGGGCCCTTTGCTGTCTGCCTGACGGTGCTGGCCGGGGGCGAGTCTGCAGGCGCGCAGCTCCGTGCGGCGGCCCACGGGGCGGCAGACGTGCGGGCGGCTGCGCTGGGCAGGCTGCAGTCGGCGGCGGCGATGGCGGAGCAGCAGGCGCAGCTGGCGGCCGGTTGGGCGGACAAAGCGGAGCAGAGCAACCGCCGCGGGGCGGAGCTGCTGAGGCAGGCGCTGGCCGAGCCGCCGCTGCCAGTAGGTGCCGCTCCTGCAGAGGCGGTGCAGGCGGCTGCCGCCGCTGCTGCTGCCAATGCAGCGGAGCTGGATGCGGTGGCGGCACGTGTGGAGCAGGCAAGAGCGGTGGTGCAGGCTGCGGTGGAGCGCCGCGCGCAAGCAGCAGAGATGATTGGACTGCTGCAGCAGCTGGCGGCCGCTGTGTCGGGCGGGCCGCTTTCTCAGCCGGCAGCGCAGCCGGCAGCACAGCCTACAGCTGGCGCAGGGCGGGCGGCAGCAGCAGCAGCAGCACGGCAGCCAGCTGCGCAGCCTGCAGAGGCTGAGATGCTGCCACCAGCAGACAGCGCGGCTGGGCGGCTGATGTCGGCGCTGGCAAGCGTGGAGGCATGGGCGCAGCAGGAGCAGCAGCAGGAGCAGCAGCAGGAGCAGCAGCAGCGGCCCCGAGCGGCGCTCATGGACCTCCCCTCTGTGGTGCACGGCGGCCCTGGCGGCGCCACCCAGCAGCAGCAGCTGAGCAGCACGGCAGTGGATGCAGCACTGCGTGAGGCAGCCAGAGGCGGCAGCGGCGGCAGCCAGACCAGCGGCAGCAGCAGCAGCCACCATGGCGGCAGCGGCACAGCCAGTGGCAGCAGCGGCGGCGAGCGCTTGGCGCGCGTCACTGACGCGGTGCTAGATGCCGGCTGCACAGAGGATGCGCTGCAGCAGCTAGGAGCAGACCTAGGGGCAGCAACCGGCGGTGGCGACGCGGAGCGAAGTGCAGAGGGAGCGCCAGGAGCGAAGTAGGCATGAGAGCAACGGTGAGCAGCGGCAAGCACCACAGCAGCAGCAATAGTGAGCGACACTCACCTCAGCGTACTGTCATTTCATTCCACAATCCCTCCCGTTCTCTTGTGTCTCGCACTGCCCAGACCCCGCCCTATGTTGCTCTTCCCTCTGCATTACATGGCCTGTGTGGCACATTCACCGATCAGCTGGAGCTGACCGTCGCATCGGCAGCAGGAGTAAGGGGAAGCAGAGCAAGCAGCGAGAACGTTACGGGGCAGTAGGGCCCAGCCGTCAGGAAGCAGGGCCGGGCGTCGATGTCGCTGGGCAACTCTGGCCGGCGAGCGACCGCCATGCGTCGCATGGCCGGGTTGCATGAGCCTTGCCTTCACCAGATGCGAATCTTGAACACTGTGATGCAGATGATGTTGGTGAGGATGAGCAGGGCTGCAGGGAGAAGGGGGGAGCGACGAAAGAGTGAGGGGGCTGGGGCAACATGGGTAAGTCGGTGGTGGGAGGCAAGCACGGGGGGCAGGTGGCCGGTGTGCTCTTGCCACCAGCTCCCACCCACAACCGCAATCGCACCGGCAAAGGCGAACACAGCGTCGCCAAACTTGGCTTTGGGATCAACTGCCGTGTCGTTGGGTGGGCAGCAATGGCAAGGGTCAGAGGCTGGGGAGGTGGCTGGCTGCATCCGCCGCTCTCCATCCTCCCTGCCAGGCACGCTGCTGAAGCACACCGCCCACCACATCTCGACACACAACAGCAGGCAGCAGCTCACCAAAGGACCGGTAGCCGTTGAAGATGAGGTAGAAGATGACGGGGCTCAGGGTGAGCAGCCAGCCAATGGGGGTGACGCCCAGCGGCGCAAACGAGTCGTTGGCCGCCGCCGCCGCCGCCGCCGCTCCATCCGCCTCCTCCGCCCAGGCCGGCGCGCCCGCCAGCAGGCTGCCCAGTGCTGCTGCCGTGGCTGCCGAGGGGAAGGGCGCCTGCGGCTGCTGCTTCTGCTGTTGCTGCTGCGCGCGGCTGCAGCAAGGGGAACGCGTGCGGTAGGGAGTGGTGTGCTGGGCGTCGAGAGTGGCAGGGGTGAGACGTGCTCACAGCTAACGTGAAAGATGCAGACACACCACCAAGGCAAGGCCGCCGGCCGGTCGAGCAGAAAGGACAAGAGCGGGCGATAGCGGGCGCCGACCAGGCGGCGGGCGGTGTGCAGCGGCGGGGGTGGCAGGCGCACCCGCTCCCATCCATGCACAGATCGCGCTGCAATCGGCATTTTAGCACAAAATCACGCTCGAAGAAGGCCCCAAGAGGCGTCCCGAGAGGCGGCAGCAACCCCACCCCGCAACCCACACGCAATGCCCTCCTCGCCCGCTGGCTCGGCTCACCAAACAATTACACGTGTCGTGCGGCCGCCGCAAGCCACGCGCCGCGCCGGCAGCTGCGCCCGCAGGCCGGAAGCGGTAGCGGTCTGCATATCGCTGGGCTGCAGGACAGACGAGAAGCGATAGGGGGATGGCTGTGATCACGCGATGGGCCCGCACGCGCTTGATAAACCTGCAGATTCAGCTGGCCGCGCTGGGGCGGCAGCGGGAGCAAAGCGCGAGTGCTGCGGCATGATGTGCTGCGGCATGTATGTGATGTACTCCCTGGCCACCAGCTCGCAAATGAAGGGAGGCATGCAAACCGCTCCAGTGAGCTTGCCTGTAAGCATATATTTTCCTGCAGGCCGGCACCCTTCCGCTGGCAGGCGACGACCGCGGTTCGGTGGCGCCAGCACGCCTCTGCTGTATGCCGCTCGTGCTGCCTAGGGCAGGCCATCATACCTCTGTCGTTTTAGGCGCGACCAGGTGCGACCAGCATGCTTAGAAACATTCCATGAAAGGTGTGGGGAGCCAGTGGCGGGGCGGCAGCGGCGGCCGTTGCTGGGCAGGCGCCACTCTGCCGCCAGCGCCGCCACATGAAGAGGAGCAAAGTTAATGTGCCGGCGTTATGCCACGCTGTTGTGCCCACCACTCAGTTCACGCCAAGCATCCCACTGGCCCACGGCCTTGCTCCAGCGGCGGCCAGCCAATCGAAGCCTTCCAAGGTCGTTGGACAGCCGGCTGTGACGCTCACACGACCCTACACACTGCCCGATAGCTTTCAAAAAGCGCGCGTGACCCGATGGCGTTGGTGAGCCCTCGCAGCAAGGTTCCACGCTGTGTGGTGGCACTGCTGGCGCCGTCGCGCTGTGTCGTTGGCTGAGCACGCGGCAGAAGTGTTCCAAATCACTGCGCCGGCTACTGTGCGCTCACCCTGGGCCACCCGCCGCCGGCTGCCGCCACCACCAACCCCGTTGCTCCTGCGCCCCTGCCCTCGCCTACAGAACGGCGGCACGCCCACGCGCTGGGCAGATGAGGAGGACGAGGAGACGTCCCCGCAGCAACATCAGCAGCCGCCAGCGGATGACGACGACGACGGTGCGCCGCAGCGCTCCCCTGCATGCGCTCGCTCTCCTGCATGCCTGGCAGATGCAACAGAAGGTGCCCGGCTTTAGTTTACCCACACCTCTGCTGCTGCCCTGATTGCCTGCAGGCCCACCGCCGGGCTTTGAGACGACACGGCCAGCCGCCTCTGCCGGCGGCGCGGACGCAGCTGCCGAGGCGCTGGCGGGCGTGAAGGTGCGGCGGCGGCCAGGGGGAGCCCGGGGGGTCCAGGTCCGGGCTGCTGCAGGGCCCTGGCCTGGTGTCTCCTACACATGCCTGTGAGTTCACCGGCCCCCTGGCTTTCAGGTGCCAACCCACCCAAGTGCCAACCCACCCTAGGCCTGTTTTTCCTGGTTTTCAGGTCAGCGAGGAGCCTCCGGTGGATGACCCAGACCTGTCCATCCGGGCAGGTGCGGCTGGGGCGGCGGCGGCGCAGGGCAGGGCAGGGGGGGGGTCGCCGCCGCTCAAGGCAGCAACCATGTGCGGTGTCGCGTTGCGCAGCTAGCGCAGTCGCAGCCGCCCAGCTTGCCTCGGCCACGCCGCCGCAGCGACCCCGGGCGGCGAATCTCCTTGCGTGCGGCCTCCACCAACCATCCAGCGTGCGCGCCCCCCCCCCCCCCCCCACCCACCCACCCCACCCCACCCCACACCCCGCCACCCACCCACCCACACACCCACACACACCACCCACACACCCAGAAACCCTGGTGGACGACTCCCCCGGGGAGGTGAAGACGGTGGCGGCAGACGGCGCGTCTTTCTACACCTCTGGTGAGGGCGAGGCGTGGCGGCGCTGAGAGCAGGACGTGGCTGGGAGCTGGGTGGTGGCCCGCACCTGGTGCACCCCTCTGTTGCATCCTGCCTGTGCCCACCCACGCATCCAACCCCACGGTCGCCGCCCTGCACCGCCTGCCCTGCCACGCCCCGCGCCTGCTGCAGCCAAGACGTTTGAGGAGCTGGGGCTGAGCCAGGAGCTGCTGCAGGGGCTTTACACAGAGATGAAGTTCGAGCGGCCGTCGCGCATCCAGGTGCGCCGCCTTGCCTCCTCCTCGTGGTCGGCTGCGCACTTGTGTGATCGCACGGCTGTGCTGGTGCGGGCGGGTGCCAGTGCTTGGCGGTTGCATGGAGAACCCAAGCTCGATGCGACGTACTATGTGCCGGCCGACACGTGTCCCTCCTCGCCCTGCCCCCCTGCCTCCCAACCGAGCTCCCCCCCCCCCCCCTCCGTGTCCTCCCGCAGGCCCAGACGCTGCCCATGATCCTCCTGCCGCCGTTCCGCAGCCTGATCGCCCAGGCGCACAACGGCAGCGGCAAGACGACGTGCTTCACGCTGGGCATGCTGGGGCGCGTCGACCCGCAGCTGCAGGCGCCGCAGGTGGGTGGGCGGCGGCGCGGATGCAGGCCAGCCTCGGGAGCCCTCCTCGCGTGCGCCCCGCTGCACATCTTGTCTGTGCTCCTCACGCCGCCCCTGCTCCCTGCGCTGCCCCCGCCCCAGGCGCTGTGCGTGTGCCCCACCCGCGAGCTGGTGGTGCAGAACCAAATGGTGCTGGAGCGCATGGGCAAATTCACGGGTGGGCGGGCCTGGTGTGGTGTGGTGGGGGTGGTGGGGCGGTGGGGGGGCGCATGCGGGTGCACACAGAGCGCCGCGCAGGCCGGAGGAGTGCAACGCAGGGAGGTGTGTGCGTGCCCACAGCGCGCTCCTCAGCAGCGAACGAGGTGCCTGCCAGCCTGCACACCGCCGCTGCCACCTACCGCGCTGCTCACTCACCCTCGTCTGTTTGCCTCCACCCCCTCCTGCCGCCTAGGCATCACCTGCACCTCCACCGCCGCCGCCGACTACGCCACCAGCCGGAGAACCCGCATTAACGATCAGGTGGGTGGGTGGGTGCGCAGGTGGGGGAGGCGGCTGTGGCACGTGGGCGGCAGGGCGGCACCGGTGCATGCAACCGCGGTGCTGCTGACCTGTCACTGCTCTTTTACACCCTGCCGCTGCCTCCCCCTCTCCCGCCGCGCAGGTCGTCATCGGCACGCACGGCAAGCTGCGCGACTGGATGCAGAAGCGGGTGCTGGATGTGCGCAACATCCGCATCTTGGTGTTTGACGAGGCCGACGAGATGCTCAAGGTATGGTTGCGCTGATGTTGCTGCTGCTGCTGCTGCTGCCGCCGCTGCCGCTGCTGCAGCATGCCCGTCTCATGTCCGCCAACCCATCCCCCTGCAGCAAGACGCGTTTGCCGACGACACAGTGCGCATGATCAAGCAGCTGCGTCAGGCAACCCCCAACATACAGGTGCGTGCAGGTGGGGATGAGTGTGAGGGCGCGGCGGCCCGGGCGCGGCAGCGCTGTGCTTGTACCGTCGTGGTGCAAGGCCGCACAAACGCCTCCTCATCTGCGTAATGCCCCGCTGCCTGCCCACCCTCTCGCACCCCGCCCCAGATCCTGCTCTTCTCCGCCACCTTCAACGAGCGCGTCAAGCGCTTTGCACAGAAGATCGTGCCGGACGCAAACCAGGTGTGGGGCGGGCGGGTGGGCGGGTGGGTGGGTGGGTGGGTGGGTGCATCATTGGGTGCTTCATGATCCCTTGGAGGGCGGCTGCACACCTTGCGGTATGGGGGCGCCCCGTTGCCGCGTGCTTTCGTCGTTGCGGGCGGCGCTCAGCTGGTCATCCGCGTGTCGCTCGACCATGTTCTGTGCCGCTCTGTGACGCGCCCCCCTCAGGTGTTCATCCCCAAGGAGGAGCTCAGCCTGGACGTGATCAAGCAGTACCGGGTGGTGAGCAGTACCGGGGGGCAGGCTGTACCGGGTGATGAGATGGCAGGGGGTCACGAGGGAAGAAAGGAGCGGGCGTCGGGCGGAGCAGGCGCGCCGCTGCCAGCTGGGGGCCTGTGCGCCACCGCCCTTCCTCGCAGTCCTCGTGTCTCCCTCCCTGTCTACCTCCTCCCTGGCTGCCCCCCCTTCGCCCTGCTCCCCCTGCCTGGCTGCAGCTGTGCCCCCAGGGCTCTGACAAGGTCAAGGTGCTCAAGGACATGATCTTCCCGCTTGTGAGGGCAGGACCCTGTGCTGCAGCCCGCGTGTCGCATTCCCTTGGCCTGTGCTCGCCTCTGTCCAACCTCCGCCACGGGAACCTGTCGACGCAGCGCCTGCTTGTTCTGCATTAAAAAGAAGAGTGTCGGCAGGAGCACAGCGACAGGGCAGGGCGTGCCGCCGCCATGTCCTGCATGCCTTGCCTCTGGCAGGCAGCGTAGCAGCGTGATGTGTACGCATGCACGCTTGCTGCCTGGCCCTCGCATGCCCTGCACACAGCCTGCATGCACCCCGTACACCCCACCACACCGGCAGCCATCTAGAGTCGTTCGGCTGCCCTTCCCATGGCAGTACGCAACACTGTCAGCTTGCCCAGAGCGGATTGGGTAGCTCGCCAGCATGTGCCGCGCAGCGCACGCTGCGTGGCGGGCGCGGAATCCCAGATACTCCCCCCCCCCCCCCCCCCCCCCTTGCGCTGCCCCCTTTCCTGCTGCATGGCTGGCTGGCATGGCTGGCTGCGACGCGGCTAATGTGCGCCCTGACCACCCCCCATGGTCTCCCCCAACCGCGCCTGCCCCCCCCCCCCCCTCCCCTCCTCTCTTGGCCAGTGCGAGAAGCTGGGTCAGACCATCATCTTTGTGCGCACCCGCGAGACTGCGCGCTCCCTGCACGCCGTGGTGAGGGCAGATGCAGGAGCAGGGGGGGGCTGAGGGGGGCAGAGGCGAACAAGCGGGGTCGAGGGCTGTTGCCGCTGCTGCGATGGGACTCAGAGGCTGCTGAGCTCCTTTCTATGTCTTTCTATGTCTGCCTGCGCTTCCCCTGAATCACCACGCCCAACCTCCTCCACTCCCGTTGCAGATGGAGACCGAGGGCCACAAGTGCACCTCGATCGAGGGCGGCATGGACAAGCAGGCGCGCGACAAGGTGGTCAGGGAGTTCAGGTACGAGGGGCGGGGGGCGGGCGGGGGGGCGGGGGGGCGGGCGCGCGGGTGGGCGGGCGGGCGGGCGGGCGGGCGCTGCAATGAAACTTGCGACAGTGTCTTGCTTGCGCAGGGAGGCAGTGGCGGATGGCACGGCGTGCATGGCTGCTGCCGGCATGTGCCCTTTTCGTGTGCGTGGGGCCGTGCGCTGACTGGCGCTGCCGCCGCCGCCCGCCGCCCCTCTTGTGAGCAGGGAGGGCACCACCAAGATCCTGATCTCCACGGATGTCCTGTCGCGCGGCTTCGACGTCACGCAGGCAAGGGCGGGGCGGGAGGGGGGGGAAGGCACGCATGGGAGGATGCAGCTAGCATCGGAGGCAGGGGGCGATGTGGGCAAGCCGGGGCGCGCAGCCCGCCAGCTGGGCGCTGGCAGCCTGCATCCGGTGGCCTGCATTCATCTCCGCCGCCCTGAAATTCCCTCACATGCCCTCTAATCCCCCCCCCCCCCCCCTTTTATTGTGCAGGTCACCCTGGTGATCAACTTTGACGTCCCCGTGGAGCGCGACCTGCGCACCCCCGCCTTTGAGACCTACCTGCACCGCATCGGGCGGTCGGGGCGGTTTGGGCGCAAGGGCGCCGCCTTCAACCTGGTGACCGGAGAGTCGGTGAGCGGCGGCAGGCAATGAGGGGGGGGGGAGGGAGCGGCAGTGGCAGGGCGGGGTGGTTGTGGGGTTGACGCAGCGGCATGGCGACGTACGCTGCTGCTGCTGCTTGCTGCTGCTGCTGCTGCTGCTGCCACGTTCGGGCAGCGGGTGCGTCGTCGTGCTTGCCGGGCAGCACCGGCACGCTGCTCACTGCTCCGCCCTGCTCCCCTCGCTCCCTTCCCCCTGCAGGAGCGGCGTGTGGTGGACGAGATCCAGGCCTACTTCAAGCACGACATCCCTGGTGGGTGGGTGGGCACTGGCCCACGCTGGGCCCGCTGCGGCCCAGATGCAATGCACGCTCCACGGGGAGCACGGCTGGGTGCAGCTGGGCAGTGAGTGCTTGCCAAACCGCATGCACCAAGCGCAGCTGGCTCTCCCTCCCCCCGCTGCAGAGGTGCCTTACGACGACGAGGACAAGTTTGTGGAAGTGCTGCGCAAGGCGGGGCTCACAGAGGGCTGAAGAAGGGCGGCGAGCGCCGTCGACACGACGCCGGCGGCAGCAGCGGCTGTGCATGCCCTGGCAGCCTGCTTCTCTTAGACTGATGCATGCGCTGCCGGCTCCAGACTGCGGCTGTGCTGAGGCTGGCCATGTGTGAAGCGCACTCGCTTGACCAGGCGTGGCTGGTGGGGCAGGCAGCAGTGCAGGCAGAGGGGATGTCGGTCCGAAGGCCCTGCGCCCTGGCTCTCCGGCGGTGCACGCCTGATGCGGTGGTGGCTAGACTTGCAGTCTGTCCGAGGCTTCGAGGCTTTTTGAAGCACGCGAGCGCTCTTGTTGTCTCTTAGCACAAGCCCGAAGTGCCTGCTAGCTGACGGCAGGCCTTCAAGCGCCGCACCGCCGCGAGCAAGCGGGAGCTCTCGCCTCCTTCTGCCTCGTTCGTCTCCCCAGCTGCCCCCGTGTCTGCCGAGCCCCCTCGCACCTCAGCCGCCTGCACGAGGCGGGCCTGCAGGGTGCCTGTGCGTCTCCAGCAATTGGCAGCCAGAACAGACAACCTCTCACGCCATTGAGCGCAGCCAGACGGCCCTGCAGCGCAGCAGCAGTGGCCGACACGCTGCCAACCCGGTGCACACAGCCACAGGGGCTGGTTGCGGCGCAGGGGCGGCGGTGCCAGCCGGCGGCGCCAGCCGACGGTGCCGGCCAGCGGCAGCACGCGGGGCGCAGCGCCCCCTCTCTGCGCCTGCTGTCAGCCAACCTCGGCAGCTCAGCAATGGCCGCACCTGATGCAGGAGGGCAGGCGGTCCCGTCAAAGCTGCTGCAGCTGCCCGGTTCCTCGCCTCGTGGTGGGTGCTGGGAGCGCGGCAGCAACGGCTGCTGGCAGCGTGCGCTCCCCCGCTCGGCATGCAGGGGCAGCCATATCCGTTGTCTAACTCTTGGCGGTGCGTGAGCTGCAGTAGGCACGCAACCAATGCATGCGAGAGCGTTGTCGACGTGGTCTGTGCTGGCACCGCTCGGCAGTCCAGGCATGAGGCGCTCTCGTCTCCACCCACCCGTCTTTTGTGCAGCCGACATCTTCGAAGAACTGACTGGGCGGCAGGCGGAGCAAGCCAGGGGCGATGTGCTGGTGGCAACAGTCGACAGCAGTCACCGGGTGAACACATTTGATTACAAGAGGACCACCAAGGGGGGGCTGGACCCTCAAGGTAATGTGGTGCAGGCATGCGCCCGCCGAGCGCTTTGTGGTGCACTGAAGCAGGCCCCATTGTGCTTCTGCTGGCCCGGGGCCCAGCCAGCAAGAGGCTCGCATGATCCGCCCAAGACGGATGTGCTGTGCCTGGCCTGCGCAGGGCAAAGGTTTCAGGGCGTGGTCGCAGGACAGCGGCGCGCAGGAGGGCGACATGATGGGGCTGCGGCGGCAGGGGGACGACGTGGTGGTGCGGGTGGCGCCGCGCCAGCAGCAGCAGCAGCAGCGGGTGAGCCTGCAAGGGCGGGTGTGCTGCGAGGACGTGATGCCGGCAGCCCCAGGCCAGCATGCACATCGACGCGTTGCAGCGCAGGCCAGCAAGCGAGGCAGCTGAGAGCCCGCCCCCCTGCCCCAGTTCCCCGCCTGCATTGGCACTGAGTTGCAGGAAGAGGCCTCCTTTGCCTCGGAGGAGGCAGAGTACGACAGGCCCGCGCTGCCGTTCCAGCCGCAGCTCACTCCCAGCGTGTCGGCGGCACTCGCAGCGCAGCTGCCGCTGGACCGTCGGCTGAGCGGCGCGGAGCAGACCAGGCAGGGCACCTGGACAGTTGGTTTGTACTGGCGTTGCCAGAGAGCTGCTGCTTCTGGGCTGTCACGTCGGGAGGCGGCGGTGGGGGCGGACCTTCGCACCACGTGGGTGGCCAGCTGCGGGACGCCTGTTCAGAAGGCAAGGGGGGTGGCGGTGCCTGCCTGCCTGCCGGCCGGGCCGGCCATGCCTGTCGGCCTGACTTGTCGGGGTGCAAACATTGCGGCATGCGAGTCGCAGCTTGCTCGGGGACTGTTGACGCATGAGGGTCGACCCCAAATCGGATGCCACTGTTCGAGCACGGTGCGCTTGGCACAACACACCAGACAGAGCATGTTTGGCCCTGCTGCACTGGTTGCAGGCAAACTCTCGGAATACTCTGAACGTGCCTGGTGCGGGATATGCCAGCGATGAAGCGCTGCTGGCGCAGCTGAGGTGCGGCGGGTGGGCGACCATGCGTTGACGCTGCCAGGGGCAGGCGTGCCTGCCCAGACTGCCTGCCCTGACAGCAACATGCATCATCAACGGCAACCAGTGCTGCTGCTGTGCTGCTTTCACTCCTGCCGTTGCCGCAGGCAGCTCGCGTCTGCTGAACAGATGGAGGAGTTCATTTATGCGGTGATGCAGCTGGCGAAGGGGCAGGCGGAGGGGGCGCAGCAGCTGTCGGCGTTGCAGCAGGCACAGCAGGCATAGCAGGCGCAGCAGGCGCAGCGGGAAGACGGGGAGGAGCCGCAGCCGCAGCTGCAGCAGCAGCAGCAGGCACAGGCGGTGCAGCAGGCGCTGCAAGGTCCCCAGCGCAGGGGGAACAGCAGCATGCCGGCGGTGCAGGCGGCAGCGGCGCCAAGCGCAAGCAGGCAGAGCCGGGGCGCGGGCCGCCTGCACCACCGCCGCAGCTGGCCACCCCGCCAGCGCGCGCCCCGGCTGCTGCGGCGCCAGCTGCAGTGAAGTGCGAGCTGCAGGATTGGCCTGCAGCTAAGCGGCAGCGGCAGGAGCAGCGTGCCAGCGACGTCGACCTGATTGATCTCACCCTCAGTGAGGATGACAATACACCTGGCAGCGCTGAAGCGCAGGTGAGTCGGGACTGCATGCCGGCGCGCCTGCCTGCCTGCATGCCTCACCGCCTGCCTGCCTGAACTCGATGTCTGCCAGCCGTGGCTTGCGACCGCCACCTGTGCATGTGGCTTGCAGGCCGCGTCTGCAGGCACCGCTCGAGGCACTGCTGCGCAAGCCACTCCTGGGCCTGTGGCAGCGCCTGCAGCGGCAGCAGTGGCTGCAGCGGTCGCAGCGCACGCATCTGAGCAGGCGACGGCGGCGGCGGCGGGGGCGGCGGCGGCGACGGCGCGGCAGCAGCAGCAGCAGCAGCAGCAGCAGCAGCAGCAGCAGCAGCAAGCGCAGCAGAAGCAAGCGGCAATGCAGCCACCGCAATACAACCCCAGCGGCCCCGCCAGCCAGGCGCTGCCGGCGGCGGGCGATGCAGCTGTGGCAGCACCCCAGGCTTTGGCCTTGCCAGGGGCTGTGCAGCCGCAGCGGGTCTCTGGGCCTGGCCAGGCGGCGGGCGATGCTGCTGGGGCAGCACCAGGAGGCCGGCCACAGCTCGCTGCTGCAGCCGCCGGCTTGGAGCGGCTGCGTCAGGAGGTTGGCAGCCTGGCAGATGTCGGACTGCTGACATTCAAGGTGCAGACTGGAGGGGTGTGGCGATGCGTGCGCGTGCTTGCAACCTGCATGCATGACGACACACCTGCAGATTGCGGCAATAAGTACAGTGTATGCAGCTCTCTTGCTGCTGTGGCCGCCCATCCCTTCCCAACATGCTCTCCGTCTTGCACCCCTACATCCTTGCAGGCTGTTTTTGCTGCTGCCGCGATTGCCACTGTCGCGTCCGCCGTGGCAGCCCCTGCACAAGCTGCACCTGCTGCACCAGCAGGCGCGCCTGCAGCTCAGCGTGAGCCGTCGCCACCAGCGCGCCCGCACGAGCAGCAGCAGGTGCTGCCACAGCCAGCGGCGCAGGAGCAGTCCACTGCCCCCGCCGCCGGCGCGGCCGCGCGTCTGCCGCCCGCTGTGCTGTCAGCCCAGGTGCAGGGGTTTGAGCGGGCGGCGATGGAGGCCTTTGCGGCTGCCAACACGGGCTGCCCTGCCAGCATGCTGAGCGCGCTGGAGGCACTGGTGCTGGCGGGGCACGGCGGCGCGGTGCTGCAGGTGGGTGCTGCGGGCGAGGGCTGGCTTGGCCAGGGGGCTGCGGACGACGCCTTGTGTGAGCGTGCAGAGGGCAGATGCGCTGCGCTTGTTCGCAGCATCCTGCTGTCGTTGTCTCAGCTGCCCTGCCCGCTCGACTTCTCCTGCCAACTCCCCCCTGCTGCAGGGTGTGGTGGTGCGCTGGGGCGAGCTGTCGGCGGCGCAGCAGCGGGCGGTGTTTGGTGCGGCGATGGTGGTCGCTGGCAACGCCGCATGGGACTGGCTGGAGCTAGCCCTGCACTTGGCGCTCAAACGTGCAGCAGGCTGATGTGACAGGTTGCTTGGTGCAGCATGCCCTCGAAAGCAATAGTCTCTGCACAGCTGGGCGCCGCCCCGGCAGGGGCTCACGGGGCGCGCGCGCCTGTTCACATGCCTGCATTTCAACAATCTCGTCTTCGCTTGTTAGTCACATGCTACAAATGTTCCTACTGTCAATCTGCATGTACTCATACTGTAAAGGAAGCGCCAACGGGACGCGTGCCAACTGCTATCTCAGCTTGCAATTATGCCTGGGCGGCGGCGGCGGCGTGCCGCTCCGCCGCCGCTGCATTTAGCGTCCATGCATGCGGCCTGGTGCTTGCTTTTTTAGCTCTGTATATCAACAACCGATTTCTCTCAGCGCCGGCCAGCCTCTCGAGCATACTCTCTAGCGAAAGCGCTGCGCTATGTCTGCGTTGGCGGGTGCCCAGGTGGCGCCGCGCCTCACAGTCTGTCTCGGCGTGCGTGCGACACGCCCCAGGCGGCTGCAAGCCACCGCTGACGCGACGGGAAGCGGGGAGACGCGCGCCGAGCCGAACCCCCGTTCTCCGCCTCCCCCGCCGCCCGCCGTGGGCTGGCTATGGGACAAGAAGTCGGGCGACACTGCGCGCCGGCTGGCCGAGCAGAAGCTGCGCCCCAAGAAGTGAGTGGCGGCAATGGCGGCGGCGGCGACTCCGCGTGCCGCCTGCAGGCGCCATCGCTGCTCCTGGGGTCCTGCTGGTTGCAGCGTTCCTCCTCGCTGACGCAAATCATGTACATGCATCTGCCGTTTTGACTACCTCCAGGTCCTTGGGCCAGAACTTCATGCTTGACGACAGCGTGCTGGCTGCGATTGTGGAGGCTGCGGGCATCGAGCCGGGGGATCTGGTGCTTGAGATCGGGCCCGGTGGGTGCTGGGCTGGGCTAAAAGGGGTGTCGGGTGGATGCATAGATGACACTAGGTGCGTGCACGGACATGGGCAGGAATATGAGCACGGCATGCGGCAGGCATATCTGCCATGCGGCTGCTCACCTGCCCCCCCGTGCACTGCCATGCCGCTGTGCCACAGGCACCGGCAACCTGACGCGGCACCTGCTGGTGGCGGGGGCGCTGGTGACGGCTGTCGAGAAGGACTACGCTCTGAGCGACCAGTTGGAGGCAGAGTTCGCCCAGGTGAGGGCAGGGCGTCACACGACAGCCCGGCATGGCTCATGCGAAGACGAGGGCCCATGCAGGGCTCACGTGCAGCCAATGCAGCTTGAAGCCGCAGGTGTGGCCGGCCCCCGTGGCGGCACCACGCTTTCCTGGTGGAGCCCTGTGCACGTCCGGCCCTCCCTCCCTCCCGCAGGTGCCCGAGCTGCGGCTGGTGTGTGGGGACATACTGCGGCAGGACCTGGGGGCGCTGCTGGAGGGCATGCGGCGGCACCCAGCGGAACTGGCAGCAGCGCAAGCGGCGGCGGCTGCCCAGCGGCAGCTCGCAGCAGCCGGGGCAGGCGGGGCTGCAGCATCGGGCGAGGTGGCGCAGCACGCAGCGGCCGCGTCCACCGCAGCGGGGCAGCAGCAGCCGGGGGAGCAGCAGCAGGCTGGGCAGCAGCAGGCGGAGCAGGCGAGGCCGGCGGCGAGGCGCAAGGTCAAGGTTGTTGCCAACCTGCCCTATTACATCACCAAGGACTGCCTGCTGTGCATGCTGCCGACGGGGGCGGACATAGAGGCAGTCTACTTCATGCTGCAGGTGGGTAGGCTGGGTGGGTCGGCCTGGGCGAGCGCCGCCGGTGGGGTGCCGGGAGGGTGCCGCCGTCCGCGGTGCGTCGTTGGGGAGGTGCAGGCTGCCGCACACTGGTGACCAGGCCAGGGGAAGCGCGCGCTCCACATCCCCGCGCCACGCATGCTGCTTGCAAGCACACCCGCCTGCCTCTTCCCCGCCCCCCCCTCACTTACGCGCGCGCACCTGCGCAGGATGAGGTTGGGGTGCGGCTGACACAGGAGGACCCGGGTGCCTCGGACTGGCGCGCCATGAACCTGCTCACCCAGTACTACTCGCAGCCGCGCTACCTGTGAGGCGCCGCAGCCTGCCTCGCTGCGCTAGCTCGGCGGTCTGCCTGGCTTGGGGTGCGCCCGAGGTTCAATGCCCGCCATCAAGCCCGTGCTTGCCGCCTCTTCATCTCCCCCTGCACCCTCCCTGCCCCTCCCTCTCCACACCTTGTGTCAACACCCTCCCTGCCCCTCCCCCTCCACGCACGCAGCTTCCAAATCGACCGGAAAAAGTACCTGCCCGCCCCCAAGGTGCACGGCGCGGCGGTGGCCTTTGATCTCCTGCCCCCTGAGGCGCGCCTGCATGTGCCCTCTGAAGCAGAGTTCCTCAAACTGGTGAGTGGGGGCAGTGTGGCTGGCGGAGGCACTGGGCTACGCTGGGTTCAGCAAACGTGCCGTGCTGCGCTGCCCTGCGCCGCTGGGTCCCGCACGCTAAGCTGCTCAGCAATGCACCCACGACTCACCCACGCCCCCCCCCCCCCTCCGCTGCCCCGCTGCGACAGGTCAAAAAGGCGTTCAGCCAGCGGCGCAAGGTGGTGCGCAACGCGCTGCGCCCGATGCACGAGCCGGGCGAGGTGGCGGCGGCGCTGCAGGCGGCGGGCCTCCCCACAGAGACGCGCGCCCAGGACCTCACCCTGCAGCAGTTTGCGACGCTGGCGTGGGCGCTGGCCAAGGGCGGCGGCAGCGGTGGCAGCGACGGCAGTGATGGCAGCAGCGGCAGCAGCGGGTGTGCTGTTGACAAGTGAAGGCGTGCGCGTTCTGCCCTGCCGTTTCGCTTCCCCTCCTCTCTCTTTTCATCCAGCCTCCTCTGCAGCTCCGCCCTGCACTGTTCTTCTGAAAGCTTTCAATCCCTGAGTCTCTCAGGCCGAGAGTGGGGTGCCGCCGAGGCCAGGGGAGTGGGTGAGGCTTGAGCACAGCGCACGCTGCCAGCAAGCAAGGCGGTGGCAGTGGCGGCGGGCCAGGCAGAGCACTCGAGCCCCCCCCCCCCCCCCCCCCCCCCCACCCCACCCCACCCACACACACACACACACACACACACAGCTCTCTGCCCTCCCACGGCACTGGCAGCTTGGCACAACTAACAACTGCAGCGGAGCGTGCATGAGACTGCAGTTGGGTGCGCCGGTGCCCCAGGACAGCTACCTGCAACACGCAGGCGTTTGGATCGATTGGCAGCTCAGCGGGGCAGGCGGGCGGCGAGACTAGCCTCCAGACGAGTCTCGGTGCGTGGGAACAGTGGCGAGATTGATCTCAGCGCGCCCGCGGCAGCAGCCACCCGCCCCTCACCCGCGCCCCACCCCAGCATGCTGCCTCCCTCGCGTGTATGGCACATACACACTCCTGCTGTGAGCTGGCTGCCCAAGCCTTTGCCACACGCTTACACGACCACGGAAAGGGTCCTTGCAAAGGGGGCAAACGGGCACAGCAGGCAAAGCGGCAGCGCAGGGCACCGCGGGCGGCACGGACTGCGCGCACAGCACCGCCCTCCTCCTCACACATCCAGCACATCCTCGTCAGCGCCGCCGCCGTCGCCGCCGCCGCCGCCGCCGCCGCCCCGCCCCACCAGCTGTTGCCGCCGCGCAGCACGCCGCTTTTCGCGGATGACCTGCAGGGGGAGCAGATCGGAGGAGGTGGTCGGTTGAGGATGCGTTTTTGTGTGTGACTGCGCGCCGGTGTGCTGAGCGCCGCCGCTCCTTCCTGCTCAAGTGCACAGGGGTGGCAGAGTGTTGGGGAGGGGACGGCGGGCGTGGCGGCCGCAACCACCCCAGGCCTCGCTCAGCATCAGCAGCGTTCCCCAGCCGCGCCGCCGCCAACCCTGCCCGGCCTGGCCCCCGAAATCCTGCCCACTGCCCCACCTTGTCCGCCGGCACCAGCTCTCCATAGGTTACCTGGTGGGTGCTGCCTGCGGGGGGGAGAGGTAGGCGCGAGCGGCGGCAGGCTGACAGGGGGCACGCAGTTGGGGCATTGCAGGCGCCTGCTGGCACCGTCCGCACAGCTGTTCCCGCCCCCCGCCCGCCCTGCGCGCCTGCCATGATGATAGCCCTGCCGTGCTTGTGTGGTGGCAACGTTCGGAAGAACTGCTGCACCGCTGCGCGCTCGTACACCACTCTGAAATGAGGGGGGTCAGAGGCAGGAGGAGGTAGGCGGTGGTCGTGGGTTGTTCACCAATGTCGCCAGCTGTCAGTGCCCTGTTCCAACAGCACCACCCAGTGCTGCAGCAGACTGTGACACGTGCGCCTCACAGTCCCGAGACGCCCGCTGACGGTGCCCGCACCCTCGCTCACCCTGTCGAGTCCTGCACCGGATCGTCCAGCTCCAGCAGCTGCAGCAGGCGGGAGGTGGGGTGGGTGAGACGTGCGGTGGGAGGCAGGGCATTGTGAGCACGTGGCAGCGGCAGCAGCAGCAGAGCAGCAGCAGCAGCAGCGGCCGCCGCCGCCGCAGCAGCAGCGGAGCGGCGGCCGTCGCCACTCGTGCCCTCCACCCCTTCCCTCCTGCCACCCCCTGCCCCCTCCCCCACCAGCTTGTTCGACACGGGGCAGCGCTCGTTGGGCGCCAGCAGCGCGCCGCCGCCCTCGATCTCAATGTCGTCGTCGATGCGCTCCATACCCGCCGGCTCTGCAGGCGGGCGGGCGGCGCATGGAGGAGGACACAAAAGAGGTGGGTGGCGGCACCGCCTGTGCACTGGCAGCACGCATGCCAGCAAGTCGCTGTGCTGCAATCCCAGTCAAGCCCTTGAAGGGGCCCCGCCCTCGCGCACCGTCGTCACCATCGCCGCCTGCTGCCCGCTCAAACTCTTGGTAGAGCGGGTCTTGCCGGGCGTCGTAGCTGCGCAGGCGGGCGGAGCAGGGGGAGGTGAGGGGGGCTCGCTGCGTGGGCTGCACAGCGCCGCCGCGTGCGGTGCCCGTGTTGATGAGCCCAGGATAGGCACGCGCCCGCCTCAGCCCCCTGCACACGCTGCCGCCCTGCGCTGCCACTCACGGCGTGGCCTCCGCCAGTGCCGTCGAGCGCCCGCTGATGGCCGCACCAAAGTCGGTGCCGCCCGGCCCCGCCGCGTAGCTGCCCTTGAGCTCTTGGAGCACGGCGCCGTGCAGTTCCGCACCATGCCGCGCCTCCAGCACCCGCTTCACTGCTGCACGCAGCTCCTCCAGCTGTGTGTGTAAATGAGGTTTTTGGCATAGGGGTGGTTGCGGGCGGCGGTTGCGGGAGGCGGGCAGGCAGGCGCACGAGTGGCAGCTGCGCTCGCACGAGATGCAATCGTCTGGCCTGTGCCTCATCGCAGGCATCAAACATGCCAACCCGCAGCAACAGCACTCTGCAGCTTGCAACAGAGCGCGCAGCTTTCAGGAGCACGCGCACCGCCGCCGCCGCCGTGCGCACCTGCTGCGGGTCGGCGCTGGAGCTGGCTAGCATGGTGGCCACGTCGCCCAGGGTTTCCACCACCGCCTCGCATTGCTGCATCATTGTGAAATAGGGGTTACGAGGGCTACAGAGACCACAAGGGCACGGGGAGCCTCGCCCTTTGGCCCTCCTCGCACCTTTACGGCTTGGCGCTGCTGCGTCAGGTGGCTCTCGATGCCCTGTAGCACCGGCTGGCTGCTGTAGTCCACCCCGTCCATCGCGAGGGACTTGAGTTTGGGCGGCTCCCGGGCGGGTGTTCAGGCCGACTGAGAAGGGTCGAGACAGTGTTCACGTGCGATCGGACGCAAGGGCGGCGCAAACGGCTGTCCTGCAGCGCGCGGAAGACCCAAATTCGCCATGCTGCGTGCTGGGCTCTCCGCCGCCATTCTGCGCGCTCTTCGGGCCCCCAGCCAATCAGCATCGGTCGTGCCGTCGAGAATAAGCTTCCGATCAGCCTGCCCGCTGGTTGCGGCTCTTAAACCCGGTGCTGCAGCTGTCCTCTGCGCGCCTCACCGCTCCTCACCGCCCTCGACATACCCCAGACGGTGGGAGGCACCGCAGCCACACTTGCAGCAGCGGCCGTTGCAGCATGCTGGCCAGGACTGGTGCGGCACGGGCCCCCGTCGCTAGGCGGCCCCTGGGCGCGCCTGTTGCTGCATTTGCGCGTCCTGTAGGCGTATCGCAGCAGGTGAGAATAGGGGACGGCGCGATGGCTGGACTGCCGCCGGCTGCCGCCGCCATGTCGTGAGCCCCAGCTCATCCGACCTCATCTTTTCTCCTGTCACAGCTGCGGCCATGTGCGCCAGTGCTGCCTCAGCAGTGGCGCCAGGCCCAGCAGCAGCAATGGCAGCAGCAGCCGGCGCTGCGGCGGCGTCAGCAACCAGCAGTCGTGGCGTCCGCCGCTGCCGGCGGCGCGGCGCCCGTGGTTGCGGCGGCAGCTGAGCAGCCTAAGCAGGCCGGCGGCGCCCTGAAAATCACCAGCTATGTTTTCCTCTGGTGCGAAGACGGGGGTGGGCAGGATCGATGGTTGCCGAGCGTTGCTGTTGCGGCAGGTGCCGTACGAGCATATGCATGCTGCGCTCCACGCCCTCCCCTTGCTCTGCCCGTTCCGCCTTCGGCCTCCACCCTCATCCCCTGTGACGCCCCCCCCCACCCCCCCCCCCCACCCCCCCACCCCCCACCCCCAACCACACCCCACCCCACCCCACCCCAACCACACACACACACACACACGCACGCACGCACGCACGCACGCACGCACGCACGCACGCTGCTTGCAGGTACGCCTTCAACATTGTCTTCAACCTGCTCAACAAGTCCACGCTCAACATCTTCCCCGCCCCCTGGTTCCTGGCGACCTTCCAGCTCAGTGAGTGGGGCGCCGCTGTGTGTGCGTGCGTGTGCGCGTGTGTATGGTTGCGCAGCAGCGGCAAGCGTTGATGCAGCGGTGCAACGTGCGTCTAGCAAGCGAGCGATGGCGGCGGCGGCGATGCCGGCGAAGGCGGACCAGGGCAGGGGAGGGTAGCGGCCACCAGCGCGGGCGTGGGGCGTGCCAGAGTGCCAGACCCATTCCTGGCTGACCTCAAGACACTGTGTGCAGTGGCGTCTGGCGCGTTCATGGCGGTGCTGTGGGCGCTGCGCCTGCAGCCGCTGCCCCAAGTGTCTTGGGCAGACATCCGGGCGCTGGCGCCGGTGCGTGGTAGGGGGGCTGCTGGGGCAGGGGAATATGCAAGCCCAAGTGATGAATACGGGACGGTGCGTTGGCGGTGCCGCTGCACGCCCCAGCCATGCACTGCGCCTCCTGCCGCACGGCACACAGTGAGCGCATCCTTCACCCCCTCCCTCCCCACATGTGGCACGGCGCCACGCCTTTGCCCCCTCGCCTCTTTCTCCACGGCGTGGTGGTTCACGAGCCGCCAATGATTCATGCTCAACTGATCTCCGGCACCCCCTCTTGCTCCCCTGCAGGTGGCCCTGTTCCACACCATCGGCCACGTGTCCGCCTGCGTGTCCTTCTCGCAGATGGCAGTCTCCTTTGCTCACGTGGTGGGTGGGGCGTGAAGTGGTGGTGGGTGGGGTGGGGGGCCGCGCATGCGCGCGCGCTGCTGGTGCTACGCCTGCACCTGCTGCCTCCGCATGCCAGCTTGCACGGTGCAGGAGCTGCTGCTGCTGCCACCTCGCCTCACCAACCGGTGCCGCCCCCCTGCCCCCTCCCGCAGGTCAAGGCCGCCGAGCCGGTGCTGTCTGTGGTGATGGCGCAGGTCATCCTGGGTGAGTGAGGCCTGTGCTTTGGCCCTGGGCGGGCAGGCACAGGGAGCGGGTATCCAGTATCCAGGGCACGCGGCAGCAGGCAGCAGCAGCAGCAGCAGCGGCGGCAGGGTACTGTGTGCTGCTGCACCGTTGGATGCGTGGTTGAGCAAGCCCGTCCCCTCCTCCCCTGCACGCTGCAGGCGAGACCTACCCCTACTACGTGTGGCTCTCCCTGCTGCCAATCATCGCCGGCTGCTCGCTGGCCGCAATGAAGGAGGTGGGCGGGTGGGCAGCGGGCCAGGAAGGCGCGTGTGTGTGCAAGCCAGACAGCGGCAACTAAGAGACAGCTAAGAGCAGCAGCACCACCAGCAGCCCCCCCCCCCCCCCCCCCCCCCCCGCCCCCCCCCCCCCGCTGCCAGGTGTCCTTTGCCTGGAGCGGGTTCAACAACGCCATGATCAGCAACGTGGGCATGGTTCTGCGCAACATCTACTCCAAGAAGCTCCTGGGGCAGCTCAAGGTGGGGGGGCGCACGCGTGTGGGCTGGGTGGGTGCGTCGTCGCAGGCCGTCGACGCAGCCAGGGGCAGTCGTGGAGAGCGGCTCGAGGCAGCCGCTGCTGCTGTTGGGGGGGGGAAGGAGATCAGGGAGGGAGGAGGGGGTTACGCAGGTGCACAGCTCAGTCGCAGGGGTGCAGGGAGCAGCGCACGCCGACCCAGCGGCGAGCGTGCCCTGCACTGACCGCCACCCTGCCGACCGCTCCCCCTCCCCCCCTGCGCCGCCTGCCCCCAGATCGACGGCATCAACCTGTTTGCCATCCTGTCCATCATATCAATCTTCTACTGCCTGCCGTGCGCCCTGGTGTTCGAGGGTGCGCGGGCGGCGGGGGGGTGGGGATGGCGGCCTGAGGGGTGCACAAGGGTATATGTCCCTTGGAGAGCAGCGCTGAGCGGCTGGCAGCAAGGGCGGGCAGCCCTGCTGAGAATCCTGTTGGTTCGGTCATCCCAGGCGCAGCCCTGCCCTGCCCTCGGATGTTCACCGCGCACTGCCTTGCTCTCCCACGCCACGCCTTCTCCCGCCCACCCACCCGCCCACCCACCCCTCACACACACCCAGGCTTCAAGGGCGGCGTGAACAACTGGGCGCCGCTGTGGGACGCGGCGGTGGCGTCCGCTGGCGGCATGGCTGCCTGGGCCAAGCTGCTGGCGGCGGGCGGCCTGTTCTACCACCTGTACAACCAGGTGGGAGGGGTGGTGGGTGTGTGTGGTGGGGGTGGTGGGGGTGGGGGTTTGTGGTGGTGGTGGGGAGGGGTGGTGGTGGGGGGGGGGTGGTGGGGGGTGGGGGGCGGCGGCGGCGGCGGCGTGAGCGTCGACAGATGCATGTGTGCGTATGTGCCTGTGGAAAGCTGGCGGCGGCGGCAGCAGCAGCAGCAGCAGCACATGCAGGCACGCCCGACTTTGCCCCCCCCCCCCCCCCCCCCCCCCCCCCCCCCCTTTCCACGCCTTCCTCCCTCCTCCCTCGCTCTCCCACCCAACCCGCCCCTGCAGGCCTCGTACATGGTGCTGGACCAGGGCATCAGCCCCGTCACCTTCTCCGTGGGCAACACCATGAAGCGCGTGGCGGTGGTGGCGTCCTCGGTGCTCTTCTTCAAAAACCCGGTGTCGCGTGAGTGGCCTCTTGAACAAAACCACGCCTGGGTTTGCTTCAAGCTGCGGCTGCTGCGGCTCCTGCCATCACCGCCGCCACTGTCGCTGTCGCTGTCGCTGCCGCTGTCGCTGCCGCTTCTGCTTTTGTCCCTGTTTTGTGGCAGCCTGCAGGCCACAGCAAGTGTTGTATTATGTTCCCGGCCCGCGCGCCGGTGGCACTACCTCTGCAGCCAACGCTCGCTCGCCCCCCCCCCCCCCCCCCCCCCCCAGTGATGAACTGGGTGGGCAGCATGGTTGCCATGCTGGGCACGGGCCTCTACTCGCTGGCCAAGGAGAAGGCGTCAGCAGAGGCAAAGGCGGCCAAGAAGACGGCGCAGGGCGGCGGCGCGGCGGGCGCGGCCCCGTGAGCCAGTGTGCCCGTAGCCTTTACCACAGCGGAGCCAGCTTCTGTGAGCGCACGCATGCATGCCGGGCCTTTTGGCAGCTCCCAGCGGCGCCCTCCGCCAGCACACACAGTGGTGCCAGCTGTCGCCCTCCATGCCATGTGTCGAGCTGCTGCCCCGCAACGCAATGTCCCCCCACATACACACGCAACGCCCCATCCTCCCCACTTGCTAACCCCTCTTTTGACCCATCACACACACATCCCACAGCGCGGCGTGCCTCTCGAGCGACCCTCGATTGTCACACAGCCAACCTCCCTGCACCGCCTCCCGCTCTACTGCTCAGCCCCCGTCCCAGTTGCAACACCCCAGTTGCACGCCCCACATAGGAAGGCACGGTTGTGGGGGGTGGGTGGGCACGCTGCCGCCGCGGCGCCGCAAGCATTGCAGCCCGCGCCCGGCTGCCCTCCCCTGGCAGCAGCCCGCGCTGGCACACGGTTGCAACGGGCGTATCTAAAACAGCTTGGGCCAGCAGGGGCCAGGGCAGACGCAGAAGGGTGAAGGCTTGGCACGAGAGTAGTGAGGCTGAGGGTGGGACGTAAAAAAAAAGGGGCATTGCCGGAAGCAGGGGTGATCCCGCAATTAGGAGATAATACAATCAGACGGAAAGGGGGACGGGCGGCAGTACAGGGAGCAGCAATGGGCTGCAGCAGGGGGAGGAGGGGTGGTCCCAGCTGTGCAGCGGGAGGAGCGGGACACGATGCACCGCCCAGCAGACCTCTACCAGTCGTCCATTCCGTCGTCAAAGTTGCCCCTCCGTGGCTGCTGCTGCTGTGGCTGCTGCTGCTGCTGCTGCTGTTGCTGCTGCTGCTGCTGCTCGTAGCCGCCCCACCTGCCGTCTGGCGCGCCGCCGCTGCCGCCACCGCTGCCGTCATCATAGGTGGCAGGGAAGGTGAACTCGCTGGGTGGCGCGCCGCTGCCACTGGGGTCGTACCCGTATGCACCCGGCGGCGCGGCACGCGCAGCGCCCTCATCATACTCTGCTGGCTGGTAGTACCTCCACCCAGGCTCGCCATACCCCTGCTGCTGAGGAGGCTGCTGCTGCTGCTGCGCCGCCGCGCCTGCCGCGTCGTAGCCTCCATACCCGCTGTACGTTGCGTCCTGCTGCGCCGCCTGCCCGCCCCAGGGCTGCTGCGCGTCCGCCCAGGGCGCAGCCGCGGGGGGCTCTGGCGGCGGCAGCTGGAACGCGCCGCCCTCTGGGCCGCCGCCGGCCTTGCGCCGGAACACATCCTGCAGCGCCACCTTCTCCTGCAGGCAGGCAGGCAGCGGGCGTGGGCGAGGCGGGGGTGGGTTTGGGTGGGGCGGGAGGGGGGACGGCGGTGGCTGGTGCTGCTACCATCCCGTGCCACTCGCGTGCACACTCCCCGGGGAGGCGCCAGAACAACAACCTTCCCTCTTCCAAAACAAACAGCCCGCTGCATGCGCACCTCTGTTTCGTACACCTCTGACCGCAGGCGCAGGGCCTCGATGGCAAAGGAGACTGCTGTCCCGGTGGTCATCAGCTGGCCAAAGAGCAGCAGCGGGTCGAGGCGCCACCCCTGGAAGATGAGGATGCCGCCCACCTGTGGGCAGCAGCGGGCAGAGGGGGAGGGTGGGGGAAGGAAGCCGCAGCAGGTGCATGTCCCAAGCCACAGGGAATTATGCGCAGCACACCAAGCGACCGTCAGTTTCAAAGAGAGCTTTGAAGGCGGGGCAGGCCCCTGCTCACCAGCAGGGAGATGCAGGAGACCACGACGTCGTAATCTTTGGAGATCCAGGGCTTGACGCTGCGGGCGGCGCGGATCAGGGGGGGGGGGCAGGCAACTCAGCGCGAGCGACGGATGCAGCGATGGATGCACGCCTGCATGGGCACACCACCGCATGGCGCAGTGCTGCGGCTCGACTCGACTAGCACGTCCCGATAGTCGCCCAGCGCCCAGCGGGCAACCAACAAGCAGGAGGGCGCCATCGCCCTCCGCGCCCCGCCCCGCACACGCACCGCCGGATCTGCCACAGCGACACGCCAGCACCGATGAGGCCCACGCCCAGGACCACTGAGGGGCTGATGTCGACGTTCACCATGGCCGCCACGTGCAGGCGGGGGCTGCGTGCGGCACGGGAGGCTGCGGGCCGACGCAGAGCGAGAGCGCCAGCCGAACGGCGGTGGCCAGGCAGCGCCGCCGCTGCCGCTGGCAGTGACGCCGCTGGTGCCAAGGCGGCGCGCCTGCCGCCTGCTGGGCTTCGTAGCGGCGCGTTGCAGCGGCTTGTGCGCGCAGTGGGCGCCATAGCGCGGAGCGGGCGGCGCGCCACGCCTGCCAAGGCCTCCATGCTGCTCAAGGGTGGCAACAACGTCAAACAATCGATATGAGCGCGTATAGGGCGCGAGCCGAGCGGCGCAGAGGCGCTGGGGGAAGCGGGAGCTGGCGAGGTGGGAGGCGCTTGCTGCGGGCCAGGGGGTGCTCAGGGGACTTTGCAGGGAATGCACTGGCGGTGGCAGCGGACGAGCCCGCTTCGTTCGTCCTCGGCCCGCTCCTCTCCCCTTTCCACCTGGATGTTGGCTCACTCAGGCCGCCTCCCGGTCCATTAGCGCATCCCGATCATCCACAGTGCTAATACATCGCTGGACAACCCCACAGAGCATCCCAAACAGCCTTTCCCCGCTTCTTACACCTCCTTGTCGGCAGCATGGCGCTGCGCCGGGGCCTGGGCGGCGTGCTGAGCAGCCTTGGGCGGCTGGCATTGACAGAGGGGGCGCACAGCGGCCTGGCAGGCCCCCTGGCTGCCCAGCCCGCCCCAACCCTTGTCTGCCTGCGCTCTGTCTGGCCGGTCGGGCGCCAGGGAGCAGCAGCAGTGGGCCAGGAATGCAGCAGTGGGCCGCGAGCCTTCAGCGCTGCCGCGGCGCCGCGGCAGGCGGCGGCGGAGAGCCCCGCGGCGGCGGCAGCAGCTGTTGCGGGAGAGGAGAGCTTGGAGCAGATCCGTGCCCGCATTTTCGGCACCCACATAGGTGAGCTGCCTGCAACAGTTAAGCGCCAAGCCGTCCGGGCTGCCAGCCTGCGCGCGTATGACACCGGGTTGGCCACCGGCGTCCCTCCACCGCCCACCGAACCTCTCCACTGGTCACCCTCTCTGCAGGCAACGGGCTGCGGTCGGGGCGCAAGGTGCTGCGGCGGCCGCTGCTTGGCCAGAAACTGGTTGATTGGTACCCCAGCCAGGACGTCGGGCAGGACCCGCTCATGCTCAACATCAAGGCAGAAAAGTGAGCGAGGGGCCGCCGCCGCCGGGGGTGCAGCGTCGTGATGCGGAGCGGGACGGGTTGCATGGCTGGCGGGCTGACCAGGGGAGAAGGGAGCGCATGAGCAGGCGGGGATGACCTGCTTGTAGTGCGTTGGAGGGCTTGTCAGGCAGCAGATGCTCCTGCCAGCAAGCAGCACATGCAGGCATGCAACGTCCAACCATGCAGCCACGCAGCGCGCGTGCACATCTCCCCTCTTTGCCCAGCCCTGACACCGGTCCCCATCGCCACCGGTCTTGCCCCTCACGTCTTGCTCCCGCATCTCCCCCCCCCCCCCCCCCCCCCCGCAGCGCCAACATCAAGGTTGGCCGGCTGCGGCACCGCGGCAAGGGTCCGCCCAAGAAGGGCGCCGGCAAGCGTGCCGGCAAGAAGAAGTAGGGCGCCGGCTGTTGTGCTCTTTGCGGTGCAGCAGCCACGCCTTGCGCTGCACCTGCGCGCGTGTCGCTGCGCCCCGGCAGCTCTTGTAACAGTTGCACATGTACAGTGTGCCGGCTGGCAGGAGGCAGGTGGCGGGGCGGGGAGGGACACCCCCCGGGGGGGTCATGGAGGCAGCCTGGCAGAGGCATGCACTCCGACGTGCCTTCGCAAAAACAGCCTTGGTTGGTGAATGCAGACATGCGGCTGCCTGCATGGGAGCAGGTGTTGCACTTGCAGGCAGGGGCAGGCAAGCGATGATGTGACCAGCGCCGGCACAGCACTTGGCCTGCACCTCGTCGTCACTCGCACGCCCGTCGGCAAGGGGCCGCCTGCGCTTGGTGCCCAGCTCCCCTCGGTTGCAGCAATACCCTGCTCCCAGCTCGGCGTGCGTGCGCCTGGCCTGCGCCTCTGCATGCCCCTTGCTGCCCTGCCCCTGCTCTCTGCATCCTGGCAGCAACTTGCATGAGGCACCGCGATGCACCAAGGCAAGCCGCTCGCCCCCACACACTGCACGGGTGCAACACCCAACCCCCTCCCTTGACCCCATACACCCAGCTGCTACCGATGCCTCTGCATTGCAACGTAACATCATGTTGGGTCTGTGGATGGAAGGAAGAAAGAGGTGGAAAGAGCAGGAGGGGAGCAGGCAGCGTCAGAGCGGCGACGGATGAGCAAGTAACAGCGGTAGGGAGGCAGTGCTGGGGAGATTGAATGGGTGGCAAGGGGGCAGCGGCAGGCGCGCGCCCGTAGTAAAAAAGCGGCGACGGGTGGTTTGAAGCGCTATCTGAATGTATGGCATGGTCCAGGAAGCGGGGGAGAGAAGGGAAGGGCAGAGGAGCCACCACAGGCCGCCGCTAGAACATGCCATACCTGCAGCAGAGGGAGGGCAGGCAGGCAGGCAGGCAATGGCCAGCGCTCAGCCCAGGGTGCAGCCCTGCGCTGGACAACCCCAGCGCGCAGCACAGCATGCCGCGCAGCCCTGCGCTCTGCTGCACCTCTTGCATGCTCGCAGCTCCACCCACCCTGCTTGCTGTGCCGGTGCGTGTGCATCCCTGCCCTCCCTACAAGGCACAGCCATCAGCCCGTTTTGCTGTCGCCCACAACTTGGTTGCAGCCGGGCTTGGCCCGGCTTGGTCGGACGCACCTTACTCTGGCCCCAAACCCCTCCCTCCCACTGCTGCCGCTGCAGGCATCACGTGGCGGGAACGCAGCCGGCACAAAACACAAAGCGCCTTTTCTAGCCAGGGCAGGGGGCGTGGCGGGTGCTGCTGTAGACTCACAGCTTGGCGGCATCCGAGGGTTCGAATTGGCGTCCACGCTGCCGTGCCATCGCTGTGGCCAGGTCGGCCTTCCACTTCTTGAGGCTGGGCAAACGATGGGGTGGGGGCAGTGCAGGGTGAGGAGGCCCGGGGGCATGCGGCGCAGGAAACGGAGAGATGCTGCTGCTGCTGCTGCTGCTGCACGTCTCTGCAGCCGGACCCTAGCTGCAGCCTGCAGTACACTGCTATAGCCAGGCGGCGCGGCGCAGCGGCGCACCAAACTGCAAGGTGCCGGGGCAACCGCACTGATGCAGCTGTCGGGCGTTTCGCACACGCACTTTGCGTTTGACCGCCACGTCAACCACATGCAGAGGAAACCTATCGCGATGAGGACGTAAAACACCCCAAGCTGCACTCGTGAGGGAGAAAGTGCAGGTTGGGCATGAAGAGCGTCGCTCCCGCACGGCCACCGCCGCCAACGAGCGCCGCCTCCGCCACCGCCCCAGCAGCAGCACGTACCTCCATCAGCACGCGGCGCGTGGCTGCTCGCGTGTACTCATCCTCCGCAAAGATAGAGCCGAACCAGCGTAGAAGGAAGGGTCTTCCTGAGGAGTTTGGCTCGGCCTCGTCTGGCAGCATCGCAACGCCGCTTGGCTCAGCTCTTCATGCTTTGCGAGGTAACGAAGACAGCGGGGGACCCTGGCGGGCGCAGGTGATCAGGCAGGCCTGGGGGAGAAGCTGGGAGCCGTCCGGCGGTCGTGCTGTCGGTGGAAGCTTAATGTGGGATAGTGGGACGGGCGACAGCAGAGCGACACGAGTGTAGGGGGCTCCAGATGCAAGGGGCGCACGAGGCGGGGGACCAGGCAGAGGCGGCGGGGACTGTGCCGCAGGCGCGGCCAAGCAGTCGCGCAGTGGTTGGTGCATGTTGAAACAACAATGCTCGACGCAGGGGGAAGGCCACTCAATCTCCGTTGAGTGCAGTGATGCGACGTGGCATGTTGCACATCCTGCAGCACGCCGCCGCGACAGACGTCGATGCTGCTGCTCAACTGCACAAGTTGCATTGTGTGCTGTGGGCAAGGGGTCATGATGGCCGTCCTCACAGGCAGCAGTCAGGCTTACACACGGCTGGGAACTGCGAAACAATGGGCTTGACCTAAGGTGTTGTCCGGTGGTGGCAGCGGCAGCGCCGGGTGGACCCACCGAACACCCGTGCCTGCACGGCCTGGTACCGCGCGCGTTTGCGTCGATGGGCTGCGCAAGTTGCCTGGAATGATATGGCGGTTCGTAGGGACGTGCGTGCGGTAAGGGGACCGAGGCAGATGCGCGTTGGGTGTTCGAGCAGACGAGTGCCAGCACTCGAGGCAACCCCCCTTAACATCGGCCTCCAGCGCCTCCCCAGCACCATTCTCCGCTCTTCTCGAGCCCTGTAGCCGCCCAACACCTTCACCGCCCCCCTGCCTCCCCTCTCAACACCTCGGACACTATGCAGCAGATTGCGACCTCCACTCGGTGTTGGGGCCCCGCCCCCGCCCGGTGTTGTCGCCTGTCGGTGCGCTGCGATGCAGGCCGTCCCTCGGTGGCAACCAACGCCGTGGCTGCGCCGCCGCGTGCCGCCGCCGGCGTGCCGCCGCTCGCTGGCGCTGGCGTGGCTGAACCGCTGAGTGTCAGCGATGTGGGCAAGTCCACCAACATCCGGTACCACGAGGCCATGGTGGACCGTCGGGAGAAGGAGCTGCTGCTGGGCCAGGCAAGTGGTGCAGCGTGCGTGCCCAACAGTCTCGACGCGTGCGACAGCTGCCGGGGGGGATGAAGCGGCGCCAGCAAAGGAGCGGCGCCTGCCCCGGGGTCAGCACGCCGGGGTCAGCACACGTTCAGTACGCCGCCCTGCCTCCGCACCAACCCCTCTCCTCCTGCCTCCCTGCCACTGCTGCAGCGCGGGTGCGTGCTGTGGTTCACTGGTCTGAGCGGCAGCGGCAAGTCCACCGTCGCCTGCACCCTGGAGCACATGCTGCACGAGAGGGGCCACTTCACCGCCCTGCTCGACGGCGACAACGTGCGGCACGGCCTGAACAAGGACCTGGGCTTCAGGTGGGCGGGTGCTGGGGACGGGCGGCGGCGCTGGCACCGGGGCGGGTGACGGCACCGCGGGGCGGCGTATCGCGCATGCGCCGACAGACGGTTGTCGCCCGCCGGCAGCTGCCAGCTGTCGGCGCGCTGGTGCTCACCTGTGGGCGCTCTGCCTGCCAGTGGCAGCCGGCGCCCCTCCCCTCGCTCCGCCGCGCCCACATCCACCCATCCCTCTCTGACCTCCCCCATTCCCCCCCTCCACCCTCCACCCCCTGCAGCGCCGAGGACCGCGCCGAAAACATCCGCCGCATCGGCGAGGTGTCCAAGCTGTTTGCCGACTCTGGCGCCATCACCATGACCTCCTTCATCAGCCCCTACCGGGCCGACCGCGAGGCGGTGCGCGCGCGGTGTCAGCCTGGTGAGGAAAGGGAGTCGCAGGCGGGGGGATGTGGTGCTGCAGGTGGGGGAGGGCGGCGGGCAAGGCGCCGCAGCAGAGGCGCTGCACCGCGCTGCATGTCCAAAGCAACACCCCCCAGTTGTGCATGCCGCTGACGTGCCCCCCCCCCCCCCCCCCCCCCCCCCTCCCCAGGCGAGTTCATGGAGGTGTTCATGGACATCCCCATTGAGGTGTGCGAGCAGCGCGACCCAAAGGGGCTCTACAAGAAGGCGCGCGCCGGCCTCATCAAAAACTTCACCGGTGGGTGGCGGCGGCAGCAGTGGGCGGGTGCAATAAGCGCAGCGGCGGCGGGAGGTTGCCAAAGCCGTGGTCGACTGCTGCCGCTGCGGTGACCGACCAGCAACGACAGCGGCACAGGCGGTGCCTCGGTGCACACCCCTGCCCCATGCCAGCCCCAGCACTCGCACCGACCCCTGTCCCTCCCCCTGCCCACCCCTCCTGCCCAGGCATTGACGACCCCTATGAGGCGCCGCTGACCCCCGAGATCACTGTACGCGCTGTGGACGAGGGTGAGTGCAGCAAGCAGGGGTCTGGGGGGCTGCGACAGTCGGCGTGCATAGCTCTGTTGCCGCTGGCAACGCCAGGCTGCTGCCTCGTCTGCTGCTGCCATAGCTGCCTGCGCATCCCACCGCTTGTCCGCGTACTCGTCCTCACTCGCACGCTGTTCCCTGCCCCCCACCCGCCTTGCCGCAGCTGGCCAGCCCCGCAGCCCCGCCGACATGGCGCAGCAAATCCTGGAGCAGCTGGACGGCATGGGCTACCTGCGCGACCCCGCCATGCCCACCCTGACCGTCGCGTCGGCGCTGCAGCGCAAGCACTCTGACGGCATCCTTGACTACTCGTGCCTGTGAGGCTGCGGCGGGCGGGCGCTGCCCCAGCAGCTGCGGCGCTGCTGCCCACGCCCCCAGCACCTCCTATCTTGTCGGTCGGAACGCGAGAACTCTGTCCCAAACCGAACGACCCCCTCGTCTGCACAGAACCCCAGCTCCCCCAGCACTGACCCCCCCAACCTCACTGACGAAGCCCAGCCGCAGCACACCCCTCACCCCTCCACCCCACCCTGCTAGGCACAACAGCCCCCGCCCCTCCACACCCTAGGCAGCTTGGCCGCGCGCCACCCCACGCCCGGCCTTGATCTCCCATGGGAGCGCGGCGATTGCCCCTCCCCACCACCCCCCTTGTACCCTTCTCCACATGTTGTTGGTTTTCCAATCCCCCGACCCCCCCCCCCCCCTCTTTTCTGCGCTCGTCCGAGCCGGTGGCCTCCAGCCCCGATCCAAGCCTGCTCCCTGCTTGCCGCCCGATACAGTGCGCACCCTGAATGCACACGCATCCCTCACCCGATTCACTCCCTGATTGCAGCCCGACCTTGTTCCCCCCATATCCCTTTGCTTCCTGTCCCCATCCCCCCACCGCCGCCGGCCAGGCTCGTCCACGCCTGAACAGGCCTGTGCGAGCTCGCCTCTTCCTTGGCGGGTGTGACTTCTCAGCTCCGTGTTCACACGAAGGGGGCGTGCAGGGGGGGCGGAGATGCGTCGGCACGGCAGCGGCAGTATGCGGACACGAAGGGGAACCGTCGGCGCCGGCGCAGCACCTCCGCTGTCAGGGTTCGGGCGTGTGTTGCAGAGGTGCTCTGCAGGCCCGTTACGCAAGCTGACGGTGATGGGCAGTGACAAACCCTGCAGAAAAGCACCAGCGCGGTGCGCGGTTGTCCTCTGCAAACCACAAACCAATGGGAACGGCTGGCGCCGCCGCCATGGGAACGGCTAACGCCGCCGCCAGCGAAGCAGCTGCTCCGTCAGCTTGCCCCTAACAACAGTAGGCACCTCGTTTGGCCCTGTCACTGCCCTCGCGCTTTGCGATCGCCCCACAGTCCCCACAGCCCCTCCAGGCTCTGTATTACGCGTGTCAAGCGACGGACGCGTTGCCCCTCGCCACTATGGTCTCCGTTGCGCTAAAGTACAGCTGCACCGGGGCCGTGGCGGCTTTCCGAGCGCCGGCACGAAAGCCGCTAGCGCCACGACGAGCTGTCGCCGTCGGCGCCAACAACAAAGGCACTACCAACGGCGCGGCGCCGCAGCACCTGGAGGTCACCGATGTGGGCAAGTCCACCAACATCCGTTGGGTTGAAACGATGGTGGACCGCGAAGACAAGGAGCGCCTGCTGGGCCAGGTGGGTGCTGGGTGCCGCCGGCCTGCCGAGAGGAGCTGGCGGCACCTGTGCCTGCATCGCGAGGCGCCGGCGCCGGGCTTGCGCTGGCGCAGCACCCAAGACATGTGGTGTGCAGGCCCCTGCAGACTGCTGGCACTTGGTGCAGCGCCTGAGCGTACCTCATTATTCTTGCTTGCCTGCCTCGCCCCGCCCTCGTGCCATCCCCTGCAGCGCGGGTGCGTGCTGTGGTTCACTGGTCTGAGCGGCAGCGGCAAGTCCACCGTCGCGTGCACCCTGGAGCACATGCTGCACGAGAGGGGCCACTTCACCGCCCTGCTCGACGGCGACAACGTGCGGCACGGCCTGAACAAGGACCTGGGATTCAGGTGGGCGCCAGTGACGGGCGGCGGCGCTGGCACCGGGGCGGGTGCTCTGCTGGAACGCCGCTGCCACGCAGTGTCACGGCGCTTTGGCCGCTCCCATGCATGCCCGGCTGACCCGCTGCCTGCCTTGCCGCCTCCCCCTGCTGCCTGCAGCGCCGAGGACCGCGCCGAGAACATCCGCCGCATCGGCGAGGTGGCAAAGCTGTTTGCCGATGCCGGTGAGAAGAGGGGGAGGGGCAGCCGCGGCGCCAGCAATGGCGGCCCGAGCGCTGCAGGCGCCGTGCACCGACCAACCCGCTGGCCTGCCCGCCCCCCCCCCCCCTCCACCTGACCCTCTAGGCTCTGTCACTATGACGTCCTTCATTTCACCGTACCGGGTGGACCGAGACGCGGTGCGGGAGCGCTGCCGCCAAGGTGCGCCGGGGGGCTGGGCGGCGCTGCAGCAATGCAGGGGCAGCCAGGGGCGGTGAGAGCTGTCGCTTAGGTCGACGTGCACGTGCATGTCGACGCTGGCGCGCTGCTCTTGGCTGCCTTGCGGTGCGCAGCAGGCGCTTGCAAGCAGCCGGCCTCACACCTGCACAGGGCTGCCGTATGCAGCAGCGGCCAGGCGCTGCGCCATGCTCCCAGTTGCCTCCTGCCTCCCTCCCACCCGACGTGCGACCCGCTCTTTCTGAACCACTCGTGCCCCTGTCACCGTCCCCCCCCCCCCCCCCCCCCCCCCCAGCGCCCGCCCCCCCCCCCCCCCCCCCCCCCCCCAACCCCCCCCCAACCCCCCCACCCCACACACACACACACCACCACCACCACCACCCACCACCCAGGCGAGTTCCTGGAGGTGTTCATGGACATCCCAATTGAGTTGTGCGAGCAGCGCGACCCAAAGGGGCTCTACAAGAAGGCGCGCGCCGGCCTCATCAAAAACTTCACCGGTGGGTGGCGGCGGTGGCGCCACGGCGGCAGCAGCGGTGGCGTTAAAGAAGCAGTGTCGGCATCAGCCGCCGCCGCCGCAGCAGCAGTGGTGATAGCAGGGGAGGCGGCAGCAGCAGCAAGGGCGTTGCTGCACGGAAGGCGGCAGCAGCGTCTGCAGCAGGCAGGGCAGTGGCAGCATGGCCTGCACCAGCGAGCGTGTCACAAATCCTGCCTGAGTCCGAGTCTTCCTCTTGCACCCTGCATCACCCTGCCACCCCCTGCAGGCATTGACGACCCCTACGAGGCGCCGCTGAGCCCCGAGGTGGTGGTCAAACCGTACGACGAGGGTGAGCCCTCCCTGCTGCCTGCTGGTGTGTGCGTAGCGCCTGCCTCCACCCCTCTCCCTCGTGGGTCGTTTGTTGTGCTGCCCGCTGTCTCATCAGGTGCTGTCGAGCCAACGTGTGGCATCTCCTGCAGCGCAGGCCACCTGGCAGACGTGTCCCGCCGAGTCATCCTGCTGCCTTCCCACCCGCGTTGCTCATACGGTGCCCGCTGCCGCTGCCTCCCCCTGTGCAGAGGGCAACGTGCGCAGCCCCCACGACATGGCCCTGCAGGTGCTGACCGCGCTGGAGGAGGCGGGGTACCTGCGGTGGGTGGGGGCGGTGGGTGGGGGCCCGGGTGGGGTTGGTGCAGGGCACGTGCTTGGTGCTTGAGAGGAGTGGCAGGGGGAGGGGAGGGGAGCGCAGTTGGGGCCAGTTTGGCAGTGGCTGGCAGTCGTGTGTGCCCCGCAGCTGGCCACCCGCCTGCTGCCTGGCCAGAGCTCGCTCACAATCACTGCACGCATGCATATCCCCCCGCCTGCCCGCCCCGCAGCGACCCTGCGATGCCCACATTGGCGGTGGCCAACGCCCTGCAGCGCAAGCACTCGGATGGGGTCCTCGATTTTGCCGGCCTGTAAGCGGCACCACGCCCCTGCCAGCGAGCGCCAGCCGGCCTGTGCAACGTCGGCGCACGCCGGCTTGCGGACTGCGATATGTACAAAATGACTGAGCGTGCCTAAATCGCTGCTTTTGTTGTCATGATGACTCACTGAACATACCCGCCATGTGCGCAACGTTGCGCACGCACCCCCCTCGCGCCCGTACCCTATGCCCCCTCGTGGCCGCCTGTCACTGCCCAACCCTGTGCTCTCCTCCGTACCTCACCCGCCTGCCCCTCCCAGGCCTGGCATGATTCACAGCCGCCCATCACTCTTCCCTCCCCCCGTGCGTGCACGCCGAATTCTTCCCCCCCGTGCTGCCGCCTGGACAGTGTGCGGCTGGTGTAGACGCCATGTAATTGCAAGAGCAAAGGGAGTGGAATCAAATATCAGCCAATCAAATGCAGTGCAGGTAATGTCAGCTGTGAGTTGCACTGGCCCTCACTTCTTGCGCGCTCGCTTGGCCGGGCTGCTGCCGCCGCCAGCATCCGCCGCTGCTTTGCCGCCGCTGCCCGCCCCTCCGCCACCGCCTGCGCCGCCCTCCCTTGCCGCCTCATACGCTGCCTTCATGCGCGCCATGTTCTCTTTGGAGGCGGTGGCGTGGTCGACAATGGGGCTGCGGCACGGGGCAGGAGGGGAGGGGAGGGGCGTGGGAACGGAGTGCAAGGGCGGTGCGATCGCAGGCTCCTCATCCTTCATGACCTTCCCCACCTCCCAGCTGCACGCTGGTTCCCCCTCGTGCGTCCACCCAGCCCCCCTGCTCTGCACAACCCTGTCCCCAGACATCCCTTGTCTGACTGACCGTGGGTAATCTTTTCCAATGATGCAGCCCGCCGCCTGCTGCACTGACAGCGGCGCCGTCCAGGGCTCTGCAGGAGAGGGAGGGAGGGCGGGACAGGGAGGGTGTGACTGACTGACTGACTGTGTGCAACTTCAGTCGAGCAGCAGGGTAAGGAAGACGCCAACTGCATTCACCAACTGTGCTCCGTCAGGCTGCCGCTCGCGCATCGGCGTGCAGCACCAGCGGCAGCGGGACACCACCGCTCGTGTGCACGTCTGCTGCTACATCCGCCGCTCACCATAAATGTACTTTGCGGGCATGTCCTGCAGAGGGAGGGAGAGCAGCAGGGGCGGAAGACGTGCGACGGCAGGCTCAGCGCGGTGTGGTGCAGCGACGGGGCGGGGGCTGCGCACGTGATTGCGCACCCTTCCTCCTAGCCAGGCCGCCCCACGACACCAGCCCAGCCCACCTTGAGCACCGGCATGAAGTGCCGAATGTAGTCGCCGTTTTTGTCGTACTGCTTGCCAAAACTGACGGCGGGGCGGGGGAGGGCAACGGAGCGCAGGGGCAGTGGGCGGGCAGGAGAGGTAGGCAGGCGCTGGAGCTCTGCATGCAGCCGTGCATGCAGCCCAACAGCTGCCACCCGGCAGCGGCGGCCACGGCAGTGCCCCGGTGCTGCACCACATCGTCCCCGCCCCGCCCCCGCCCGCCCGCGCCCGCCCCCCGCCCCCCCGCCACCGCTCCCGGGTTTGCCCCAGCAGCGCCTTACGTCACTGGTGAGTAGACGCGGAAGTACTGTGAGAAGAATGCAGAGGCGCTGAGCCACTGCCAATTGGCGGCGTTCAGGGACCTGGCGGCACGGAGAGGAGGAGGGAGGGGGCACAGCAAGCATGAGGCTGCGCAGTACAAGCACGCATGCGGTTGGTAGCAGCAGCGTGAAGCCAGGCGCACCAGCGGCCCACCCCTTGCATCTCTCCAACTCCGGTGGCTCAGTAGGCTGACCACGCATGCCGCACACGGCGCGCACCTGCTGCTAGTGCGCTGCCACCCCACCCCACCCGCCCCACATGCGCCGCCTCACCAGTCTGCGTCAATCAGGTATTTGTCAAACACGGCCTGCCCCGCCTCCCAGCTGCACCACAGGTCGCCGCGGGTCAGGAAGCAGGCCACCGAGTGGCGGGCCAGGTGGTGCATCCAGCCCTGCTGCCGCAGCTGGCACATGATGGCGTCAATCCTGCAAGCAGGCAATTGGAGCCAAGCGCACAAGGGACCACAGCGCGTGATCGGCAGCGGCGGTGACGGCAGCTGCGGCGTGCAGCCACAGCGGCTGCACTGATGCAAGATGCGCAGGGGCCGCCAGGCGGGCCTGCAAGGCCCTGTCCTTGCCTCCTGGCTGCCTCTGCTGGCTGCCCCTGCCCGCCCATCCCCACCCAGCGCACCAAGGGTACCCGGTGCGGCTGTCCTGCCACGCCTGTAAGCGCTCAGGGTCGTCAACCCACGGGATCTGGGCATGGGGTGGGGGGGGAGGGGGGCAAGCGAGGGAGAGGGTGTATGCACAAGCAGCAGGAGGGCTGTGGATAGGCGTGGGCGGCCGCCAGGGAGCACCCCGACCACCCGGTTGTGCCAAGCGTTGCTGCCCTGCTGTCACCGCCCCACGCTTCCGTTGCCTGCCAACACCAGTGCAACCAGCCACCACGCCGCCACCCGCCCGCCCGCCCACCTGCTTGCACCCCGGGTTGCCCTGCATGCGGTCAAAGTTGGGGATGGCGGCGCCGCACAGCGTGAAGAACTCACGCCACAGCAGCTGGCCCCTGTGGGGGAGGGGGGGGAGGGGCACGTGCGCAGGGTGTGCACACGCGCAGGCGTGGGAGCATGCACATGTGCGTGGGGGATGCAGGGGAAGCCACCTGTGCTGCGCTGCTCCCCGCACGCTCCCCCCTGCCTGTCCCCTGCTGCCTGACTCGGGCACCTGAGCGACACCGGCGGCTGAGTGTGCTTGCCCTTGCGCTCCGCATAGATCTGCGGTGACGGGCACGTGGGGGTGGGGTGGGGTGGCAGCACACGTGGGGGCGCGGGAGGGCAGGCACTGCAGCTGGTCCCAAGAGCGGTTCTGTCCCTCTCCAAACAGGCAACCCCGCGCCCCCTGTCTCCACGCCGTTTCCTTCCCCTGCAACCCACCTGCTGCAGCTTGGCGTGGAAGAGGCGCGGTGAGAGGCACCCAAACTTGAGGTAAGGGCTGCAGGGGGGATGGTCAGCGGGGTGGGTCAAGCGCTGCAGGGGTGAGCTTGGTGGGCAGGTGAGTGGGTGGGTGGGTGGATGGGTGGGTGCAGAAGGAGGGGGACACGCAGCAGACGCACCCTCAAGCGCAGAAGGCACAGCATTGTGAGTCGCCCCCATTCAACGTGCCCGGTGCGCCACCACTCAAGGCCGTCCTGCAGCAGCCACGCCAGCCGCTCGCGCGCCCCCCCCCCCCCCCCCCCCGCCCCGCCCGCCGCACCTGAGCACCGTGGTGGCGGGGCGCATGAATGCAGCCGGGTTGCCCTTTGGCTTTTCAAAGGCGCACACCCAGTCCTTGTCGGACAGGTAGTCTGGGGTGGGGGGAGGGGGTGGGGGGGTGGGGGGGGCATGGGGCCAGATGCATGAAGACAGACGGAGAGTTGAGGAGGCTCACCAGCAGAGCGGCGGTTCGGCAGAGACAGCATGCTGCGACTCCAACACTGCCTATTGAGTGCTGCAGCCGCTCTTGCCTGCCGCCCCTCGACGTCCACCCTCTCCCTCCCCCCCCGACCGCCCACCTGCCATGCGGGCCAGCGCCGCGGTCTCCCCCCCCTTGAAAAGCGTGGTGCCCGCCGGCGGGTACCCAATGCCTGCCAGGGTGGGCACCCCCGCCGCTGCTGCATCCAGGGCGGCCGCCTGCGGAGCGCAACGTGGCCACAGGGGGGGCGCTCCTTTCATGCGTGCAGAAAAGAGGGGCAGGCTAGTGGGGGTGACTGCAAGCGGCGTCAACCGGGCAGTGCTGCTCAACGCACACGCTGCAGCCGCTGCCAGGAGATCGACCGCTGCGCATGCCCGCCACCTACCTTGACTGGCAGCGGCGGCAGCTTCTCCGGCGGGTCTGCTGCAGGGCTGGGCGGCGGTCCCACTGCGGCAGGCGGGGGGCGGTGTGGGCGTGGGGCAGTTGGAACATGCGAGGCCTACCACGGCGGTGCTGCCAACATTTTCGGCAACTGCATGCCTTCTCTGATGCTGCCCCCGCCCTCCCGCCGCCACTCCCAGCCCGCCACCGCTGTGGCATCCGCGCACCCGCATCCACCAGCTTTGTGAACGACTGCATCGTCAGCGGGGGCTTGCCGGCGTTGCGCGCCAGCAGCAGCTGAGGGTCCTGCAGGGCCGCCGAGAGTGAGTGGTTGGGGGTCATCAGACGAGACTGCAAAGCAAGGCCCTCCATCCTTTGCAGCGCAGCGCTGGCCTGCACATGCAGCGCAGCTGGTGTGGCTGCCACTCCCCAGCCGCCGGGCACTCTCACGTAGAGAGTGTGGCTGACGGGTGAGGCGACCTCCACCCCTGCCGCCTCCGCCAGCTGTGCCACCGCCGCATCCCTGCATGGAAGGGGGCGAGCGCGAGGCAGCACGGGCTGTGAGGCTGAACGAGCTCGGTGCTGTGCAGTAGCTGCCCGCAGCTCCGGTCCAGCGATGCATGACGTGCCACCGCTAGAAGCAGCACGTGAACGCACGCACCGCTCCTTGGCATAAGGCTCTGTGTCTGACTCGAAGCAGAGGTGGGTGACGCCCCAGTCCTGCGGCGTTGGCGGCGGCAGGAGCAGGGTGTCTGACCAGGCGAGCTCCGTGCCTGTGCGGCGTCTGCAGCAGCTGGCTGGCCTGGCGTGCCCCTCCTCCACCCTCCCAGCTCACCTTGAACGCCCGCGGCAGCACCTCTGCGGGCTTGCCGCGCAGCACCAGCAGGCGGGAGCCACGAGCACGGAAGCTGCGACGGGGGCAAGCAGGGCAGCGTGGATGCAGCGAGGGTGCAGCGAGGAGGCGAGGCTGCCGCATTGGGGGGGTGGTACGAGGAGCTCGCAGCCGGCACACTGGTGCAACCCCACCCACGCTCACCCGCACCATTACAGGGTCACGCCAGCTGCCGCGTCCCCGCCGCCCCCTGGCCCCCCGTCCCACCCACCCCCCACCTTGCATCCAGGTCGGCCAGGCTCTCCAGCAGGAACTGCACCCGGTTCACGCCGACCCTGCAGGGAGCGAGGGGCGACAGCGATCGTTCAAGCACCGCTGCAGTGAAAACCCTTCATTGCCACCTGCTCATGTGCCTGGGACGGGTGGGCGCGGCTGTCCGTGGCCCACGTCCCTTGGTACCCAGGGCCCCCCCCGCACCTGTCTGGCTTGAGGAACCAAGGGTCGAGGATGAACAGCGGGCAGAGGTGGTCGGCATCGGCTGCTGCCGCCAGCAGAGCTGGGTTGTCGTGCAGGCGCAGCCCCTTGCGGAACCAGATAATGGACGTCTTGCCCGGCATCCTGCCGCCTGGAGTGACGCCAGCGGCGGCGGCGGCAGTGGCGGCGGCGGCGGAGTGGGAGCTACGGCGAGTCGGGAACAACTGGCGCTGCAATAAACTCTTGATAACGGCCTTGGCTGCAGGATGGGTGGCCGACAGCGCGGCGGGAAGGCGCAGCAAAGAGTTGGAAACTGTCCTGGAGAGAGCAGCGCGCATACGGCCCCCTGCAGGGCTCTGAAGGGCAGGGCGCGATGCAAAGAGTGCTGTGAATTCCAAAAGGCGGCTCCTTGGATGGAGGCAAGAGGAGTTTCTCACATCGTGCTGCGTCAGCCCTCTGCACCCGTGGACCCCCCGGCTTGTAGCGGCCCCTGATCACGTTTTCGCTCTTCCCACATCCTTCAAGGTCATCTCACATCCTTCTGGGACCCTCCCGCGCCCCGCTCCCGCCCCCAGTTTAAAATGGCTGCTGCAGCTGCAGTCAAGCAGCAGCTGGAAGACAGCTGGAGCAACAGCCGCCAGCACAATGTGTTTCCGCTTGCTCAAAACGATTATATCATGCGCCGCAAACGGGCACAGCAGGGCCTGACGGTAACGCAGGCACCTGCCGCCAGCGGGCGGCGACGGCGGGGCGCGGACTTTTTAGGGTTTAGGGTTTTTTTCAGGGCTCCTAAAACCAGAATCCCAAGGAAAAATAAATAAATAGCCAGAAGTCGACAGGTGTCTTCAGTTTGGCCAAAAACGACCATCTGCCTCTGTCTAGTGACCCCCACCCCCTCATGCCCACCCCACCCTGTTGGCAGGGTGGGGTGCCCAATGGTGCCCTTTGCTGATTTGGGAGGGGGTTTGACGTGTGTGCTTTTGTGCGATTGCATGTGTTTGAGTGTGTGGGTGGGGGTCTTGCGACATTGTGCGTTCGGTGGTGTGGTCGTACACGTCCGTACACGTCCGTACCCGTGGGCAGGGCCCCTCCCCGCCCCCTTTCCAGCGCCCCCCCCCCCGAGACCCACCAATCAAATACCACACAGTACAGTTGTCAAAACCGAGAAAACCAGGCGCGTCGATCAAGCCAATTTTCAGACGCCCCCACGTCCGGGATCAACCAAACATGAACCAACTGCATGCACACAGCCCCAAACGCTCACGCCACCTCACACACAGACACACTCCCAACGCAACTAAACGCATTCTTTTTTTTAGGGTCTTAGGGTTTAGGGTTTAGGGTTTAGGGTTTAGGGTTTAGGGTTTAGGGTTTAGGGTTTAGGGTTTAGGGTTTAGGGTTTAGGGTTTAGGGTTTAGGGTTTAGGGTTTAGGGTTTAGGGTTTAGGGTTTAGGGTTTAGGGTTTAGGGTTTAGGGTTTAGGGTTTAGGGTTTAGGGTTTAGGGTTTAGGGTTTAGGGTTTAGGGTTTAGGGTTTAGGGTTTAGGGTTTAGGGTTTAGGGTTTAGGGTTTAGGGTTTAGGGTTTAGGGTTTAGGGTTTAGGGTTTAGGGTTTAGGGTTTAGGGTTTAGGGTTTAGGGTTTAGGGTTTAGGGTTTAGGGTTTAGGGTTTAGGGTTTAGGGTTTAGGGTTTAGGGTTTAGGGTTTAGGGTTTAGGGTTTAGGGTTTAGGGTTAGGGTTTAGGGTTTAGGGTTTAGGTTAGGGTTTAGGGTTTAGGGTTTAGGGTTTAGGGTTTAGGGTTTAGGGTTTAGGGTTTAGGGTTTAGGGTTTAGGGTTTAGGGTTTAGGGTTTAGGGTTTAGGGTTTAGGGTTTAGGGTTTAGGGTTTAGGGTTTAGGGTTTAGGGTTTAGGGTTTAGGGGGTTTAGGGTGTTTAGGGTTTAGGGTTTAGGGTTTAGGGTTTAGGGTTTTAGGGTTTAGGGTTGGTTAGGGTTTAGGGTT